>OZ010635.1:22653730-22986999 GCA_963932165.1 Pimpla rufipes
ACAATTGCATATTAGGTATGTAATATACGAATGCATATTAGGTATTTATATAGAATCTATATAACTGTAATAATTGTAACGAAATGCCAATGTCCGTGGACCCAACCGGCTGCGCCCGCCCGTAACGCCGAGAGAAGGCCGAGGAGACACTCAACCTCACTGTAATACGAAAAACTCTCACGCCGGAATGTCGCCACCGAAACAGTTCGCGCGGTGTGGCGCCGCTGAACGTCTAAGACGTAGGCATAAATATATGCATATTAAAGTTTCGTTCCTTGATTGAAAAACGTGAATTTGCGAATTGTTTGCCTTTCGTTTTCACGGGTTATAATAAAAATAGCTTTGTTTTTACTCTTACATTGACGACTATTAATTGATTAAATATGCATCAGTGATTACCCTGGAGTGCCATTTTTTATTTTATTTTTTTTTTGTGGGGAAACGAATAAATGTAGACGACTGAGATTTTTTTCTGCTTGTTACTTACGTTTTAAAGTATACAATGGATCTTTTTTTTATACTATAAAACGTAAATAACAAGTAGAAAAAAACCGCAGTCTACTACGAATAATAGTTTTGCCCCAAAAAAATAAAATGAAAAGACGGTGCGACAGGGTAGAAGTCCCCCTTAAACGACTACTAGCGCCACACTGCGAGTGACGGCATTCCGAAGGGGCGCTCGTGTGCCGAGTGCCAGCGGGTTGGCCGCGATTTCGGTCGAGGGTGTTTCGGGCAATGCAACCGGTTAGGTCCTCCTCCCGGGCGCAGGAAGCAAAGTGGGAAAAAGCGAAAAATAGTAAACGGCGAGGATGGGGCGAGTTATTCGTGAGAAAAGAACAAAAATAATAACAAACGACGACAACAACAAGAAAATTGATAAATTACAACGGACGAACGGGGAAGAAAGAGAGGAGAAAGAGAGAAGCGAAACGAAGAAGAAGAAGACAAAAAAAAAGAAAGAGAATCGTGACAACAGAGACCGAGTCGAGGATGGTAGACGTTCGAGTTATTTCCCAAAACGAGAATCTTAATACGCTTTCATTCTGCAACGCTGTGCTAATATCAACAATATATTGAAAAGAAAGAAAGAAGGAAAGAAAGAAAGAAAGAAAAAGAAAAAGGAAAAAAAAAAAACAAATGTGTAAGTTCGTTCTATTTGCGTTTCTTTGTATTCAAAATGGAACGGGAAGAAGACCCAATACACACTTCTCGAATTTCGCACTGGTGCGGAATGACGATTATCGATTAGTATGCGAGGCGGGGGGTATATTATAAATATGCATAAACAGACAAAGTGCTATTTAAAGAGGGAGCGCGGCGTTTTCGGAGCTTCGCGTCTGCGTGCGTTTTTGCGTGTGTGTGAGAGAGAGAGAGAAAGAGAGAAAAAGAGAGAGAAAATGTCTCCTTGTGCGTGTTGCGTGCGTGCGTTTCAGTGTGAGTGTGTCCGCGTGCTCTACGAAAAAAAAGAAAGAAAAAGAAGATGAAAAAGAAGAAACAACTCTCAGGCTCCGAAACGCGCTCCAGAGAGATGAAATGAAATTTTATTTATATTTTAGCGATGTTTCAATTATTATCTATTCCGATTAGATATTCGATCTTTTTTTTTCGCACTATTACTTTCGTTTTTATCGTTTAATTTTTTTTTTTTTTAATTAACGTTTTTTTTTTTCCTCGACTTTCTCCAAATCAACAATTTCGGCTGGTCTGAATTTAACCCTAGAATGTAGGATTCGACGATGTAACGCAATATAAATCACAATAGGAATTCGCGGAGAAAGCGACGACGTAGGTTTTTTGGGCACCCGACGCGCGCGGGGGGGCCGCGCGCGGGACTTGGGGTAAAAGTACCATTTGTGGTCATTTTCACTGTAATTAATTTTTAATATCTGTTTTTTCATATTCGATTGCTGATGCCTCGAAAATATTCATACAAAATGATAAGATAAAAAACATAAACAATTAAATCCTTTTAAACTCGGTGGCCACAATTGGCCCAAAGGTGGCCAAAAACGGCACTTCTACCCTATCTGTTTTTTTCTCTCGTCGCTCTTGAGCGGACCTCGGCGACGGTGGCGAGCGATTCAATTATTTTGGAAAAATCCAATTTCGCGGCTCTTCAGCCTCCGCGCGAGCGACACGCTCGAGAGCGTCGCGGGCGCCCCTCGAGGTTTTTTGCGCGCGATGAGAGGAGAAAAGCGCGCGTGTAACGGACGTTCGGATGGAAACGAAAAGGCATAGAAAATTGTTCACTGGCGCAGATGGTATGACACATTGTGATCTATACAAATTACAAATTACAAAGCATCAACAAGTAGTAAATATTTAAGGTATGTTAACATATTAACACGAAGCAAACACACAGACGCGCGCGCGCGCGGGATCTAGAGATCCCCCTCGATCATATTTCGCTCACGAGACAGACACGAAAACCACATACAACACGCTGAAAAAAAATATATATCCTTGATTCAATAAAACCATGAATTGCGGGCTGCTAAAAACAATGTTTTTAAATTAACTCCGGTTATCGTTGTCACAATCCGGTAACATTGAAACAATAAAACATTCTTTTGCCTATTTTGGAGTTATCGTTTCAGTATCATAAAAAATTGCAGGAACTGGAAGTGACATTGATTTAACTAGACTTTTTTTTTGGCAGCCCTCAATCCACGATTTTATTGAAGCAATTATATTTTTTTTTCCGTGGCACACACACACACATAATTCATGACGACACTTCGAGCGTACAGATGCGTTGTACACGATCGAAGTCTGAACGACTACAAACGTACCTTACCGAGAGACACAGAGAGAGAGAGAGAGAGAGAGAGAGAAAACATATTATACAAAAGAGAGAAAAAAAGGAGGAGAAGAAGAAGCAGGAGATACACGTTTGACGCGTAAAAATTAAGCAAAACTAATGTAAAATAAAGAAAGAAAGAAAAAAAAAAGAACAAAAAAATACACGACGCTCCTGCCACGCAGCGAGTTCTTAGACAGCTTTAAGATAATATTGATAAATGATGAATAATAATTATTGAATAATAACGATAAACTTTCTATATGTTGAATCGTGTCTAGTGAGAAGAAAAAAAAACACACACACACACACAGAAAAATACTATTGAAATAAACGATTAAATACTATCGCCACACTCGGAAACGGACATACAGATACGAACAGACACACACCGAACAACACGACGAATTAACACAGTTTGTATGACTATTAGTTGTCTCGATCGAATATTCTTTCAATTTTTTTTTTTTTTTCTTTCACCGTTAGTGAGAAAGCGAGCGAGAGAGAGAGAGAGAGCGAGAGAAAGAGAGAAAGTAAGAGTAAGAGTGAAAACATGCGGTTGTTAGAAGATAGCTTGGTGTTTCGTTTGCTGTTTTACAAACAACGTTGTACAGTTGGTAATCAGCGAACCTCGATTAGCTGATTAAATAATGTCAAAATGAAAAAGATAAAAAAAATAATGAAGATAACACAGAAATAATAAGAGTAGTGGATAGGTGCGAGAAACAGCCTCACTTCCGGAAACGGAATTAATCGTTACTGGTATTCATTATCATTGCTACTATTGCCCCCGAAATTTCTCGCGCGGCGGCAAACTGTAAACTCGTCAATCCGAACGAGCCACAATAAAAATTAAAAAAAATCACGGGCGATAGTTCGTTTTTTTGTTTCTTTACTCGCTCGTGACCAAAAGTACGTAGTACATTTTTTGCAATAGCGCGCGTGAAGCTCGTCATTTCGGTGAAGTTTCGCGTGCGTAAAATGCTCGTTTTCCGGCACGAGTGCGTAAAGTTTAACTTTACGCACTAGTGCGGAAAACGAGCACTTTAAGCACGCAAAGCCGCCTCGAAAAGTCGAGTTTTACGCACGCAGTTACAAAAAAATAGTATGTGTAACTCGTGCTGAAATGTTGTACTTTACGCACTCGTTACACAATATACATTTTATCGTAGTCGCCGCTCGAGGTGAACCCGGGCCGAGTGAACGACCCCGTCGAAGGTGCGTTCGCCACACGTGCTTCCCACATGAACGACACATGGGGGCCGCGCGCGAAGCCCAACGAGAGAGCGAGGAGAGAAAAAAAAACACGCGCGCCCTAACCGAGTGTTAGAACGCGTCGGAAGCCGAGGGGACGTTACAACGTCGATCTCGTTCTTACGCTCCGAGATCGCCGAGCTCGCAGTTTGCCGCTGTAACCGCGCTGAGGAAAACGTAAAAAAAAAAGCAGAGAGAGAGAGAGAGAGAGAGAGAGAGAGAGAGAGAGAGAAAGAAAGAAAAAAAGAAAGAAAGCGAAACAATACAAGATTCGTCATTGCTGCAGCGATTATTATTAACAATTACGATTATATTGTCATTATTATTACGATTATGATTATTATTATGAATTATTCATACTATCGCTATTAGTTGCATTATTACCGGTGCATCGCCAGTTGTGTCCTGAATTCCCGAACAACCGAGCGGACCCGAGAGGGCCGACCGATTTTTTTTTTATATTCCTTCAATTTTTTGTCGCATTTTTTTGTTTTGTTTTTTTTTTCTTCGTTCTTCCACCGATTGTGATATAACATATGGAACGGAACTTTTGCCATCTCTTCGATCTCGACCTCCCTCGAACGATTATTACTTTAATTATCCATCCCTACCCCGGATTAAAGACAATTCGAAGTGAAGAAAAATGATGAAAAGAAAGAAAAAAAAAAAAACACGAAGAAGAAGGAAATAAGAGCGCAATCTATATACGATTTTTCCTTGTTCTTGTTCCTCGCACGAGATCGGCCCACTCGGGCCCGGCTCACAAATCGCCTAGGCTGTTCATTCAATAAACAAAATGAGTATCTAAATTAACGATCTTTCCCCGTGGAAGCCGGACAGTAGCGTCTTCACAACCCGTCGATTTTTGTTTGTTTTTTATTCATTTTTACTCCACGTGCGCATCTCTTCCGTCCGTCACAGCGATATATAAAACGAAAATACGAATCTTCTCTGTTTACATCGGAGTCGTGGATCCTCATTGGTTTAAGAAATAAATCTCGCAGCGTGGTTTGCTTTGTGGGTATGATTTAATAATAATAACTACCTGCGGCGATTATTTACAAATTTTATTTAAAAAAAAAAATTCTTTGCAGCGATTAAAAACATGTACGTGTTATATTGTAATTAATCCTCGTTACTATTATTAATTAATAATAGGAAAAGGAATTTTACCGTCAATTTTATTTCTAAAATATTTGCGGATTTCTTCATTTTTTTTTTTCGGGAAGAAATTTCTCACGAAATTTTATTTACAAAAAAAATTCGTTGCAGCGATTAAAAAAGTGTACATGTTATATTATAATTAATCCTCGTTACTATTATTAATTAATAATAGCAAAAGGAATTTTACCGTCAACTTTATTTCTAAAACATTTGCGGATTTCTTCATTTTTTTCGGGAAGAACTTTCTCACGAAATTTTATATAAAAAAAATTCGTTGCAGCGATTAAAAAAATGTACATGTTATATTATAATTACCTCGTTACTATTATTAATTAATAATAGCAAAGGGAATTTTACAGTCAATTCTATTTCTAAAACATTTGCGGATTTCTTCATTTTTTTCGGGAAGAAATTTCTCACGAAATTTTATTTAAAAAACAATTCGTTGCAGCGATTAAAAAAATGTACACATTATATTATAATTACTCCTCGTTACTATTATTAATTAATAACAGCAAAGCGAATTTTACCGTCAGCTTTATTTCTAAAATTTTTGGGGATCTACGACGGATTTTTTTTGTGTATGTCGATCGTTTGTGTTTCACCGTGATTAATTCAAATGAACAATTGACATTCGGCAGGTGGCTCAGTCGAAGAGCTCGACGGGCAAGAGCCGAGAAAAGCGACCGGGCGATCGTCGGCATCGTGAGAGCCCCGGGGGCCGAAGGTCCCTCGCCCGAAAAAAGAATCGCTCCGCGTCCGGCGCGAAAATCCCGAACCGCGGCACCCCGGCCAAGACCGCCTCGGCCCCGGCCATTCCCGCCGCTCAGCCTTCCCCGACTCGGCCACTTCCGCTTCCGGTATCCTCGGTGTCCTCAAGCTCCACTTCCGTCCCGAGCGAGAGCTCCGCGAACGAGGTAAACGATTCCGGGGAATCGACGACGCGAGTCGAGATCGGCAGCGCCGAGTTTGCCTCGGTGTAAAAAAAAAGAAAAAAAAAAAGAAAACGAAATTCGTCGTCGAGAGCCACGACGAAAACGATCGCTCGAATCGGGCTGCACTGCGTACCATTTTTTTAAAAATCTTTATAATTTAAAAATCGATTTTTTTTATTTATTGAGTTTGAGCATTTTCGACGAGATAATTTTTTTCATCGGCTCGTTGGAGAAAAAAAAAAACAAAATAGCCCTCAAATCGATCTTGATTGATTGATCAAAAGTTTGAGCATCTTCGGCGAGATAATTTTTATCATCGGCTCGTTGAAGGAAAAAAAAAAAAAAAACAGCCCACGAATCGATCTTGATCGATTGATCAAAAGTTTGACCATCTTCGGTGAGATAATTTTTATCATCGGCTCGGCGATGAAAAAAAAAAACACAAAACAGCCCACGAATCGATGTCGATCGATTGATTGATTGTTTGATTGATACATGATTGATTGAATTTTATTATAAATCACACACGAACACACCGATCACACACCGACACGACAGCCAAGTGTATCCAAGGCGCTGGATAACGTGCGAGCGCTCGTTTCGAGACTGTTGTCAATGACTGTTAATCCTTTTCGTTTTCACGGTTTGTCCGGATGAGGCGAGAGAGGCTCTCGGAGGGGCGAGCCGATCGTTGCACTGAAATTGATCCACAGTCTACCGCACGAGGCTTGGAATAAATTAAACAATTAATTCGTCACAGCGACTTAATTAATTAAAAAATTAATTCGTCACCGTGACTTCATTAATTAAAAAATTAATTCGTCACAGCGACTTAATTAATTAAAAAATTAATTCGTCACCGTGACTTAATTAATTAAACAATTAATTAAGTCGCAACAGCTTCGGCGGTGACGATCGGCTCGCTCGTCGGGCCAAATATTGTGTGTTAGACTAAGTTTAAGTTTTCCTTTTCTGTTTTTTTTTTCTCTTTTTTCCTCTTTTTTTTTAGCGCGCTCGTGTGATCACATTTTTTCGAATTTGTAACAATGTGTTAAGGCTCGTTAGGGATTTAGCCGATTTCGGGGGGTGCGACCAACACACACACACAGCGATCGAAATATCGCGCGAACGATCGAGCTCTCCAACGACTGCGATGTTTGCCGCTCGTTCACTGAATTCCAATAAAAAAAAATAATAATAAAAAAAAAGAAAACGAAAAAAAAAAAACAAGGTGTATCCTCTCTTTCGGAAGGGCAGTCGAAGTGACTGCTGCTGTGCAGCTAGCTAGTTAATAAAGATGTTCCCATTTAGATGATGGTAATTTATAGTTTCCGCGTTGAGAAAAACCTCTTTCGGTGCACGATTATCATTGCGCACAGAGCGATTTCGAGTTGCCTCGGGGCCATCAAATTTTGTGAGCACGCGAATATGCACCAACGTTGAATTAGCTCGTTGCGAAATAACGTCGAAATTTGCATCGTTGTAACGCAACGAAATTAAAAACAACAAAATATTAATGAACCCAAATGATTATACGGGCTATAAAAAATTATTACGACGACTGAGAGACAAAATTATTTCATCCCCGAATGGGAGTGAATTTATTTAAATTCTTATGGAATTAATATTTTGTTTTTAATTCCATTGCAATGCAACGACGCAAACTTCAACGTCACGTTGCGAAAAACGTAAATCCGGAAAATTTAGCGCGGTAAACGCGATTTTTTCACTCGTCATTCAAACGTCTCTCGATGGTCTGTCGTCGTTTCCATTACTTTTTCCGTTGTTCAATGTTTGTTCTCGAGAGACCGAAACATCGTTTTGCGCTGCGTCTCTCGGCGCTCTGTTTGTGTTCATTGCGAGATTTCCGATGCGAATGAAAAAAAAAAAAAGCCGAGAAACGTGAAGAGAGCGAAAATTGAGATCATTCTAGGCATTGTCGATGGGATTGCGAATCAATCAAAAAAATACGAGAAATCTCTTTCATCGTGATTTCATGCGGAGAGGAAGGCAGATTGAAGAAAAAAAAACAAGAACAAAGAATTAATAAGAACAATGTGGCACGTACGGACACGGATCGTAGAAAAGTATAGCACATCACTGCCATATTACGATATTATATCATTGCCCGATTTTTCGAACTTTCGTGTACTCGTGTTTTAGTACCAGGGAATGCAAGAGCGTCGTGTGATTGAATATAAAAAAAAAAGATACAAGAGACACAAAAGAAAAATTCATTAAAAGTAAAACTAAAAGATAAATGAATAAAACGATGAAAGGTTTCACGGATATTCGTAGCACTGTTAGGGCTACTCTTAGATAACGAGAGAAAATAAATAAAAAATAAACCAAAAAAAAATGAACACGCTCCATTTCTTCTTCGACAGCACCGGTTGAGAGAAACAACACAAAATCATCATGAAAATTACGAGACGGCGATGGTAGCTGCAGGCCTGAACTGTTGTTAATTGAAAGAAAGAAAAAAAAACCAACAAAAAAAAACAAACAGAACAAAATGTTTAGTGTATATGTACGCATGTGATTATTAATTCCTATCATTGCACATTACGTACATGGAGAGACGTTACTGCATTAAACGAAAAAAAAAAAAAAAAAAAAAAATGTATTTGAAAGATTGGGTGAAAATAATAACAATAAAAAAAGATAAGTGGTTTTAGGTATAAGAATCTCTTTTTGCCGCCACTTCGAGTACAAAATTCGTCGTCTCAAAATTCGCGTTCGCTCCTCGCGTCTCGAATTCTCGCTGCCGCCTCGTCCAACCAGAGCGGAAAATGAGTCAACAGTATCAGCGTTTCGTCCGCGTTCGAGTCGTTTATTTTCGCGATTTCCCGCAGCACGTAATCCCGCGATTGTCGCGTGTGCTGCTCGGGCTCGATGTTCAGGAGCAACGCGCACGACTGCAAACGAAGCGGATACAAATCCAGCACGTTTTTATTCATTTCTCGGGATCGCGAGTCGAGCGACTCGAGAATTATTTTTACGTAATCCAGGACTCTCGGCGAGTAATCCGAGTGAACGAAAATTTCCTTGAGAACGCTGGAGGTGATCTGAAAAATTGTCGGCGATTCCGCGGCGATCGTGAGCAGCTCGTTGACGCCGCGGCGGTTTTTCGATTTTCCGGCTGCGGCGTTTTTCGTCGAGTCGCGAAGATACGACGCGAAATCCTCGACCAGCGGCTCCTCGATGAATTTCGCGCTCTGACAAACGTACAAACGTTCCACAGTCTCGAGTCCCAAGTCCAGAGGATCCTTTTTTCCGGCCGCGGAAACCAGCAGCCTCAGACTCTCCTCGTTCTGACGCAGACCGGCGATTTTTCCCAGCAGTTTCCGCAACTCCGGCACGAATGTTCGGTTCCTCGGCGCCAGGCACATCAGAGCTCGCGCCAGATTCACCAGGACTTCGATGTTTCCGTCGTCCCCGAAAGTCGCCTCGTTTTTCAGATAAACCCTGAGAATTCTGCCCACGAATTCCAGGACTCTCTCGCCTCTGGAAAATGTCCTGGAGGATTTCAGCTCGCCTCGCGGCCTCAGCCAATCTCTCAGGACCTCCTGAAATTGGGGTAAATAATTGCGTTAAATTGTTTTACATAATTTACACAACTTGGTGATTAGACTTTTTTTCAGTTGTAAAATCTGGAATTTTCAAACTCGTTGCTTTATGGCAAAAATGTAAAATTGTTGGAAAAGGTGGAATTTGTTAATAAATAAATAAATAAATAAAAAAAATAAAAAAAAATTAATAAAAAAAATTGTCGGAAAAGGAGAAATCTGTTACAAATAAATTAAAAATTATTGAAATTGGAGAAATCCGTTAATAAATAAATAGAAAATTGTTGGAAAAGGAGAAATATGTTAATAAATTTAAAAAAAAATTGTTGTAAAAGGAGAAATCTGTTAATACATTTCTTAAAATTATTGGAAAAGGAGAAATCTGTTAATAAATAAATAAAAATTGTTGGAAAACGAGAAATCCGTTAATAAATAAATAAATAAAATGTTGAAAAAGGAGAAATCCGTTGATAAATAAAACAAAAAAAAAATCCAAAAAATTCGAGCTAAGATCGACGATTTTTCTCGCCGTCGTCGAACGAACTCCGAATTTTCGTCGTTCTCGCGAGCAAAAAATACGCGACTCACGATCACTTGAATCCTGACCGCGTATCTCTGATAAGCCTCGGACGAGACTTTGTAGCTGACGAGGTCGGTGAACGAGCGGGCGAGAGCGGCCAAAATCGCCGGATACGCGGGTGGAAATTTGTCTTCCATGAGAGGCTCGCCGAAACCCTCGGGATCCTCGGCCACCCGGCTCATAACCTCCTCGTGGCTCTGCACGATCGCTCTTAAAATTTGTACATCCATATTTTCACGGTTACAAAATATCCGAATGAGTAACAAATTCAGCCGGATTCGTTCATGCAGGTAAAATTCATCCACTGTGTACTGATTTATTGTCACGCGCGTCACGTCGATCCGACTGTCATTTTGCGATGTAAACACACAGCGGAAAACGCGGGAGGCAATAATACCAAAGAAGACGCACATGGCTTCTCACTGCAAGGCTGATTCTCACTGCTGCTGCGTTTCCATGATTTCTCGCTTGTCGATGTTTTTCAACCGACGAGAGCCCGAATAGGGCCATTTGGTTTATTCACTTTTCTTTCTTTTGGTTTTGTATTCGTTTGTGTTTCCAACTACACTCTGTAATTTTGTTTACATGCTCGAAATAAACGACTAATAATAAAAAATAAAAACATCGCTTGTGGATGTGAAACATCCACGTCGAGCCCAGTCGGTATCAAAAACTGTAATGAACGTTTCTCTGACGGATATTTCCGTTTACAGCTAAAAGAAGAAATTCATTCCCTGCGGATTTCACCCAGTGCAGGGAATGAATTTCTTATTTTTCCTGCAAATGCAAATATGCGTAAAAAACGTTAATTACAGTTTTTATTACCGCAGTCGGTATTTCACGTGGCCGTTTTTTATTTCGCCGCACCTTATTCACGAGCTCTCTCGTCTCATCGGTAATGTAGATCTCCTCTTAATCAGTTAACGAAACGTCAGTGTTTTTTTTTTTTTTTTTTTTTTTCGAATATCACGCAACTCGCTTTGTCGGTAATGTAGATTATCTTTATATCAACACGCGAAAAACATCAGCAGCAGCTCAATATCAGCAAATCAGCTCTCCCCACCCTACTTTACCGACTGCGGTAAATGGGGTCTCGCTCCGCAGATTTACGCAGGCGCAAGGCGCGCGCGAATCGCGCGCCCGTCACGCGGGTAACATGCTCCAAGGCGCAGGTCGGCCCCAAGCAACCCCTGGACAAGCGAAAAAACCCACGCCGCCAGTCCTTCGCGATCCTTCGCCCGTTCGCGATGCCGCTGCATTCGCTGCTCAGCGTCGCGATCCACGGATGACCTAAACGACTTATCTTCCCCTATGACGAATAATCAAGTTCCACCGATGTCAAGGTACAAAGAAACAAACCCGTTTACAACTCGCACACAGTTTCAGGCACAACAAAAAATCGAAAAAAAAACCTGTTTAAAAATCGCACACAGTTTTAGGCACAAAAGAAAACCGAAAAAAAACCTGTTTAAAAATCGCACACAGTTTCAGGCACAAAAGAAAATCGAAAAAAAAACCTGTTTAAAACTCGCACACAGTTTCAGGCACAAAAAGAAAATCGAAAAAAAATGCACACACAGCACACGAGGCTGAAAATATTTTGCACCCAAACACCGCGACTTATTTATAACTCTGTGCGCATAGCAGTCGCTGAGTGTTGAGCATGGTAAATTTCACGACTCGAAAGTCACGCTCTTTCCTCCCCGCGTTTCGCGTATCGCAGCTGCAGCTTTGCGCACATTTTGTCGCTGAATACGCGGCAGCGAAATTATTCACGAATCAGGTGTGACTTGCTAGACATGTTTTTTTTTTTTCCACCCGGTGAATATGTTAGAATGAAAATATTGTCGATGTTGATTGGCTATTTTGGAAGAAGAACAGGGAGACTTGAAATTTTTTTTTTTTTTTTCGTGTATCGAGTGTATATAGAACGCAGAGTGGCTAGCGACCGGGCCGACTGGGTCAAACTCTGAGGGACACTCGGTCACGCGGTCACCTTTCTTTCTTCAATCTACCCCTCCAATCTCGCCTCGCGAGCCTCGCCAGCCGTTCGCACAACTTTCGTGTGGCGCGCGCAAAGACGCAACGTTGTTTCTTTTTTTTTTCTTTTGCACGTGTATAGCGTGGGCGTGTCTAAGAATTCTAGAGTATCGCGGTATATCGGCGGAGGGGGGGGAAATTACAGTCGTTCCAGCGGCAGCGAATGTCGCGCGCGCGGCTCGTCGAGAAACGAGGTTCAATGTCCCGTGGCCCAAGGTTCAAGGGCTCCAACCACTAAGTAGACGAGTTTCGTCGGGCTTGGGACGTGCCACTTGGTCAATCGAACGTCCCGGGGACGTTTTTTTTTTCGCTGCTATCTCGATCGCAATTGCGAAACTCGCTCGCCTCTTGGGTTTTTCGTTCCCAAGGATCTCTCACGCCTCGCTGTCTCTCCGCTCGCCGATTTACATTTACCCAAAGCCTCGGCTGTCGCGGCACGAAGATTCGACGCTCGCGAAATGACGCTCAGTACTTTCGCTCGCCGCGTACTTGACCTTTGAGTGAAATAAATAAACATAACCTTAACCCCATTCTGGGCGTTGATGAGTGAACGACTTTCGATGCACTGGAAGTTTTTATTTTTATGGATTTTATTTTTTTGCAGAGTTGTAAATCCGCAGTAGTTTTAGAGATCACGAATTTTAATTGAGGAATTATTAATTTTTATTGATAATAAATATCCCTTGCGGCTATTAAAAGTCTAGGCATTATATTATCATTACTACGTGTTAAATTATCAATTGATAATCACTAATTAATAATTAATTACACAATTACATTATATCAATAATTAATCACGCAATTACAATATATTAATAATCAATCACACAATTACATTATATCAATAATTAATTACACAATTACATTATATCAATAATTAATTACACAATTACATTATATTAATAATTAATGACACAATTACATTATATTAATAATTAATTACACAATTACATTATATTAATAATTAATCACACACTTACATTATATTAATAATTAATTACACAATTACATTATATTAATAACTAATGCCACAATTACATTATATTATTAATTAATCACACAATTACATTATATTAATAATTACACAATTACATTGTGTTAATAATTAATTACACCATTACATTATATTAATAATTAATAACTACAAAACCATTCATTCATTATTACAGTAAAATCAACTTTATTTCAAAAACATGTAGTGATTTACAACTCTGATTTTTCAGCATACATTTCGCGTGCGTTTTTCAGCCAAGATGGCCGTTGATTCTGCACACGGCAATGCGACAAAAATATCAACTCTCGTGATCTTTTTTATCGTTACAGATGAGCGAGTCCGTGAAAGTGGCCGTGAGATGCAGGCCGCTGGCTCAAAGGGAACGTCAGCAAGGATGTCGGGTGAGTGCGGGACGAAGTAGGACCTCCCGAAGGACGCCGACGAGGATCGTGTTGACTCTCGCGTGTGACTCACGCCCCCCCCCCCCCCCCTTCCATCCGTCAGTCGTGCAGAAGTTTTCACGGTCGCCCTTTTTACGTGCCGCGTGAAAAATAAAAATTCACCGTTTCACGAGCTTTCGGGGAACTCGGAAAATGGTCATTCTAATAGCATATTGCGATGCCCGGGAGGCATCGAGCGCCCGCGACGGACGGCCAGGGGCGGCGCGGGGGAGGGGGTAGCCTAGGCGACCCGCGTCAAAACACCTGCGACTGTCCAACCCGTCGCTTTGTTGCATTTTCATCGACGGGGGGAAACTATTAACTACGCGTTTGCCACACTAAAGGCGCCCGCCGCGTGCGACAGGTGTCCCTCGCGGGGCGAGAACGCCGAGGGCCCCCCGGGGGTTTACGGCGTGCGCGCGCATCACCGTTGAGCGAGCTCGCCGGGGCTAAACGCTCTGCAACTTTTTTTTTTTTTTTTTTTTCGAAACAGAATATTAACGGTTTGACATTTAAAACGAAGATTTTGTGGTCGTCGGTAGTTTAAAAGACATAAATTCGCGGGATAAATTAATTTACTCT
Source organism: Pimpla rufipes (assembly GCA_963932165.1). Classification (NCBI taxonomy): domain Eukaryota; kingdom Metazoa; phylum Arthropoda; class Insecta; order Hymenoptera; family Ichneumonidae; genus Pimpla; species Pimpla rufipes. The sequence goes on from OZ010635.1 coordinate 22,668,089, forward strand.
TAAATTAATTTATCCCGGTTTCGTACAAAAAAAAAAATTATTTGGTGCTGAAAAATATTTAAAAAAATAATAAAAAATTCTCTTTTTTTACTAACACTATTTTTACACCAAATCTCTTGATCAATTGTTTGCTAAATATTCTTAACGTAAAAAAAAAGAGAAACGTAAATTCGCGAAATAAATTGATTCTTTTACTATTTAAAAAAAAATATTCAACTTTGGGCTGAAAAATAATTGTACTTATGAAAATAGTTTTTCCTCTTTCTTTTAATAACGAAACTTATTTCTAAGGTCAAACCTCTTCGTTAATCGTTTGCTCGAATGTTCACGAGAGCGAAGAAACTTTTTCCGACGAGTTTGAGTGTTTCACACGAGTCGAGAAAAAGTTTCTCGCACGAGTTGAGAAAAAGTTTCTCGCATGAGTTGAGAAAAAGTTTCTCGCACTAGTTCAGAAAAAGTTTCTCGCACGACTTTCGAAAAAATTTCTCGCACGACTTTCGAAAAAATTTCTCGCACGTGTTTCGAAAAAATTTCCCGCAGGAGTTGAGAAAAAGTTTCTCGCACGTAAAAAAAAAAAAAATAGCGAAAAAGTTTCTCGCACGTTAAAAAAAAAGAGCGAAAAAGTTTCTCGCACGTTAAAAAAAAAAGCGAAAAAGTTTCTCGCACGAGTTTCGTACAAAATTTTATTTCACGAGTGCGCAAAGTGCGACTTTGCGCACCGAGTGACCAAAGAAAAAAAAAATGCTGCGGATGAGAGAAAAATCGTGCGTAAAATAGGCAATATAAACCCGACTCGCCCCAGTCGCTCTAAAGTTGCCCTCGACACCTGACTAATATTTTGCACTTTACCCCGCATTACAGTGGAACATCCCACGCGCGTTACACGCACTTTTAGACGTCACCCCGAGACTCACCGCGCGGCACGAGAACGAGTCATAATTTACGATCCTCCGTCGCCAATCTGCAAATGTTTTGCCGCGTCCGAGCAAGCATGTAATTTGCCGCTCTCACCCACCCCGCTCGCCGGCGGCCGGAAAGCCCGTTAAGATTCACCGCCAGACAGAGTTTATCGATTCGGCACATATTCCACCGTCGTTCCATCGATAATACACCTCGTCGTCGTGTATAAACTCTTCGGGTCTCCGCGCTCGCCCTCCCCGCACTTAGATATATGCAAACCCACACACAGACGGGAAAGGGAAACACACTGCGACTTAACGTGGAAAATTGCATACACTGTACAATGCAGCGCGGGAAGTTTGTACGTCGTGTGTACAGCTCGCATATTTTATGCAAAGCTCTCCTAAATGCGATACAGGAGGAGAAACGAGAAAAATGAGCTTTCTGACAATTTGTGCATCCAATATGAACGAGTGACGTTTTTGCGTTACACATGGAGCTTTCTTTTTTTTTTTTTTTTTTTTCATTATTACTGATAAAAAAATATCAGTCGATAAAATATCTCAGATTTTCGATAGGAGGGATTTTTTATTTTTGTTATTTGTTGTTATTTTTTATTATACCTGATAAAAAAATCAGTGGCTAAAATATCTCGGATTTTCGACAGGAGGAATTTATTTATTAATTTATTTATTTTTTTCATTATCCCTCCTCAAAAAATCAGTGGCTAAAATATCTCGAATTTTCGCCAGAGGGGAATTTTATTTTTTAATTTTTTAATTTTTTAAATTATTCCTCATAATAAAATCAGTGGCTAAAAAATATCTCGAATTTTCGCCAGAAGGGAATTTTATTTTTTAATTTTTTTAATTATTCCTCATAATAAAATCAGTAGCTAAAATATCTCGGACACGATTGTTGTCTTGTTATTCTTTTTCTCATTCTCTTTTTTATTAAAAAAAAAATCAATAGCTAAAATATCTGGATTTTCGATAAGAATTTTTTTTTTTTTTTTTTTTTTTTCATTATAAATAATATCAAACGGTTTGTCATAAGCGTATAAAATTACAGAGTCGCGATGACTCGACTCGGAAGTTTTTAGCGAGCTTTTTTTACACGACGAAGACGTCAACGCCGACCGGCCGTGTATTATTCCTATACGACTTTGTGTAGAGCTCTCGAGGACGCTCGACTCCGTCTCGCTCTCCGCCGCGAGCATCGATTCCGATATCCCGCGATGGCCCCGAAGGCTGTTTGAAGATTTTTCTAGGGAGATACGGCGCCCCGGACTCGCGGTTGTTGATCGATATTGACTTGGAAAAACAGTGAGACGTCGCGCGTTTGCACGCGATTATGCAACGTGAAACTGGGGCTGTCGCACCGTGACTCGAGTTTCGTGGAATCTTTTTTTTTTTTTTTTTTTTTCTTGATTTCATTTTGATTATCAACGCCGCCTGTTTTTGTTGCGCGACGCGATTACAACGTCCACGGATTACGATAACATCTGTTTTCCTCGTAAACCGACTGTCGATTAATTTTTAATTCTCAACGTTTTTAATTATTCAGAAACGATTTTTTCAGTCCCAATGTTGTCAATTATTTAGAAACGATTTTTTTAGTCCCAATGTTTTCAATTATTTAGAAACGATTTTTTTAGTCCCAATGTTTTCAATTATTTGGAAACGATTTTGCAGTCCCAATGTTTTCAATTATTTAGAAATGATTTTTTTAGTCCCAATGTTTTCAATTATTTGGAAAGGATTTTTCAGTCCCAATGTTTTCAATTATTTAGAAACGATTTTTTTAGTCCCAATGTTTTCAATTATTTGGAAAAAAAATCCATTCCCAATGTTTTCAATTATTTGAAAAAAAAAAAAAAAAAAAAATCCATTCCCAATGTTTTCAATTATTTGGAAAAAAAATGTCATTCCCAATGTTTTCAATTATTTAGAAACGATTTTTCATTCACAAAGTTATCAATTATTTAGAACCGATTTTTCATTCCCAACGTTTTCAATTGAGCTCCTAAATCGCCAATATTAATCCCCATTCGATTCCTCAAAAAAAAAAAAAATAATAATAATAATAATAATAATAACCGTATCTTCATTTCTCCAAACAGAACGTCGTGACGATCGACCCTTTATCAAAGACTTGCACCCTGGAGGGAGGCTCCAGCGGCGCGGGCAAATCCTACCAATTCGACGCCGCGTTCGGTCCCTCGTCGTCCACGGAGAATCTCTACGACGACGTGGGTTCGGTGATCGTGGAGGCGGTGCTGGACGGCTACAACGGCACCGTCTTCGCGTACGGCCAGACGGGCTGCGGGAAGTCTCACACGATGCGCGGTTTCGTCGAGCGCACCCTGGAGCACCTCTTCGAGGCGACGTCGACGTCGAGCACGGACACGCGTTACCTCGCGTTGCTGAGCTACCTGGAGATCTACAACGAGCGTCTTCGGGATCTTCTTCAGGACGGGAACACCGAGAATCTCCTGCAGCTCAAGGAGGATCCTTCGAAAGGCGTCTACGTGGCCGGCGGATTGCGCGAGGTGACCGTGAAAAACGTGGCCGAATATACATTTTTTTTTTAAATACGATTTTTTAAATATTGACCACAAAATTAATTTTTTTTCATTGTGACCACAAAATAAATTTTTTAAATTGTGACCACAAAATTAATTTTTTTTCATTGTGACCACAAAATTAATTTTTTAAATTGTGACCACAAAATTAATTTTTGAAATTTGGACCACAAAATTAATTTTTTTTAATTGTAACCACAAAATTAATTTTTTAAATTGTGACGACGAAATTAATTTTTTAAATTTTGACCACGAAATTCATTTTTAGAATTTTGACCATAAAATTAATTTTTTAAATGTTTACCACAAAATTAATGTGTTTAATTTATATATTTTTATATTTTTAATTGACCACGAAATTAATTTTTTTAATTTTGACCACGAAATTCATTTTTAGAATTTTGACCATAAAATTAATTTTTAAATGTTTACCACAAAATTAATGTGTTTAATTTATATATTTTTATATTTTTAATTGACCACGAAATTAATTTTTTTTTCTTTCATTAAAACTATATTAGGATCGAACCAATATAGATTTTATTGAGTGTAATGGAATGGAAATAATAATTTGTTTCAGGTGACCGTGAAAAACGTGGCCGAATGCGCGAGACTCGTCGACGAGGGCGACAAGCGTCGAGTCGCCGCGGCGACGAAGATGAACGCCGCGAGTTCGCGGAGTCACGCGGTGTTGACGCTCTCGCTGGAGGCGCTCGCGATCGACGAGGACGACAAGCGAGGCGGCGCCGTGAGACGTGGCCGGCTTCACCTCGTGGATCTCGCGGGTTCCGAGCGACAGGCGAGAACCGGCGCGACCGGCGATCGGCTCAAGGAAGCCGCGAGCATAAATCTCAGCCTCTCGGCGCTCGGGAATGTCATCAGCGCCCTGGCGGCTGGGAACGGGAGACACGTCCCGTACAGGGACAGCAAACTCACCAGGCTGCTCAGGGATAGCCTGGGTGGAAACGCCAGGACACTCATGATCGCCTGCGTCAGCCCCTGTGATCTGGATGCTGAGGAGACGCTCAGCACGCTTAGGTAACGGGCGGGATTTATTTTCTAGGGTCTTTTTGGGATTTTTGTAAAAAAAATTTAAGGGATTTTTTTACTAGTTTTTAAGGGATTTTTTTAAACACCTTTTTAAGAGATTTTTTTTAACTCCTTTTTAAGGGTTTTTTTTTTACTTCTTTTTAAGGGATTATTTTTTACTCCTTTTTAAGGGATTATTTTTTACTCCTTTTTAAGGGATTTTTTTAAACTCCTGTTTAAGGGATTTTTTAAAACTACTTTTTAAAGGATTTTTTAAAACTCCTTTTTAAATAGATTTTTTAAACTCCTTTTTAAGGGATTTTTTTAACTCCTTTTTAAGGGATTTTTTAACTCCTTTTTCACCCTTTGGACGATCCTCGATTCCATATTTTTTCCCGTCGTCTCGTTGGAGGTTCCAATTTTTCTTGGTCTTAAAAATCAGTAACTGCTTTTCCGTATTTTGAAACGAAGTCATCTGCGTCATAGGCTGAAAAAGAAACTGGATCACATTTCCCAAATGCAAACTCCTTCGCACAATTTATTTATTTATTTATTTATTGTACAGTAAGTTTGTTAATTCATTAATTTTTTTTTTTTTCGTTTCTCACCCCAACTCGGCGCCTGTTTCAGATACGCGGCGCGAGCTCGTTGCATAAAGAACAAACCCGTAGTCAACGAGGACCCGAAGGACGCGCTTCTCAGGCAGTACCAGCTGGAGTTGGAGCGACTGCGAAAGATGCTGGAAACCGGCGACGGTCCCCGAGTGGTCGACTGGTCGTCGAGCCCGACGGTGGAGATCAAACATCCGGATTCCTCCGAGGAAGCCAGAAAACTCGAGTACAACGAGGAGGTGGAGAAGCTGCGAAAGGAGTGCGAGGACTCGAATCTCTCGGCGCAGCGACTGCGAGACGAGTTGGAGTCGCTGAGGTCGCGATTCGAGGGCGGAAAAAGTTTGTCCCTCGACGAGGGAATCGGCGGCAGATCCGAAATCGACGCCTCGACGGTCGTCGATCTGAAGAACGAGAGCAAAGTCGCGGCGTCGATGCGACTCGAGCTCGACGAACGGCGACGCAGGAAACGCGAGGCGGCCAAACGGGAGGTGATGAAGCGACTGGAGCGACTGACGATCGGCGGCGAAGCGAGAGGCGACAGCGAGGTGAGAAAACGACGGGAGAGGAGACGAAAGAGGCTGGAGGTTCTCGCCGAGGCGCTGGAGAAGAGCTCGCAGGACGGAAACGGCAGCGCTTTCGAGGTCTACGGGCAGTTGAGGTCCACCGAGGACGCGCTGAAGCGGATGGCGAAGAAGGCGAAGCAGCTGGAGGCCGAGGTCGCCGATCTTCAGGTATTTTATTGTTGTATTTTTCTACTCTTTGTAATGAAAAAAAAATTGTATCTGCTTTTACGCATGCGAGTGCCAAGCCATTTTTAGCCATGAAATCATAGATCAGCCTCCTTTTAATTTTTTTATTTATTATCATTATTATTATTATTATTATTTTTTTTTTTTATTTTTTGATAGAATCCCGTTTGGGATTGTAGTTGACGCGAATCGGTTCGGAAATTCAGGTTTTACAGCATTTTGGAAATTTGGAAAAAATCGTTTTCAGGCTACCACTTTTGCAAATTGAGAGATATCGGGACGCAATTTTGTACGCAAATGGAGAGCCATCAAATCACGATCTGTATCATGTTTGGCGAGAATCGGTAGAGTGGTTCACTGAGAGAAAAATCTGGTATCGGCAACTATAAAGTGACAACCATAAAGAGGCAATTATTTTTTATAGTTAAAGCAACTATTTGTCTAGTTATGGTAACAAACTAGTTATGGTAATAAAATTATAACAAAGTCATCATAACTACTAATTAATTACCGTGAGCGATTTTATTTTATGAACATAATAGCATGAACGAAAATTTGATGGTTGTCACTTTATAGTTACCAGAACTTACACGTTTTCTCTGAGTGTTCTAATGTAATGCATTATTTATTTATTTATTTATTTATTCTTTAATTTTTTAATTTTTTTCATCCGATTGCAATTTCGAACGTGCCATTACGTTTATTTATTATCAATGATGAATTTCGTCAAGGAAACAATCATTATATCGGTAAATTTCGATATATATTTTTTTTTTTGAAGCTCTCTGTCAACATATTTTCAACGCTCTGTTTATCAACATCTCTCATTTCCTCGACACTCGTTTCACGCACGCGAACTTCTCTTTGCTTCTCTTTGCCTCGATAGTCGAGCGAAGTATCCGCATCTCACGTGTTACATCCCGTTACCACGGATTTTTCTCCCCGCGATCGAGAACAGGCGTCCTGGGACGAGGAGCGTCGCGACCTGCTTCGCCGGGAGCTGCTGGCGACCCAGCTGTGCGACGCGATGGTTCCACACCTGCGGCCGGGCTGCCCGTTCCGCAACGTCGCGTCGATCCGCGCCTCGGCGACCTGGTGCGACGAGCTCGGCCGCTGGAGGCTCCTCGACGGCTCCTCGAGGATTCCGCTGCCTCCGCCGCTTCCGCGCGAGACGTCGATGCGCAAAGACGCGGCGATCAGGAAAACCGATCACAATAATAACGGCAGCGCGGTGACGAGGAGCGAGGAAAACGACGACGAGGATCGTCGGAGCAGCGACGACGACGCGGAATCCCGAGACAGCGGGGAAAATGGGCTACGAGGGGCCGCGAAGTGGCGCGACATCGCCGGCACTTACTTTCGTAGGAACCGAATCGACGAGCTTCTCGCTCACGCGCGAGAAGCGAAGACTTTCGGTGAGTAATCCGGAGAGAGACCCGGTGGCGTCTCGATGACGAGTTTTTTTTTGAGGGAATTAATGAATTCGGCCTTCTGGCGATGGTCTCTGATGGATCCTGATGGAGACGACGGCGATCTTATAAATCTTAATTTAGTCGTGACGCTCGCCCCTTTTTCGTCTGCTAGGAAATTCTGAAACTAAACTAAATTAATTGTATAGGCTCCAATTTTTTTTTTCTTTTTTTATTGCCGAGGGCGACCACTGGTGAATAATATTATAGGAAGGTAGCGGCAACGAGTGGTCAATGAAAACTATATTAGGATTGGAGCAATATAAATTTTATCGAGTGTAATGGAATGGGAATTATATTTGTTTAAAAAAATAATCATTTCGAGGTCCATTGACCAGAAAATTAATTTTTAAAATTTTTACCACAAAATTTATTTAAAAAATGTTGACCACAAAATTAATGTGTTTAATTTATATATTTTTATATTTTCAATTGACTACGAAATTAATTGTAAAAAAAATGTCTTTCATTATAACTGTATTAGGATCGAACCAATATAGATTTTATTGGCTATAATGAAATGAAAATCATATTTGTTTCAAAAAATTAATTTTGTGGTCAATGAAAATGATATTTAAAAAAATTATGGTTGACTGCCGGTTGATCTTGCTTTAATTTCATCGGTGACCTCGACGTATACGTGGAATTTTTGTCAGACGATTGACGATGCCGGTCATTGACCAGTATGCTAATTCGACGGACCAGCGACGCGAGACGAGACGAGACGGCAGCGAGATTTTTGTACAGCGCGCGCGAGATTTTGACTTTTATTGAGACTTCTATCCGAATTACGTAAGATTGCATCACGATATTTTTTTTTTCTCCGTCGTCGGAATGATTCCTGAATATTTAGGCTCCAATTATACGAGTTTCCGACGCTCGCCTAAAACGTCCGCGTGTCAGCGGGCTCGTTAAAATCTGTACTAAAGACTTCCTCAACCTCGGGTCTTGATTACCTCATACGACGACCGTCAAAAATTCATATCGCGTCTCCGTTTAAATACATTTGTTAAAATCCACAACCAGCTCTTGACGCTGATATTTCGAAACGAGCATAAAAGTTAGAATCGCTTATCGCGTGTGTTTCCCGTACCAAAAATACCGCAACCCGGTGAACATTAAGGCAGTCCTCGACCGACAAAAGTTTCGTGTCGCGTAAATTAAAAAAGCAACTTTATTCTCACGGAAATAAAAATAGAAAAATAATACCGAGCTTCCCAAAATATCCGTTTGACAATCCAGACGGAAATTGCGGAGCCGACTCGTCGCTTCTGTCGGGGGGAAAAAAAACCCGGCTGTATGCAGCGGCGCCGCAATCACGCGATATATATCGTGTCCGTCTATTTATCTGTCCATCCTATCGTTTCTCCCCGTCGCAACTGGGTCAGTCGCGTCAGTCGCGAAAAGCTGATTCGCGTTGTTGTAGTGACAGAGCCGGACGTTACCATAACACGCGGGCCGCACGGGGAGCAAAACGCGGCTCGCGAGAGTCGTGAAACGTATCGGTAATCGATTTTCCGTTTTTCTTTTTTCCTCTTCTGTTAATTCTTAGTTTTTAATTCTTAGTTTTTAATTCTTAGTTTTAATTCTTAGTTTTAATTCTCAGTGTTAATACTTAGCGTTAATTCTTAGCTTTAATTCTCAGTTTTAATTCTTAGTTTTAATTCTCAGTTTTAATTCTCAGTTTTAATTCTCAGTTTTAATTCTCAGTTCTAATTCTCAGTTTTAATTCTCAATTTTAATTCTTAGTTCTAATTCTCAATTTTAATTCTTAGTTTTAATTCTCAGTTTTAATTCTCAGTTGTAATTCTCAGTTTTAATTCTCAGTTTCAATTCTCAATTTTAATTCTCAGTTTTAATTCTCAGTTTTAATTCTCAGTTTTAATTCTCAATTTAAATCTCAATTTTAATTCTCAGTTTTAATTCTCAGTTTTAATTCTCAATTTTAATTCTCAATTTAAATTCTCAGCTTTAATTCTTAGTTTAACTTTAGTATTAAAGTTGGCTTAACGTTTTGTTTATTTTTGGCGCCGCGCAAATAGAGCGGCGCTCAAAGAGAGAAATAAACAACTCCCTCTCTCTTTCTCTCTTCCAGAAACGAACGGACGGCTTAGCAAGTCCGGCGGCTCTGAGGATCTGCCGTCGGGCGCGAACGGCTATCTTCAGCTGAGCGCCCTGAATCTCCAGAGCAGCGCGACGGCGGCGTCGATCGGCGAGATTATGACGACTCGACAGACGACCGGACGGCCGACTAATCGCATCGGCGCGTGGCTAAGCGACGAGGGCTCTCAGCAGCCGAAATCCGGATCCTACGCCTGTCCGACGACTCTGCGAAAAATTCCACCGAGGATCCTCGAGGCTCTGCCCTCGTATCCCGTCGGCGCGACCGCCCGAACGACCTCCTGACACCGCGACGACGTCTCGACGCCCTAGAACGACGAGAGGTGGAGGAACTTCGTTGATCTCCTGAACGTCATCAATCGGAAATATCACGGCAGGGATTGTGATAAACGCCACGCGATTTCGACGACACCGAGATTCATATCAGCCTCGTCGCGAGATGATTTTGGGCGGCGGAGGAGAAAAATAATGGAAATTCCTTGAGAGGCGGAAAAAGAGTGAAAGATGACGAAAACGTATTGAGAGGCGGAAAAAAAAGGAAAGATGGTGAAAACGCCTTTGAAGGCGGAAAAAATGGAACGATGATGAAAATTCCTTGAGAGGAGGAAAAAGAGTGAAAGATGATGAAAACGCCTTTAAAGGCGGAAAAAAATGGAACGATGATGAAAACTTCTTGAGAGGCGGAAAAAAAGGAAAGATGATGAAAACGCCTTGAGAGGAGGAAAAAGAATAAAATAATAAAAAGATCCGGAGTGGAGGAAAAAGGATAAAAGAATAAAAATATCCAGAGAGGAGGAAAAAATAAAAAAATAAAAGAATAAAAAGATCCAGAGAGGAGGAAAAAGAATAAAAGAATACAAAAAAATTCCTGACACGGCGACGACGAATCCTCGTCCTAAGAACGACGAGAAATGGAGGAACTTTGTTGATCTCATCAATCATCTCATCGTCATCAATCGCAAATATCACGGCAGCGATGCTGATAAATTAAACGACACCGAGATTCATATCAACCGCGTCGCGAGATGACGTCGAACGTCATCGTCGTCGAATAAAAACGCCTCGAGACTCGGAAAACGAATAAAAGATATCCGTCGAGATATTTCGAAAGTCGCCGCGGCTAACCTGAGGCTCGGTGAGCAAAAAAAAACGCATAACGAGTTTCCGAGTCGTTCGTCACTGACGAACGACGAAGTCGTCGGAGTCGCGACCCGCGTGAACTCGGCTGTTGCAGTTAAGTTTTTCCTCGGCGATTTAACATAACGAGAAGACTGCAAACAGCCGGGGAAATTTTACGTGACGTTCGCCGGCGAATCTTTTGGTGATGTCGGTGCATCCGATGCGTGAGGGCAGCAAGAGAATCGGTTAAAGAGAAAGCAATCGGCGAGCAGCGTCGAGGAATCGAAGTTTCCTCGTTTCCAGTTTAACTCGCGCTGCTGCAATTCGGCTGCTCGCTTCTCGTCGTTCCGTGAATGTGGGCGGCGTTTCTCGCGCGCCGGTCAAACGGGTTCGAAAATACGAAGATCGGTCGTCCGGTCGCGGTGATTAATGCGCCGGTGTTGCACGGAATCGCCGAATCCCCGTGGAAGGCAGCCGAGTCTCCTTGGACACCGGGAATCCGAACGCCGATTCGTGCGGTGAGCGACCTTCGGAATCTGCAACGGCGAACGCGAATATCAACGTTTTCTTCGGATTTTCAACGGCTTTGGCTGACTGATAATAAAGGACACTGAATACTCTGGTTAAAAGATCCGATTGGAACCAAAAAAAAAAAAACGGACAAAAATCCGATTGGAATTTAAAAAAACGGACAAAAATCCTATTGGAATAAAAAAAACGGACAAAAATTCTATTGGAACCAAAAAAACGGACAAAAATCCGATTGGAACAAAAAAAAACGGACAAAAATCCGATTGGAACAAAAAAAAACGGACAAAAATCCGATTGGAACAAAAAAAAAACGGACAAAAATCCGATTGGAATCTTTTAAAAACGGACAAAAATCCGATGGGAACAAACAAAAATTGACAAAAATCCGATTGAAAAAAAAGGACGAAAATCCGATTAAAACCTGTTTGGATCGATTATTTTTAAATTGGAATTTTTCCCATTTGATCGGTTTCTATCAGTGTCAATGGGAATCACTAAGCAGGGAAATTAATTGTAACGCGGCTATGAGAAAGAATACGGAGAAACTTTGTGGAAATTACCGACGAATTTCCGAGTAATCGTTTCGAGTTCTCCGCAGGCGGGAATTTTAACACGCGAACGACGTGTATACAGATGCATCGACCACATGCGACGTGTATATAGAATGTTTTGTAGTTTGTGAAACGCGAGTCGCCGGGTCGAACGTAAATCATTGGTTTTTTTTTTTTTTTATCGTTACGGAGCAACGAGATAATCTCGCGAATGTCTGTGTGTGGCTGTTTGTGTGTCGCGATGACGACGACGACGACGAGTGAATCGATTTTAACGGCATTGAGAGCGCGAGAATGCGAAGCCGATCGCGAGAGATTGGAGGCTATACGCGACGATGCAGGAACTAATTTCCGTAATGTCGCTCCCGGCGCTTCGATCGTTGTAAATATTATTGTCGAGCACGGGCGGAATTCGATTGGGCCCCGCCGGGAGGAAATTATCGTTGGCCGATAGTTCCAGGTGATACGTTTATTGAAGTTGTGAGAAAATATATATTATATTATGTGATAACTCGTGTTGTCGTTTTGCCGGATGACTCTGGCTTTATTTCTACGCCTTTCCACGCAATTTTCCGAGTAGCGTTGAAAAAAAAAAAATGTTTACGTTTTAACTTGTATTTATTTATGGAATTATACATTTATTTATTTATTTATTTAATGGAATAAATAAATAAATACATAAATTCTATAAATATTTATTTATTTATAGAATTATAAATTCGAAAAATAAATACAAGATATAAAATAAATAAAACAAATAGTGAAATTTATAATTTACGGAATTATAAATTTCACATTTTCGCCTCTGCAACTTTTTCGATATTCGACCCTGAAATCGCCGAACGTACGAACGACGCATAATTCTTAAACGAGTTTTCGGTATATTGAATAATGTTTGCCTGGCTTCTCGCAGTCGTTTTTTTTTTTTTGGGCGACTGTTAATCGCTCCGGACCCGCAGTGATTCAATATTACAACGATGTCGCATTTTCTATTCATTATCAAATAATCGATAAGCCTTGACTCGAGTTCGCCAAAAAAGGTAATTGTAAGAAAAAAAAATGAATCGCTAAGAATTTTCTACAACAAAAAAGTCGCATCGAAATTAATTAACTCGCTCGATAATTGCCGATCGTGGCTTGTTCGTTGATTCGTTAACGGATCACAAAGTTTCCATAAATACGAGGACGGGAAAAAAAAAGAAAAAACGATGTCGTGACTCGAGTTGTATGTAGCGTGCACGCCGCACACACGAGTGACGCTCCCGAGCGGCCTTATACACTTCATTCGCTCTGCGCATGCGCAAAGCCGTTCGCCGGCCGAGTTTCCGCGCTCCTCCTGCGCTCGCGATTCCGCTGCAATTAAACGTAGAGACGCGTAATGACGGTCATTTTTTAATTGGTCAAAAGACCAGAAAAATGACCGTCATTTGACGTCATTCTTTTTTGCCCATTTTGTCGAATTAAAAATGACGGTCATTTTTTTTAATTGGTCAAAAGACCAAAAAGTTACCGTCATTTGACGTCATTCTTTTTTGCCCATTTTGTCGAATTAAAAATGACGGTCATTTTTTTGAATTGGCCAAAAGACCAAAAAATTACCGTCATTTGACGTCATTTTTTTGCCCACTTTTGTCGAAATAAAAATGACCGTCATTTTTTTTAAATAATCGGTCACAAATAAATTGGTCATTTTTCTACGCGTCATTTGACGGTCTTGTGGCAGTCAAATTACCGTCATTTTTATCGCGAGGTCCATTTTGTGACGGTCGAGTGACCGTCATTTTTATTACGAGGACCATTTTGTGACGGTCAAATGACCGTCATGTTTATTACGAGGTCCATTTTGTGACGGTCAAATGACCGTCACAAAATGAACTCTAATTAGACGTCACGGTAGCAATCGGCGCTCGCGTGTCTCAATGACTCCCCGACTTCCTGCCGATACGTGTTTCGCTCCAACCGCCCAACGAGCGGTTCGCTCGCGCGTTGAGAGTGCGCGCGAAAAATTCTGAGAAACTAGCGGTTGCGCCGCTAGCCGACTCGGCGCACGCGCAGAGGAGCCACGCGATCGCGGCTGCGAGGAACAATAAGCGGCAGCCGGGCCACATGCTTCGCGAAAAGGAGAAGCCGCGAGGAAAGTCGCGCGCTCGGAGATTTTACAAAGAAAAGAACAACCGAGCGGCGGCTGCGCGTGCGATGAGCGCGCGCGCAACTTTTACTTTCTCTCTCGCCCCCGAGCGGCGCGCAGCTCTCTATATACACGGCTAAGTACGAAACGGTCTTGAGCCGGCGAGCGCCAAAAGGGGAACACTTTCCCTGTAGGCCAACGCGGCGCGCGTTCGTAGCAACAGCGTCGAGTGACTCTCCTCGCGTATCCCGAACTCCCCGCCCGCTCAGCCGGTCATAATACACGGTGACTCGCGCGGTGCGTATGAATATTTATTTTATTTTTATTCCTACGTATACCTTCTTTAGGTTTTTACGTTTTTCCCCAGTCCCCTTAACGATATAGGAGCGTGAATTATTCAATTCGCATAAATTCGAGAAAAGTGCGAGGGAATTGCAAACGCTTTTCGATGGTCTGAAAATCTGAAAAAAATTAATGCACCATTTTTTCAGATTTTTACCTAATCTCTGAAATTTGTAAATATTTTCCATACAAAAAAACACATGAATAATATTCCGCACTACGGTCATCATCACCGTGCGAAAGTATCGGGCGCTTTCCCAACGACAAACGTCCCGATGATAAACGCGAGACGAGAGTCCAATGCCTCCTGCGTCTGCTGTATCTTCAGTCTCAGCGTTTATTTGCATTTTCCTTTCCGGCCTGCGAATCGAGCAGTTTTTTCAGATTCAGCGCGGCCGACGATGCGTGATTAATACGAGAACAATGTATGAAAATAAATGCAAATAACGCTGCGTCAACGGCCGCGGAGTCAAAGAACGCGCTTTATCGAGTCGGCTCCCGACTGCCCAAGCGGTTATCGCGATACTTTTATCTAAGGTAAACATCGACAAGCCCGATCGTTTCGCTCTCGGTGACTGACTCAATCGGCCTGCGAAATGTCCACAGATTTGTGGCACCGAGGAATTCACGAATCAATGGAAAATAAATGTAACAATTCGGGGGGGAAAAAAGAAGAAGATCCGTCATTCGCAGGAAGGTAATTTAAATTGCACCGATTGAAACCGATCGAATGGACAAAATTCCGATTGAAAAATAATCGGTTCGAACAGGTTTTAATCGCATTTTTGTCCGTTTTATTGGTTCCAATCGGATCTCGTGACCAGGGTGAAGGACCCACGACGTCTCCGGCGGCGCGCGACTTCCGTCGTCCATGTTCGCCGCACACGAGCCCCGCGGGGCCTCCGGCTGGGAGGGCACACAAAGGCGCTCGCACTCTGCGAGCCTCACGGAGTCATCACACATATCACAGTAGCGTGAGGCGCTTCGCGTGTGCGTGAGAGCGAGATAAGTGTGTGCGAGTAAAAACAGAGAGATAGATAGATAGAGAGAGAGAGAGAGAGTGAGAGAGTGAGTCGTTTGTTTCGTGCTCTGAAGAGAGAGAGAGAGAGAGAGAAAAAGAGGGGTGGGGAGAAACAAGGAGATAAAGAACAAGTGTGTATAACGCTATTATCTGTGGGTGAGAGCGAGACAAGTCTGTGCGAGATTCCGCGTACGTCAAAACACAGAGCGAGCGAGCGAGCGAGTCGTTTGTTTCGTGCTCTGGAGCGTCCGAAGCGAGAGAGAGAGAGAGAGAGAGAGAGAGAGAGAGAGAGAGAGAGAGAGAGAGAGAGAGAGAAAATCGGGGTGGGGATAAACGCGAAGAAGGAACAAGTATATCGCTACTAGCTTTGCAGCGGCGATGCGCCTGGGTCCAAGTCCGAGCTACAGAGGCACAACGGGCGGCGGCAGCAGCAGCAACAGTGCGGTGGCAACCAGTTGCGTGCGAGTTCTGCCGAGTTCGTCGGGCGCGAGCGAAGCGAGCGACCGAGCGAGCAAGAGAGAGGGAAACACTGAGCGACGAAGAGAGAGAGGTAGTCGCGACTCAAACAGAGAATGGCTCACAGCTCGGCGGCTCGCGGTTCTCGGGAGAGGATGGAATTGTTGCCTATCGTTACTCGGTCAGCCGAGCTGAGCTAGCAGTTGCCAGCTGGTGGCCGGCGTACGAGTATCGCGGAGCCGCGTATCGCAGCCCCCCCCTGCGTCGTGCGTGTTGGACACACAATACACGGATACACAAACACCTAGTCACACACTCACAAGTACAGCGACGTTTCATCATCTCTCGTTGCGCCTCAACGAGAGCGCGAGCGGGCATAATAAGCGTTACGAATAAAGCCGCGAGCCGTCGTCGTCGTGAAGTGAAACAAAAAATAAAACATTCCTAGCCTCTCGACTAGGAGGAGATGTTAGCGAACGGGCGACGTAATTAATAACAACGACAATAACAACAACATAAATAAAAAGAATAATAAATACGGAAGTACAGAAATAAATAAATTATAAATAATAAATACATAAATACATAAACACGTTAATACATAATAAAAAAATAAATAAATACATAAATACAAATATAAATAAATTATAAATAATAAATACATAAATACAGTAATAAAACAATTTTTAAAAGTACATAAATCCATAAATACAGTAATACCTTTTTTTTAAAAGTGCATAAATACATAAATACAGTAATAAAAAAATAAAAAAGAATAATAAATACATAAATAAATAAACCAACGAACGGTGAAGTGGGGGGGTCAAAGCGAAGCTAAACCGCGTCGACCGCTGGCACCGATGCGATCGGCCAAGGCTGCGGGATGTCGGTGTTCTCGAAGATAATAGACGGCACCGCGGCCAAGTACGGGATACGCCAGGAACAGCTGACGCGCGGCGTCGTCGGTCTCGCCACGACTCTCTACCTCCTCAAGCTCGGCTATCCTCACATCGTCGCGAGTGTCCGAAGACACAGGAAATGCTCGACCGAGTGCGAAAAAACATCCAACCTCACTGACGACCGCAACGACTGCAACGACAACAATCGCGAGAATGTCGACGGGAAGCCGGGGAAAAAGTCGTCGGCGGCGGCGAAAGACGCGATCGCGACGAAGCTGCAGGCGGGCGGCGAAGTCGCGCTCATGAATCTCGGCCTCGACAAGGCTTTTCTCAAGCAACTGCTCACCCTACTGAGGATCATGGTGCCCGGGTGGCGGACCCGCGAGGCCGGTCTACTCACGTGCGCCACCTTCACGCTGCTCGCGAGGACCTTTCTGTCCGTGTACGTCGCGACCCTCGAGGGACAGATCGTCAAGCGCATCGTGCTGAAGGACGTGCGCGGATTCTTTCACATGCTCGCGCGGTGGTTCGCCATCGCGCTGCCCGCGACATTCGTCAATTCGGCGATCAGGTACCTCGAGGGACGACTCGCGCTTAGCTTTAGGTGGGTACACGATTTAAAAATAAAAAAAGTAACAATAACAATAATAATAATAATAATGATGATAATTATCATTATCATTATGATTGTTATAACAATAACAATAATAATAATAATGATAATGACAATGATAATTATCATTATCATTATGATTGTTATCGTTACTTTTTTTTACGATTTTTGTAAAAAAAAGTAACAATAACAATAATAATAACAATGATAATTATAATTATAATTATAATTATAAAAAAATAATAATGATCATGATAATAATTTTGTCGCTGGGGTGATTTGTCGTGTTACCGTAAAAATAATAGTAGTAATAATAATGATAATAGTAATAGGAATAGGAATAGTAATAGTAATAGTAATAATAATATAGTAACAGTAATAGTAATAATAATAATAATAGTAACAACAACAAGTCGATCACGAACGCAACAACGAACGAAAATTTGTTAAGACCCCGGAAAAAAAAAATCCGTTTGAAATGACAAGTTTCGTCGTTTGTTATGAATTTTGTTTTTTTCCCCAGGGAGAGACTAGTTAAATACGCGTACAAGATGTATCTGAGTCAGCAGACGTACTACAGAGTCTCGGCGCTGGACACGAGACTCGGCGGAGCCGAACAAAGACTGACCGACGATCTCGCGGAATTGGCGAGCTCGGTGGCCCATTTGTATTCCAGCCTCACGAAGCCCCTGCTGGATTGCGCGCTCGTGGGAATAGCGCTCGTGTCGTTTTCGTCGAGCATGGGAGCCAGAACTATACCAGGTATAATTGAAGCGAAATGAAAAAAAAAAATGATGTTGAAGTTTGCATCGTTGGAATGCAACGAAATTCAGAAAAAAAATTATTTGTAATTAACCGAAATGATAAAGGGCACCAATTTTTTTTTTTTTTTTCGTGCCCTTAGTCGCTATGGTGACTTTTTATAGCTATTTTCATCATTTGGGTTAATTACAATTTTTTTCTTCTGAATTTCGTTGCATTCCAACGATGCAAACTTCAACATCATAAAATAATAATAATAATAATAATAATAATAATAATAACAATAATAGTAATAATAATCACGACCCAATTTTCCAGAACATTTTGACTCATCGCGTTCAGCTCGCTCGGCACTTGTCGAGTCCACGTGCACCGCGATTGAAAAATAATTCATCTTTATCTAATCTCCGGCAGCCGAGCGGGGCGGGTCAAACGCGAGTGACTCGCTTCGTGGCATTCACGGCCGTGCCAAAGGTCCCCGCAGACTACTCATTGATGTGCTTATCTCTCAGCTCGTGATAAGAAAAATTTACCGCGAACCTTGCACGTTGTGGTTTTTAATGCGAGAATTACGTTTCGCGGATAACTTCCTCGTGCGGTATGAACGCTTTGGGGATTACCTAACGACGGCAGCGACATTATGCAATTGCTTTTGTTACGGATTCAAAGTAGACGGCGATAACGATCCCGGTTTACCAAACAAGCCCCGAGAGTCGTAAAAACTCGAGGCTGAGATTTCGATATTTCGATTGAGAGCGAAAGAAAATTTCGTCGCGGAACGCGAGGTTCAGATTTTTTTTTTTTCACGGCTCTGATAAAAACGCGGCACGAATTTCTATAGTTCGATTAAAAAAAAAATTCGCCCGATTCGAGAGACTTAGTTTCCGGTTTCGTTAGAATTGCAGCTGAATAACAGCGACTAATGAGAACACGAGGAAAACGAGCCACGGAAACCGCCGGTGCTGGTATCACGTTTTTTTTTTATTCGATTCTCGCGACGCGCACCAGGAAACTCGGTTACTTTCGGCTCCCGCGGCGCTCCGAACACACCGGATAATTCTTCGACTTTCACGCAAAACGAGCAGCTGAATTTGCGTGCCGCGTAATCCTCGGCTTTCGCTGCGCGCGTTCGGCGCCGAAGATGCAGAATCATCTTCGTTACGAAGACTCGTAAAAAAAAAAATTGCAATGTGGAACTTTGCACATTGCTTCCTCATTAATTTCCCTTTTTCACAAAGCCACCTCTATGAAGAAGCTAAATTGTCGAGCTTTTACGAAAGTTAGAGCGATCACGCAATTTTTTTGAAAAATTAAAAATGCCATCGTGCCGTTCATGAGTTATGAACAATTGAATTTTCATACCCACATACAGACATATTTTCTAGACCATTTTTCTAGACGTTTTAGGTGATTCTGAGTATGTTAACATAAACATCTAAAAAGAAAAAGAATTTTAAAAAAACGAAAAAAACAAAGCTTCCTCTATGAGGAAGCAAAAATAAAAAAATTTAAAAATAAAGAAATAAAAGAAAAGTTGCTCGATAACGAGAGACAAGAAAAAAGAATCCAATGATTCACGAGTTATGATGTTAACATGGACATCTAAAAAGAAAAAGAATAAAAAAAAAAATCGAAAAAAACAAAGCAAAAATAAAAAATAAAAGAAAAGTTGCTCGATAACGAGAGACGAGAAAAAAAAATCCAACGATTCACGAGCGTCGTTTACAGTCGCGTCGTGACTCACCGACTGTAATCGTTACCTTTTCCAGGTCCTCTTCTCGCGGCCGTGGTGATCGCGGTAACGGGTCAAGTGTTGCGTCTCGCGTCCCCGCGATTTGGTCAGCTGGTTGCGGAAGAGGCTTCGCGACGGGGTCGCCTGCGGGAGGCTCACGCGCGCATAAGCGCGCACGCCGAGGAGATCGCGTTCTACGGCGGTCATAAGGCCGAGCACCGTTACCTCAGCACGGCCTACTGGTCCCTCGTCGTGCATCTGCGCAAAGTGCTCGCCCTCAAGCTCTGGTACGTCATGCTGGAGCAGCTACTCATGAAGTACGTGTGGTCGGGCACGGGACTCCTCGTGATCGCGATGCCGCTGCTGTACAACAACGCCGAGAGCCTCGGCTCGAGCGCGCACAGAAATAGCGACGGAGATGGTAAAAAAAACAACAACAAAAAAATGAACTCTGATACTGATGACGTTGAAGTTTGCATCGTTGAAATGCGACGAAATACAAAGAAAGTTAATTGCATAAAATGTAATTAATACATTTTTAATTGAATTCAATTTTAATTTAATTAATGTTTAATTGAATTTAATTTTAATTTAATTCATGTTTAATTGAATTCAATTTGAATTTAATTCATGTTTAATTGAATTTAATTTTTATTTAATTCATTTTTAATTGAATTTAATTTTTATTTAATTTAGTCAATTTTTTATTTAATTTTTATTTAGTTTAATTCATTTTAACAACATAAATAATGTTGTTTTGTTTTGTTTTTAGTCGTTATAGTAACTTTTTCGAGCTGGTATAATCAATTTGGTTGATTAATATTTTGTTGTTCTTAATTTCGTTGCATCTCAACGATGCAAACCTCAACACGTCATCGATGTTGTCGAATTCCGCGGGACGCGAGGATTTTTTTTCCTAACGAGGAAAAAATGTGTTTTCTACTGCAGGCGGAGTCAGCGAACGCACGAGATACCTGACGACCTCGAAGAATCTTCTGAGCTCCGGTGCCGACGCCGTCGAGAGACTCATGTCCTCGTACAAGGTACGAAAGTACACTGGAATTAGTCGTCGTGGCTTGGAAAAAAAGATACAAAGTATCGTAAACACGCGCGAAGGTGTCACGACTGAATATCCTACGACAAAATATCCTATAACAAAATATCCTAAAAAATGAAAAAAAAAAAAAAATCCAGTCGAAATGAAATATTAATTATGCTCCATGACAAAATATCGTATTAAAATATTTCACTTCACTTTAAAATTGACGTCAATTACTGAAAATATTTTCACGGAGTTTCTCAAGTTATCTAAATAAATATCGTCAAGTTCGAAAGCCGAAAGGTTCAATTGAACGAAATTGAAGAAAGAGAAAAGAAAGAAAATTCCCAACGAAAATTCGATTGAATTCGATTAAATTTCGAAAATCGAAACGAAAGGTTCGATTGAACGAAATTGAAGAAAGAGAAAAGAGAAAATTTCGAACGATCACAGCTGCGATTCGCTTTGATATCAACACCGAGAACCGATATAAAAAAGTTTTCTCGTTACCGTTTCCAGGAACTGGTCGCCCTGGCGGGCTACGCGAACCGCGTCAGCGAGATGCTCGACGTGTTCAAAGACGCGGCGCTCTGCAAGTACCGCCGCGCCGTGGTGTCGAGTCACCAGTCGCGCGGCGCTAATGGCGCGATCCCGAGCGCGCGCGACAGCGTCATAGAATTCCGCGACGGCGCGCCCGTGATAAAAGGCATCGTGCGCGAGAGTCTCGACGGTAGCATCAGCCTCGCTGATGTCCCGATAGTCACGCCTAATTGCGAAGTTATTGTGCCCAGCCTGACGCTCGACGTGAGTACACGCTAATCGGCCTAATGCCTCGCCGATTGACGCTACATCACTTTTTAATCGCTGGCATTATTCACGCCTATCATTACACTCCTCGCTGCATCGTCGTGGCTTTTCCAATGGATTTAATTGCAAATCCCTAAATCTTTTGGAAAGAGATAAGTCTTGATTTCGGAATTTTTTACAGCATTTTTGAGCCCGAAGTTGAGTCACGTTTTTCGCGAAAAAAAATAAAATAAAAAAAAATTAATTTTTAAAAAATAAATTTTTTTTTTTTTTTTAATTTAACTATCATTACACTCTTCGCTGCATTCTCGTGGTTTTCCGATGGATTTAATTGCAAATCCCTAAATCTTTTGGAAAGAGATAAGTCTTGATTTCAGAATTTTTTACGGCATTTTTGAGCCGGAAGTTGAGTCGCGTTTTTCGCGAAAAAAAATTTTTGATTTCGAAAAGTTTGAAGACGCTGTCTGATGGGAAACTTCCCGCTGATTCCGAAAAGCACCGTTGTTTGCCCGAAAAAGAGAAAATTCGATGTGTAAAACGCAAAAAATGATTTTTTACTCTTTTGGGAATTTCGACGCTTCGCTAAAATCGATGTTACTTTTTTTTCGATCGATCAAACCTGGATTTTCTTTTTGCGTTCCAGAGAAAACTCTGTAACGAAGAGAATGCCGCAAGGCGGAATGCGATATCTTGGTTTTTACATTTTTTACAGAATTTTAAAGTCAGACCCCCAAAAATCGCAAAAAAACGATACAAAAAAATTGCGATTTCTGAGGGTCTGACTTTAAAATTCTGTAAAAAAATGTAAAAACCAAAATATCGCATTCCGCCTCGCGGCATTCTCTTCGTTATAGAGTTTTCTCAGGAACGAAAAAAGAAAATCCAGGTTTGGTCGATCGAAAAAAAAGTAACCTCGATTTTAGCGAAGTTTCACAAATCATTTTTATTAAATCACATCTACCACACAAACCGTACCCCAAAATTAATTTCGCAAACTCAAAAAAATTCACGAAAAATTCTCTGTTTTCCAACGACCGTTTCCCTATTTTATTAAAATTTATTTTCCTACACCAGATAAAACCGGGCGACCATCTCTTGATAACCGGCGCAAACGGCTGCGGAAAGAGTTCGTTATTCCGCATCATCTCGGGACTTTGGCCGGTGTACGGCGGGACTCTGACGCGTCCGGCCGAGACGTACGCGATGCGAAGCGGAAGACCCGCGATGTTCTACATACCGCAGAAGCCGTACATGACGATCGGCTGCCTGCGGGATCAGATAACGTATCCGGCGGAGTGCAAGAACGGCGAATGCTCGGACGAGGAGCTGCTGGGCCTCCTGGGTCTCGTTGATCTTCGGGGCCTCGCGGAACGCGAGGCCGACGGCCTCGACGCCGAGGGCGACTGGGACTCGACTTTATCCGGCGGCGAGAAACAGAGACTCGCGATGACGAGACTTTATTATCACGCGCCTCAATACGCGCTCCTCGACGAGTGCACCAGCGCTGTGAGCCTCGAGGCCGAGGGCGCGATGTACGAGACCGCGAAACAGCGCGGAATCACCCTGCTCACCATCACCCATCGAGTCTCCTCGCTCGCCAAGTTTCATCGGTATCTGCTGAGATTCGACGGCGAGGGCGGCTGGCACTTTGGGCTTTTGAGTCCCGAGGATCTCCCGAGGACGAATAATGTCGAGGGCGGTCAGGAGATCGAGGGGAAGGAGCGACACTACAGGCTACAGGTTTGGCGGATTTTTTGTTATTTTATTTCCTGACGAAAAAACGCAATAAAAAACAAAAAATAAAAAAAAACGCAATAAAAATAATATTGTTATTGCGTTTTTTTAATTTGTTGTTTTATTACGTTTTTTTTATTTCTGTTTTTATTGCAATTTTTAGTTTCTGTTTCTGTTGCTATTTTTTAATTTCTGTTTTTTTTGCGTTTTTTATTAATTTTTTGTTTTTGCGTGTTACAGGAATTTCGCGACATGCGCAACGAGGACACGCACATAGGAATCAGTTGAAGGATACAACGAGTTATCCGTGATTTTCGAAGATCGTCAATCGCGCTCCTCGTTGTTTTGCGAAAAGAGAAAAAAAGTGCCTTCATGTAAATACGCGTCTTTTTGGTACGAGTTTCCCCACCTCGGGGAAGGCCTCGAGATATTTTTTTCTTTTTGAAGAATGAGAAAAGAATTGTCGAGAACACCGCGAACGGTGTCGAGAAGTTGAGGATGAATAAAAAAAAAAATGGGCAGTGCAAACGCGACGAAGCTCGAATTCGAATTTTTGTAATTTGTCCGCCTGGCCAGCGGACTGTATTTGTCACGTCGCGATAAAACGCGCCGCGAGCTCCTGGGCTTTATACACGAATAAACGATACAAACTATTCTTATACACGCGACTGCGTTTGTCGTCGCTTTATTTTCGCGACTCCAAATCCTGTTTTTCCTGGCAACGAAAAAAAATCCCCCAAACCCGACAAATGAAATTCCGTCGTGAAGATTCGACGCACGAGTAGATATCGATTTTTATCTTTCCTCGAAAAAAAAAAAAAAAAAAATCACCAAACCCAACAAACGATATTCCGTCGTGAAAATTTCACGCACGAATAGATATCGATCTTTATCTTTCCTCGAAAAAAATAATAATAATAAATAAATGAATAAATTACCAACCGAAATTCCGTCGCGAAAATTCCACGCACGAATAGATATCGATTTTTATCTTTCCTCAAGAAAAAAAAAAAAAAAAAATTACCAAACCCAATAAATGATATTCCGTCGTGAAAATTCCACGCACGAGTAGATATCGATTTTTATCTTTCCTCGAGAAAAAAAAAAAAAAAAGTTACCAAACCCAACAAACGATATTCCGTCGTGAAAATTTCACGCACGAATAGATATCAATTTTTACCTTCCCACAAAAAAAAAAAAAAAAAAAAAATCAAACCCGTCAACGTAAATTCCGTCGCCAACTTTCAACCCACAAATAGCCGTCGATATGTATCGCGCGCCAAAAATCAGACAGCCGTCGGACTCTCCGCCTCCTTCGGCTCGCAAACAGCGCGTTTTTCCCTCCGCTGATACATCATATTGATTTCGGCGAGCAGGTACCACGTGACAATGCAGCGCCAGCGCGCACGTTACGTAAAACCCGGTGCGCATCACGTCGTCGTCCTCGCGAGCGAGCGACGTCAGAAGTATCCGAAATCCCCGTACGGACTCCGACAACAAAACTTAACCTCCTGTTTTGCGCGTCATTTTATCGCAGCGTCCGCGAGTCTCGATTGAAATTCGTGATTTCGGCGGCGCATCGGATTCCGGTTGCCGAAATATCGCGTCGAGATGACAGATCGACGTGACGGCCACGTGACCCCGAATTTCCCGTATTATCGTCAGCAATAAACAAAAACATCGGCGAGGATCGACCGACGGCGATTTTCGGCCATCGCGATGAAATTCACGCGGGGATTTCTCAGCGGCGAGTTTCGCGCCTCGCTGCTCGTCGTGACGAAGAAATTCTTCAGTGTGCAGAGCGCGAAACGCGTGAGGTGAGCGAGCGAATAATTACGTAAATTTTGGGAGCGACATAACCTCGAAAAAATGGACGATCGACGAAGTTGGGATTAATTTACGCAGCGCGCGAATTTGCAGATTGGCCGAGGTGGGGAAATTGGAGACGCCGAAGCTGCAGGGAAAATATGACACCGGACAACTCATACTTCACAGGGTGTTTGGGTATCGAGGGGTCATCCTGTTTCCGTGGCTCGCCAGAGTCTACGACAGAGACGTGCCCAGCAAGAAAGAGGGGTACGATATTTTTGTTCGTATTGCAATTTTTAGTCTGGCGCTGCGAAAGATTTGGTCTGTTGATAGAAAATGTTTTAGGAAAATGTTGCATGAAAATTGTGGGGATTTTTGAAAATGAAAAAAAAAAAAAAGTTTTGTTCATGTAAAAAAACAAAACATGTTTTGTCCACATAAAACATGTTTTGTTCATATAAAACATGTTTTGTTAATATAAAACATGTTTTGTTAATATAAAACATGTTTTTACATGTTTTGTTTGCTCGGCTGGATGAGAATTTGTTGTTACTGATTCTTTGACTGCTTCGATTAATATAAACTAATAGTTGTTGTTTTTTTTTCCTTTCTTTTAACACATAGATAACATGTTTTACACATAGATTATACATAGATAACATGTTTTTCATATTAGCGTACATATTGTGCATATCAAAGTCGTATTTTTTTTTTTTGCAGGGCCGAGGAGGTCAATTACAACAGTGTGGGAAAGGAAGTGAAGGGGAGAACCCACACATTTTATCAAGTTCTGATCGACCAGAGAGATTGTCCTTTCATAGTAAGAAATTTGGGATTGGAGTAAAAATGCTACAAAATTCCGAAAAAAAATTAATTGTAATTGACCCAAATGATAAAAGGCACGAAATGTTATTTTTTGTGCCCTTGTTTATTTTTTTATACCTTAATAGGTATAAAAAGTTATTAAATTATTTATAATTACCCTAAATGATGGAAATCCATCATTTAGATCAATTACAATTTTTTTTTTTTTTTTCGGAATTTAGTTGCGTTCCAACGATGCAAACTTCAACATCGTATTGTAAGATTCAAACTAACGATAAGCA
Source organism: Pimpla rufipes (assembly GCA_963932165.1). NCBI lineage: Eukaryota > Metazoa > Arthropoda > Insecta > Hymenoptera > Ichneumonidae > Pimpla > Pimpla rufipes. The sequence continues at coordinate 22,694,201 of OZ010635.1, forward strand.
TGGGTTGTTTAAAAAAAAATCTCAGAGAGCTCAAACCGAAGCTGTGACCTTCCTGGGCAACCACGAGAGCAGCAGAAGTTTGTACGCGATCCCGGGACTGGACTACGTGGCTCACGAGGATATATTGCCTTACTCGACCAACGACAAAACGGCCGTGCAGCACGAGTTGTTCGACAAATTCTTGTCGTTTCATCCGGAGCGCGATCCGCCGTTCGTCGCGCAGGAGACGCTCAGAGCCTGGCAACAGAAGAACCACCCGTGGCTCGAGCTCTCGGACGTTCACAAGGAGACGACGGAGAACATTCGCGTCACGGTCATACCGTTTTACATGGGATGCCGAGAGAGTCAGACCACCTCGGTCTACTGGGTTTGTGGATTACTCTCGTTTATACGGAATTTCGAATACCTCAACTGCTGTTTTTTTCGTAACTTATGAAAAAAAAAAACAGTTGCTCAACTTATAGAAAGAATAATTACTTATAAAAAAAAACAATTGCTCAAGTTATTCAAAAATAATTATTTTACTTATAAAAAAATGATCGCTCAACTTAAAAAAAAATAATTACTTTACTTATAAAAAAAAACAATTGTTTTAGTTATTAAAAAAAAACAATTGCATCTTATATATATTTTGGAAAGTTTCAACGTTAATTTCACGTTAATTTCCTTAACGATCTAATTTTCATTCGAAACTGCTAGTCACTTACAAAAAAACAATTGGCTTAAATTGCAAAAAAATGCTCACAGTGGCGTTACTGCATACGACTGGAAAACGTGGGCGATCTGAGCGTCCAATTGCGCGAGAGACACTGGCGGATATTCAGCCTCTCGGGCACGTTGGAGACGGTCAGAGGCCGCGGAGTCGTTGGCCAGGAACCGGTGTTGTCGAAGACTCTGCCGGCTTTTCAGTACAGCAGTCACGTCAGTCTGCAGGCTCCTAGTGGCCACATGTGGTGAGCAAAAAAAAAAAGGCGATCATTAATCATTGCCTTTCGTCCTCGCAATTGATTTTACGCTACACGTTTTACACATTTTACGCCTACACATTTTACACATTTTACGCCTACACATTTTACACATTTTACGCCTACACATTTTACACATTTTACGCCTTTCGTCCTCGCAATTTATTTTACGCTACAAACCGGCCTTCGTAATTTCAGGGGAACGTTCAGAATGGAACGGGAGGACGGTTACACCTTCGACTGCAGAATTCCGCCCTTCTCACTCGAGTCAAAGGTCGAGGAACCCTCGACGCCGAACGTGGAAACGTAGAAGCGAAAAATCCGACGATGAAAAAAAAAAAAAAAAAAAAACCCCCCGCTCCTTCCCCCCAGTAACTATATGACAATTTTTAAGAATCCCCCCCTCCAAAGTTATCCCGAGGCAGATGGCAAAAATCGCGCGGATTTCGCTGATAAAAATAAAGATCCTCGTAATCTCGTGCCCTAAATGTACATAATTTATTGCTAGCTCGTAGATCGGTAGTGTCTAAGATGTATGTACGACTCGTAGTGAGGTAATAAATATTCATACCAGCGACATTATAGATGCTTTCGCGGACTCTTCGATCCCCGATTATTCGCGATTATTCGCGAGGCAACTCATGAGTGAAATTAACAGCGAATTAAATCGATGGATTCTAATTAGTAGTCCGCGGTGAGAATATCGCATGCAGTTCGAGAGTGAAGAGTGAACGGCAGTATATCGGATGCCTGAATGCATTTTCACGTATTTTTTTATTAGGTATTGCTGATTGCAGGAATGAGAATTGCAAACACTTCTCGATGGTATAAAAATCGGAAAAAATTCATGAACATTAAAGGTACTGAAAAGATTAATTTTGCATAATAATAATTCGAAAATGTTATTAACAAATTGATGAAAAAAAAAAATGGTTTAACAAATATTTCGATGATCCAATTTTTTTTTTTTTCATGAAAATGATTCCTTCGTTTTTCCGAATACGTAAGAATTTTTCGAGATTTTAGAATTCACTTTGAACTTTGTGCGTTTTCTATAGGGAAAATATTTGAAAACTCAATGTGAACTCTACTGCCTTAAAAGGTAGCCTTAAAGGGACTACCTTAAAAGATCCGTTTTTGTCCATTTGACAAAATGGACAAAGATCCGAATTTTGTCCATTTCATCAGTTTCTATCGGTTTCAACTGGAAAAACGATAAATGCGGAATCCGCCGCGCGAAACGAGGATCGCGAAAAGCGGGGCATTTTCGAACGACCGGAAACGATCGTGTCGCCTCTGCGAGGCCGGCGCCGGAGTTTGCGAAATTTCGCCTCCTGTCGACGTGGTAGCCGCGTCTGCGTGCAGCGCCCGGCACAGAAACCGCAACAGCGGCGTCTCGGCCCCGCTAGCGTCATTCGGCGGAGCCAAACGCGAGCGGAGAAAACCTCGGCAGTCGCGGCGAGCATCGAGCATTCTCGTACACACTCCCGAGCTAACAGGACGCCTCGAACCGCCTATCAACAATGGCTGCAAGTGAGTAGAGACCGCTCGGCTTTGTTTTTTTTTTTTTTTTTTTTCGCGTTCGGCAAAATCGCGAAAAATATCGCGAGTCGTCCGCCGCTAAACCAACGATAAACACAACCGCGGATTCTCGGCATCTGTAAATACATCGCGCGAGAAAAAAAATAACAAAAAAAATTCGCTCCCGGCGAATCTCTCGCAGCCCTCTTTCCATTGTGTGCGAAATACGGGACGCGCGGATTTTACGCAGCGTCATTGTGGACGCGATGTGTAAATTCTGAGGGCGACTCCCATGGAGTTCCGAGAATTAATTTCGTGGCTCGTTGGACGGGGTGAAGAAAGAGAAGAGAGAAAGAAAAAAAGAGAGAGAGAGAAACAGAGTAGAGTTGAGTTGAGTTGAGTTGAGTTAAGTTGAGTTTATTCGGCCCTGAGGTACAAAATCCCCTAAGAATCCCGTAGAATAAAAAAAAAGTAATACAAAAAAAAAAAATAAACCAAGCAAACAGAGAATAACGTATAGAGAGAGATAGATAGATAAATAGATAGATAGATAAATAGGTAGATAAATAAATAGGTAGATAGATAAATAGATAGATAGATAGACAGATTTATTTTATTTATTTCTTATTTATTTTATTTTTTTAGAGAGAGAGAGAGACATTTATTATTATTTTTTTTTTTTAGAGAGAAAGAGAGAGAGAGAGAGAGAGAGAGAGAGAGAAAGAGAGAGAGACAGATTTATTTTATTTTTTTAGAAAGAGGGAGAGAGATTTATTTTTTTTTTTTTTTAGAGAGAGAGAGAGAGAGAGAGAGAGAGAGAGAGAGAGAGAGAGAGAGAGAGAGAGAGAGAGAGAGAGAGAGAGAGGATTGTTTTTGAGAAACGCCTATGCGGCGTCGGTGTAGCCATGACTCGCCGGCGAGACGAAGTCGGTTCCGTGTGAACAGGTCAGGGAAGAAACACGGGACACGCCGCAGCCGCCGCGAAAGGGAAAGTAAAATACATAGAGCGGCAGCTGGAGGCTTTTTTCCGTCTGTGTTTTTCGCGCCCACCGATCGATCTCTCTCCGCGTCATCGCGAGAAAACTCGACGGGCCGCGCAGACGCTGCACCCCGACGTTCTGCCGGTTATCTTATCGCACGGGCCTCTTGTTTCGCCGATAGGACGAATAATGGCGGCGCTGCATTATGGTCAGCCGACACTGCAAGACGCTCGGCGAGCGGCGCGGCCGATGCGCGACCAGAGGAGTTGACTGTACTCGCGATTTTGCTCGGCGTGAAATTTAAATCGCGATTTTTGTAATGTCTATATTTTCCTTAATATTGATAATTTTTTTTTTAATTTTTATTTAAAACATGCATGTAAAGTTTGTAAATAAATTTAAAAATAAAAATTGCGATAAAAAATCCAATTGAATTCGGACGATATTTTTTTCGGGACCACAGCGAAAATTATTTCGTGGATTTTTTGTTTTGTATTTTTTTTTTTAGTATTTATTGAGAATTAAGTGAAAATTAGTGAATGATGTTTGATCTCTTGATGGTCACGAGAGTTTTGACGATGGTCGCGTGTTGCTGGCCCACAGCCTCCTCGATCGGCTCCCCCCTCCCCCTCACGCCTTTCACGCTCGCGTCGTTTAGCCGGCAAGGCGCGGTTTTCATTCACTACAGTCATTAGTGATTTTTTTTTTGCTCGCACAATGAAAATTACGAGCGAAATAATTACGTGATTTTTTTTTGTAGTTGCACGGTGAAAATTACCATTTGTGGCCACTTCCACTGTAATTTTGAAATGTTTGTTTTTTCATATTCGAATGCTGATGCCTCGAAAGTATTCGTGCAAATTGATAAGATTTTTGATAAGATAAGATTTGATAAGAATTTATTTAACAACGTAAGCAATTAAATCCTCTTAGTGGCGTAAAAATGTCAGCTTCAAATTAATTTTCATTTTTTCGCGCTGATGTATTTTTCTGGGTATTCTGTTTTATTTTTATTTTTTTCTATACTGTCTTTCGACGTCGTGCCCGAGCGATCTGTCTCATCAAACGATTGACCCTGTATATGAGAGAGCAAACGAGCGAAACGGGCGTCGATAGCTTACAATGCCTCAATTCATCTCGGTATTTTCGCTCGAACGATAGTCGCAAACGTATGTAAAACAAAAAAATACTTGGTGAAAGATAAAACAAAAATATCGCTTAAAGCCCTCTATAGTTATTCCACTTTTTCTTTTATTAATTTTCGTCCCCCACGAATTTCCGATAATTATGATGTCGAAATTTGCATCGTTGGAATGCAACGAAATTCAGAAAAGAAATTAAATCTGATTAAATGAAGAAAAAAAAATTAATTCTTATTAAACCAAATTATAAAATTAGGTATACAAATCATCATATGAATTAATTAATATGTCTTTTTATACTCATTTTCATCATTTGGTTTAATAAGAATTAATATATATATTTTTTTCGATCGTCGTGCATGAATTAATTGCCGCAGGTTTTTTATTACCGTCTTAATTTTTAATTACCGTATTAATTCATCAACGTCCGCCTGTGTTTTTCGTTTCGCAGCCATGGGTGTCTTGACCGCGGAGATAATGGAGGAGATGCGCGCCAAGTTCTACGCCGACGAGAAAAACGTGCAGGCGCAGAACATGTGCGTCAAGGTGGATCCGCTGGAGGCGTGCCTGAACCGACGAAGATTGCAGCAGATTAACCACGTGTACGAGAAGAAGATCGAGCAGGAGGGCAAACCGATCACCAATCAGAAGAACTCCGGTCGCTGCTGGATCTTCGCCGCCCTCAACGTCATCAGAATTCCCTTCATGAAGAGGCATCAGCTCGAGGAATTCGAATTCAGCCAGACGTATCTGTATTTCTGGGACAAGGTCAGTGAAAAACGTGTTCGAGGATTCGGCGGAATTGTTAAAAAAAATTCCTCATTTTCAAAACAAAATTATTTCGGATAATTTCGTACCAACAGTTTGTGCGAAAATATCATATTTATTAAATTATTAAATGATATTTATTTCTAATTTCGTTTCTAATGCGGAAGCCAATTACGTTTAAAACGATGACGTGGAAATTTGCATCGTTGCAACGCAACGAAATTAAAAGCAAAATATTAATTCCATAAATATTGAAACAATTCACCCCCATTAATGGTGTGAAATAATTCTTTTTTCGGCATGTCCTTAATCGTTACAATAACTTTTTATAGCCGGTATAATAATTTGTGTTCATTAATAACATTTTTCTTATTTTTATTTTCATTACATTGCAAAACGATGCAAACTTCGTAATTTAAACCGCCGTAGGTATTAAACAGCGAGGCGATGTTGAAGTTTGCATTAAGTATTTTTTTCTGAATTAAAAATTTGGTATAAAAATTGGGTATAAATTTGGTATTACAAAATTTGGCGAACAACGAGAACGCTGGAAATTCTGACGAACCATTATCAATTCACCAGGTGGAGCGAAGCAACTATTTCCTGAACAACGTGGTGAAAACCGCGCGAAAGGGCGAAGCCGTCGAGGACCGCCTGGTTTCCTTCCTCCTCAGCGATCCGACGTGCGACGGTGGCCAATGGGACATGTTGGTGAACCTCATAAATCGCTACGGCCTCGTGCCAAAATCCTCGTTCCCGGAGTCCTGGACGAGCGAGTCGACGTCGCGCATGAATTCGATTCTCAAGGCAAAGTTGCGAGAATTCACGAAAGTCCTGCGCGACTCGATCGAAAAGGGCGCCACGGACGAGGAGGTTCAGGCCCAGATCGTCGATCAGATGACAATCGTGTACCGAATCGTCGGAGTTTGCCTCGGAATTCCCGCCGAAACGATCACGTGGGAATATTACGATAAATCCAAGGAATACCACAAAGTCGGACCGATCAGCGGTCTGGAATTTTACAAGCAATACGTCAAGCCCTGTTACAACGTTGACGAGAAGGTTTGTCTGGTCTCGGATCCCCGACCGTCGAATCCCTTCGGCAAACTCTACGAGCTCGAGTATCTCGGCAACGTCGTCGGCGGTCGCAAAGTGCTCTACAATAATCAGCCGCCGGAGACGCTGATGACGCTCTGCGCGGAGAGCATAAAGGACAACGAGGCCGTGTGGTTCGGCTGCGAGGTTTCCAAGAGATTCGCCTCCAAGGCCGGGCTTCAGGACATCGATATTCACGACTTCAGGGCGCTTTTTAGCACCGAAGTCTTCATGGGACTTGGCAAGGCTGATAGACTGAAATACGGCGACTCGTCGATGACTCACGCGATGGTTTTCACAGCCTATTCTACAGACGTGAGTTGGATTTTGATGGTTTTGGTGGGAAATCGTGGAGGAAGCTTTATTATTTTTTTTTTTCTCAGGATTTTGATACATAAAAAAACCAGTCGAATCTTTAAGGTTCGACACATTATTGTTTTACAACTTTGTAAATATTTATCAATAGGCTCTTTTTTGTAGGAGAAAAATAAATCGAATTATTCGATTCGAAATTCGAATAATTATCGAATATTCGAAAAAATTTCGTTTATTCGAAACAATACCGAATATTCGAAAAAATATCGTTTATTCGAAAAAATATCGTTTATTCGAAATATTGCCAAATTATTATTATAATTTTTCGAATGTTCGAAAAATGGTCGAATTATTATTATAATTTTTCGAATGTTCGAATTCGATTCGTTTCGGTTCGAGCACTATTCGCACACTCGTATCGAAAAGCTATGAAATAATGTGAGGAAACCATTTGCAACGATCGGCCTCGCAGGCTTTTTTTTTTGCGGGTTGAATCTCCACGATTTTACCTGCTATTTTTTTTTTCTTTTTTTTTTGTGATTTGAATCTCCACGATTTTACCTGCTATTTTTTCTTTTCTTACGTTTTGAATCTCCACGATTTTATCTTCTACATAAAAAAAAAATTTCGGTTTGAATCTCCACGATTTTATCTATTTTTTTTTGTCTTCTTTTGCGGTTTGAATCCAGCTACCTGCTAATCACTCGATTCTCGTTCGTTTCAGGGCGACACGAAGATCACGAAGTTCCGCGTGGAAAATTCGTGGGGCGACGAGCGCGGCGAGAAGGGATACTACGTGCTCACCGCCGACTGGTTCAAGGAGTTCGTTTTCGAGGTTGTCGTGGACAAGAAACACGTGCCCGCCGATATACTGGCGGTCTACGAGCAAGAGCCGGTTCTCCTGCCCGCGTGGGATCCCATGGGAACATTAGCCCAGTAAAAAAAAAACACGACTCCCCGCGCTCGGTTCACGTCTTGCAATCGTTGCCGGGTTTCATTCAACACGCGCGAAAAAATCTCATTGCCGGACGTCGATTACAGGACGTCTCATTAGTGATCTAGCGTTAAGATATTCACGTTATTATCGAAGTAATCATACTTATATCACATTCGCTCGCGGACGAGCATAAGATTTAATATAACCGCTGAATCTAATGACTCGTCTTTCCACAAAACCGAGCCCACGACTAATACAAAGAAGTGAAATAATACCAGAGTGTTTTTTATGTGACTCTCCGAGATCGGAGAGCGTTTTCTAATTTTTCAACGGAGAAAAAAAAAAACCACGCGAGATTGATGATTGATGTGTTGATGATGATCTGATGCATTTCGTTCGACCCCGAAATAAAAGAAGCGAGAAAAAAATGTGTGTTTTGGAATAAATGAAATTACGACGCGACCGGTTGAAAATCGGGGTGCTTAGTATTAAAGAAGCATTTTTTTTTGTGTGATTATATCGTTAGCTTTTAAGCTACTTTGTAGAGTTGAGCGAATAAATTGCGTCGAAAATTCACGAGTTTCGAGAATTTGGGTGTATTTTAAATCCTTCGATCGTTTACAGAAATCTCGCGATCGTTTCGATCTCAGTGAGAATTCGATGGTTCGGTGCTTTTCTATATTGAGTTTTAGTGCCTTTATTTACAAATGTACAAATTTTCCTTTTTTTCTTCTTTTACCGTCTTTATAAATATTTTAATAGTTTTACCTCTTTATAAATATTTCAATTTTTTAGCGATTTTTTCTGTTGCCTTCTCAGTTTGTAGCAATACTTGAGTTTAGCCCACACGCCCTGACACATCCTCTGAAGATGAGCGTCTTTCTGCTCCACCGCGAACTCAAAGATATCTCGGATCATGAGTCTTGGAATTCGGAGATTGCCCTGTTGAATTATACTGAGAGCCGCGTAGAGTTTGCATCTGGCCTCAAGAAGAGGATCGCCCAGTCGGAGAGCCAGTTTGAATTGATGAATAGAAATTTTCCCCGCCATTTGAGCCTGCGCAAAAGATATTCGGGTAAAATAAAAAAATTAAATGAAAATGTTTTTCAATCTTGAAAAATAAACGTTAAATAAAAATGTTTTTCAATCCTGAAAAATAAAAATTAAATAAATAATTGAAAAAAAATTATTCTTCAGTTTTGAAAAATAAAAATTAAATAAAAATGTTTTTTCAATCTTGAAAAATAAAAATGTTTTTTTAATCTTGAAAAATAAAAATGTTTTTTCAATATTGAAAATTAAAAATTAAATAAAAATGTTTTTCAATCTTGAAAAATAAAAATGTTTTTCAATCTTGAAAAATAAAAATGTTTTTCAATCTTGAAAAATAAAAATGTTTTTCAATCTTGAAAAATAAAAATGTTTTTCAATCTTGGAAAATAAAAATGTTTTTCAATCTTGAAAAATAAAAATGTTTTTCAATCTTGAAAAATAAAAATGTTTTTCAATCTTGAAAAATAAAAATTAAATAACAAAAATGTTTAAAAATGTTTTTCAGTCTTACACAGTGTTGAAAATGTTCCCCAAGAGCTGAGAAAGCTCCTCCCAGCGTCGACAGCCAGGACATTGCGTGATCAACTTCGCATCTCTCCAGCGCCATTTGGGTGACTCTTTCGCCCCTAAAAACATGGAATCTCACTTTAAGCAAATCTGAAGCCCTACAAAAAAATGTATATATATTCCCAATTCCATATTCACCATTTGTAGTCGAGAAACTCTTTGGGCGGAGCTCGCAGCTTGATGAGAATCACAGGCAACTTGCCTGAATATTCCGCACGCTGCGAGTGACAAATCAGGGGCCTCAGGGCGCATCGTCGATAAACATTGGAGCCCTTCAGGTTGTGAATATAAGCAGAGACGGCGTAGGAATGAATTTCCTTGTTGTTCAGGCGAAACGGAGCGAGAAAAACGAGTTCTCGGGACGCGTCGTAAATTTCGTCCTTTTGGGATTCCGCATGTTTTTCGTGCTTTTTCACGCTCGTCAACGACGCGACAAGATCATCGTAAACCGATTTTTTCCGATAAACGACAAAACGCAGCTGCGTCTCCATTTCGAAAAATCATGAATCCCGACGACAATTGCGAAACATAACGGCGGACGTTTCGCGATCCGAGCGTCGTGAAAATTTTTCGAAAAAATAAAAATCGCAACCCTTCGTCACTGACCTTCGACGCAGCTTCAACGAGGATCGTAGGAAGTGCCGCGAAGTTCGAATTGTCACTCGGTGCGCGAAACCGGCGACGGGAATGAATTTTGAGGTTAGGTCCGGCGGCGATTGGTCGCCGATAGGATCGCTGCGAGTGCAAATTTTTCTCTCGACGACGCGGAGTCGAATCTCGAGCATAAACACGGGGAAAAATGAGTGAAGAACGTGTAGATAATCGACCCGGTTAGTTAAGGGAATGTGAAACCTGCTCAGTCGGTAACAAAAACTGTAACCAATCTTCCCGACGATGCCCAACGTTTCTTGCATTTACAGCTAAAATAAGAAATTGATTCCATGCACTGGGGAAATCCGCAGGGAATGAATTTCTCCTTTTAGCTGTAAACGCAAATATCCGTGAAAAACGTTCATTACAGTTTTCGATACCGACTGGGCTCGACGTGGATGTTTTTCACATCGCCTTAAGGCGTGACACCTACTCAGTCGGTAATAAAAACTGTAACCCATTATTCCGACGATGCCCAACGTTTCTGGAGAAAAGAAAAGTTTTACACCATTCCTCTTTCGATTCTGGTTGGTGTAAAACTTTCATTTTTCCTGGCATGTGTCTAGTTTCCGTGTATTGTTGGTCCGAAAATTATTTTCTATCTCTCTCGCACTCACGGCGGTTTCGCCTCGCCTTAAACCGCGCCGGATCCGCTGTGACAAATAATCAAAAGCCGCCGAAGAGCCGCGTGACAGTCGGCAAGCAAACTCGCCTCTGCATCGACCTCATCTCCCGAAACGCGATATACACTCTATCATCCATCGAAACCCACAAACCAATTCCCAAAAATCTCTACCTCCCTAATCACAGCATCCTCAGTCTTCGCTTCTAAAACAAACCGGGGCATCTAAAACACGAAAAAAAAAAATCACGCGCCGGCTCCCGCGTGTTCCCCCGTAACGGGCGATAGTAGCCCAACCAGCGAGCCAATGAGATCGCGCCTCGAGTCCAGCCCATCCCGCTCCTCCAATCAGCGCGCGCCGATCGTCCGACGCGCCGCCGAGGCAACAAAACGAGATAACGACGACCAACAACGATGTGTAACAATTCACAATCAACGTGTGACGATAATTGAAACTCAAAGACAAAAAAAAATCTCGAGCGACATTTTCACGACAATTATCCCCCGGAATGAATTTAAATAAATCAATTAATTAAAATTACATTTCTGAGGATCCATCGACGGGCGCGGCGACTTTCCTGTCTCGTCGCCGCCGCGGAGCAGCAGCGCCGCCGCCGCCGCCGCTTCTTACCCCACCTCGCGTGCCGGCACCGCGGCGGCCTCTCGTACGTCGGAGGTGCGAGCCGAAGCCAAGCTCTATTGGGGCCTCCGACGTCGGCCGTGACAGGTTGGAATAACCCCCGTTCGTTCCTCTCGCTCGGAGTGCGTCGTCGCCGCCGTCGTCGTCGTCGTCGCCGTTCCCATCGTCGTCGTCGTCGTCGTCGTCGTCAGGATCCTCGAGGAGCCGCCGCCGCCGATTACACAACAATCCGCGCGAACAATCGATAACAACCCGAAGGCTTAAAACATCCTTCGAGAACGAAGCGGGCAGACCGAAAGAGCAAAAGAACACCGACAGAAAAAAAAAAAACGAAAAAAAAAGAAAGACAGAAAAAAAAGCCCAAAGCCGAAAAAAAAAAATACTCGTGCAGCATTTTTGCCAAAGCCGAAAATCGCTAGTCGTGAACAAAAAAAGGAAACCTGAACATAGAAAAAAAATCTTTCGGTCCGCCAGATCTCGTGTCGTCTCTCTCTCTCTCTCTCCCCCCCTCCACTCACCACTCCCCTCCCCTCTCGCGTCGTCGTCGTCGTCGTCCGAGGAATTCCGGCCAGGATCTCGTCTTCTTCAACCGCGCCGCGCTTTTAACGCCAACACACACACACACACCGCGCGTTATGGCTTTTTTGCGAACGGTGCCGCGTTGCAGCAAAAAGCTCGGCAAGTGTCTCCCGTTGTCAGCGAGTTACGTCGATACGGCCGTCGCCGGGACGGCGAGGCCCTCGGTGCAGCTGGTGCAGGTGTTGCGAGGATGCTCGTCGACGTCGTCAACGTCGTCGTCGTCGACGAATCCACCGGCTGCGGCGCCGAGACAGATCGATCCACTCGATCTCAAGTTTAACGACCCCGTGGCGTCGTTCAAAAGCAAAACCATGACGGAACTTCTGAGGGCCTACCTCGTATATCAGATATGCTCCATCGAGTACATCGTCGAGAACAACATGAAGGTGAGTTTTGTGTCTTACTTTAAGGACTGACTGAAACTTTACGGCCCTCACCTCACCTCCCCCCCCCTCACCTCACCTCACCTCACCTCACCGCACCTCTTGACGATTTTCTCCCTCCCCTTGGGTAACGCCGGCCGACCAATAAACGCGATCGCGTCTTCTTCTTCTTGTGTGTGGCGAGTGAGTGAGTGAAAAAAAAAGAAAAGGAAAGAAAAATATATCGCGAGTGTGTGAAGCCGGCTCGCCTCTTTTTCGCCCAAGCCATACGTGTCCTGTCCTGTTTTTTATAGTTTTTGGATATCCCATCCACCCCTCTAATTTCCAATTTCTCCAATTTCCAATTTCTCCAATTTCCTATTTCTTCAATTTCCTATTTCTCCAATTTCCTATTTCTCCAGTTTCCAATTTCGCCAATTCCCAATTTCTCTAATTTATTTTTTATTTATTTTTTTCGCCCTAGTGCAATAAACGCATCTATGTGTCTATCTCTCTCTCTCGTCGCTGCGAATTTTCTGCCTCCTTTTGGGGCTGAACCCGTGACCAGTGAGCCTCGCGAGCCGCTATTACGTATTTAAACGCGTCGTGCGAGCGGCGAGCCACGAGCTCCCTGATACGCCTCTCGCGGCGAGCGAGCTGATAGTAACGAGACTTTCGAGCGGCTCGGCCGCCGCACGGAGCTTCCGGCACTCGAATGTCCCGAGAGAGAGAGATAGAGAGAGGTTTATTACGTATCCTGGGGCCAGGGCCCACTAAAGTACTGTGCAATAGGAATACAGAAAAAATTGAAAATGAAAAGAAATGTTGGCTTGAATCTTTAGAAACAAGGAAAATATTCCTCATACATTCCATGCAATACACACTTCAGGACATATAATTCATATCATTTCACACAGAATTCGTTGCACAATACTATGAAATAAAAATAAAAATAAAAATAAAATTGCAAGCTACGAAAATAAAAAAAATCACACGTCAAATAGCTAAATAAATCGCGGTGATTAAAGATGAAATTAAAATGCAAACTTGGAAAATAGAAAAATCGCACGTCAAATAAATAAATAAATCGCGGTCAATAAAGATAAAAATAAAATACGAACTAAGAAAATAGAAAAATCGCACGTCAAATAAATAAATAAATCACGGTGAATAAAGATAAAAATAAAATACAATCTAAGAAAATAAAAAAATCGCGCGTCAAATAAATAAATAAATCGCGGTCAATAAAAATAAAAATACAATCTAAGAAAATAAAAAAATCGCGCGTCTGATAAATAAATCACAAAATAAATAAATAAATAAATAATAAATAGAGAGAGAGAGACAGAGGGGATCGTTCAATAGCGTTACGCGCTGTGTGTGCCGCGCGCTGGACGCGAGGACACTGGGGCGAGTCAATGGATCCGCGAATTCGAGGGAGGGGAAGGTCAAAGCCGGTTTTTTTTTCCCCTCTTTCTTTTTTCTCCCATCTCGTTCACGACGGTTTCTACGGGTGTAGGGATTTGGAAAACTGGTTTTATTTTTCGCTCTCGGTACGTCGTGCGACATTCGATTCATCGATCGCACAGCGCAGCCGAGAGAGTCGGTCGTCGGTTTTCAGTGGGTGTCATGGCGGACACGTCGAGAGCGAAATTTTCGGCAAATTTTCGGTCGCTCTCGTCGCCGACGACGAGAGCGACCGAAATTCGTCGGCAGCGCGAAAAACTTGTGCAAACGGCGGGTCTGTTGGCGCTGCGATAAAGTTCTTGTTTGATGTGTTACAAACGCGTCCGGCGTGCTAATGCGAAGCAACTCGCGGGTATTTCGCGACGCCGCGGGGCGATAATTGGCTGCGATAATGACACACGAGACACGGGCGCGATCGGAAGACACTCGGGTAGGGCGGGAGGCGGGAGGCCGGCTGGTAACCGCGACGATTCGTTTTGTACGCGGCTGTTGCATAAATACGTAACGCGTAAGGCGCTCGGCGCGACGCCCTCGCCGCACGATGTAAGACGCACGTGGCGCTCGTGGATTTTTTTCTGGATTTTTACGTGGATTTTTTCGTGGATTTTTTAGTGGATTTTTTCGTGGATTTTTTCGTGGATTTTTTCGTGAATTTTTTCGCGGATTTTTTCGTGGATTTTTCGGTACACAATGATTATTCGAAATTTATTTAGCGAAAATCTTTTTTTTTTTTTTTTAAATACTTTTGAAAAAAAATTAATCAGTTCGCGAAAATAATCTTTTTATTGCATTCTTTTGGGAAAAAATATTATTTTGCGAGAAAATAATTTTTTTTTATTTTTAATTATTATTATTATTATTATTTTTTTTTCGTTGGGTACTTTTGGGAAAAAAATGAATCAGTTCGCGAGAATAATTTTTTTTATTGGATACTTTTGGGGAAAAAATTATCTTGCAAGAATAATTTTTTTCCATTGGGCACTTTTGGAAAAAAATTATTTCGCGAAGATAATTTTTTTTTATTATTGAATTCTTTTGGAAAAAAATTCCACTCGTCGCGAAAACCGTAATTCACCAACGCCACGGAGTTCGGCTCACTGGGCGAGCACAATTCGCAAGGTCACCGATGACGATTGGGTCTCTCGGCGTTCGTTCTGGCCCGGCAGACGCAGGTCAAACAGCTGTTAATTTCGGGTCGTAAATCGTATCATACGCACTTGTCGCACCGGCAGTATTGATGACTTAACAGTCGACGGAATTGTGAGTCACGTGACGGCCGCAAAATAAAATAATCTTACATCAGAATTAAAAAAAAAAAATAAAAAAAAATTATCTTTCGCAGTTCGAGATTTAAAAATTTCACGCGACGATTCGGGGTTCGTGGGCGGTTCAAAAATCTGCTGGGGCGAGGTCGACCAGGCCGACCAATGAGCGACGCGCCTCCCACTCGCTGGGAATTCAATTAATATCAAACTTTTTTAATATCGTCAATTTCCATCGAATCCGCCGCTATCAACATCAGCGTAATTTAATTTTTCGCCTCGGTCTTTCGGTCTCGCGACTTTTGCGCACTAAAATCGTATGGATTACGCGGTATTCGGGTGGCCAATGATGGACGAGAGGCTTTGGTGCTCTGACACAGTGAAACGTGCGGGGCGGCCTAGTGAAGAGTCGCAGTGGAACAAAAAAGAAACTGGAACACATTTCAATCTTTATTGATCCGCTTTGCACGGCTGAAGCCGGAATTTAGTGTCTCAAATATCGCCATGGATTACGAGGGAATAATTAATCGAAATTATTTATAATTAATATTTTCGTTTAATTAAAATATTTAATTAAAATTAAGTCGTACAGGGGAATTATTGGTAATTCGTAAATTACTGATATTTGCATAATAATAGTGTTCAATCCCGTAAAAGTTTGCCTTTTTATTGGATTTATTTTCCGGTGTGAAACGCGATCCTTGCCTCCAACTGCGGATGAAATTACGAACATGCAAATCACTGGGCACTGCAGTGGAGATGACTGGCTCGCAAAATATAACATTTCACGTAAAATAGCGTGCGCTCTTATTACCGTGCTCCACCTTGTGCAGCAAATTGGACTTGAAATGCTACCTAAATTCACCTAAATTCAAGCTTTAAATATTTTAAGTGTTCCAGTTAACTTCATAAAAAAAAAAAAATCCGCGTTACTTCATTAAAATTCTACACAATAATTAAAAATTATTTAAATTTCCAGTTTCCTTCGCCACGCGAAATTAATTACAAAAAAAAAAAAAATCCGCATTACACTCTCCATTGCAATTCTAGACAATTATTGCAAATTATTGAAATTTCCAGTTTCCACACGAAATTAATTTAAAAAAAAATCCGCATTGCACTCTCCATTAAAATTCTACACAATTATTGCAAATTATTAAAATTTCGAGCTTCCTTCCCCACAGGAAATTAATTACAAAAAAAAAATCCGCATTACACTCCATTAAAATTCTCCACAATAATTGCAAATTATTGAAATTCCCAATTTCCTTCTCCACACGAAATTAATTACAAAAAAAAAAAAAAATCCGCATTACACTCCATTAAAATTCTACACAATAATTGCAAATTATTGAAATTTCCAGTTTCCTTCTCCACACGAAATAAAAAAAAAAAAAATCCATTTCATCGTCGCTGTTTCGCCACGATTTCTCTCCCAATTTCTCACAACATCCCCGCAAACCAAAAAAATCGCAAAAATCGTTGATCGACCACCGCGACCCAATTTCCTCACCACTTGGCGTCTCGCGGTCTCGTGACGTCCGCGTTCGGCGAACATGAATTATCGATGAGTCCCTGACGATAAATAAAAGCATCACCGACTAATCAGCCGAGGCGGCGCCGAATTACCGAAGAAGCTTCCACGGCCTTCGCGACGACCGGAAGAGACCTGCACTCCCCCTCCTCCTCCCCCCGCGCCCCCTGGGACATTGAACTCGAAGGAAAGGAGGCTGGCTCAGGTTGGCGTACGAGAATCGAGCTGGCACCGCGCGGCGCTCGCGCGATATTGATTTCAGTCCGCGGTGGTGGTGCAGCGGGCCGGCTACACGTCGTCGCCGTCGTAGCCGCCGCGGCGCGACAACGGCCGGCCCGATCTTCTACCCTTGGAATTTCACTCGGCGGCCCCGCGATATACACACGCTGAGAAACCGTACCCGCTATATGTGCGCGCTGTCTCGGTTACGTAACGTACGCGCACAGCGATCAACGGCACAACCAGCGAGCCGAGTGGTGTCGATGCCTCATTTTCCAACGTCTCGCGAGCTTCTCTACTCTTTCCCCTTCCTCCTCTCTTCTTTCTATCCCCTCTTTTTCTATCTTCCTCCCCTCCTGTCTCTCTATTCTCCTGACCTGCCGACTCTCGTAATTTTTCCTTCTGTCTGTTTCTATGTATTCCTCTTTTAAAATGTCTTTTCTTCGAAAGCTCGGTTTGGTGGTTTTCGAATAACCCGAAAGCCTGTTCAGTAATGAGGAAATAATTAATAGCTGATGTATTTTTGTTTTTTTAAGTCAAAAGGTTTTTTTTAGTTAGTTGTCAATTCTTGAGTCTGAGAAATAAAGCTGATGGTTTTGTAATTATTGATTATTAATAGTAACGTGGGGTAATTATTATATAATGTGTATATTTTATGATGAGTGGGAAGAATATTTTTTAATGAGTTGTCAGTTCCTGAGTCTTGGAGAAATGCAGCTAATGGTTTTGGAATTATTAATCAGTAATAGTAACGTGGGGTAATTATGATATATATAATGTGTATATTTTATGATGAGTGGGAAGAATATTTATTCTCAGCAAAGTTTCGATTTTTATTAATGATGAGATATCGGTGCAGCTGTTGAAAAGTTGACACGTCATTTTATAATCACCGCTGGTTATTATTATTAAATCACACCCACAAAATAAACCGTATCTAACATTTATTTCTTAAACTAATGAGAATTAACGACTCTGTTCTTTATCCTTTTTATTTATTTATCTATATCGACTTTTTATTCACATTTTTATTTATTTATTTATATCTATTTTTTTATTCACATCTTTATTTATTTATTCATATTCCTCCTAAAATTTCCATCTCTTTCTTCCATTACCATCCTGTTCCATCTAACAATGTGTCTTGAATTCACTGATGTCTTCTTTCGATCGCAGAATAAATATCGCTTTCTCTCTCTCTCGCATCTTTTTCACCACTTGGCAGACACCCCGCCGCCATTTCGTGACTCACGCGGCATCCCTGCATCGAGTCGGCTGCACCTGCCCGGCCCGATTGGCCGGAAAAGTACCGGGAACAATGACGTCAGGGCTGGGAATTTTACGTATACAGTGATAGGCCCATCAGCGGGGCACTTTCGTAACACCCTTTTTCGTGCTGTTTGTCGGCGATTCTCGGTGTATCGATTTTGCACAGGGGGTGTTGGTTCAACAGCCCAGACCGCCGTTTGCATCGGGTGGGTGCAGTTTGGTGGTGGTGGTAAAGCAGAGCGCAAGCGCACCGACTGAGCCCTCGTGATTCGTTGGAACTCGGTGGCCAACGTTTTTCGCCGAAAATACTCGATGCCTGCGCTTTGGGATTGGAAAGAAAGACAGGAAAATTAAACGAACCTCCGGCGACATTCGGGTATATTAGATTCCCAATCTAATTATTATTATTTTTTTTTTTCTTAATTTACGTTACTTTCTTCTTATAGCGCGGTTTATTTAAATAGCTCGAATTTCCACAAAATTAATTTGAACATAAATAAAATAATAATCGCGCGACACATTTTTTTTGTCGATCCCAATTTAATTATTCATTTTTTTTTCTTAATTTACGATACTTTTTTCTTATTGCACGGCCTATTTTAACAGCTCGTATTTTCCACAAAATTAATTTGAACAAAATTAAAATGATGGTGGTAAAGCAGAGCGCAAGCGCACCGACTGAGCCCTCGTGATTCGTTGGTACTCGGTGGCCAACGTTTTTCGCCGAAAATACTCGATGCCTGCGCTTTGGGATTGGAAAGAAAGACGGAGAGAGAGAGAGAGAGAGAGAGAGAGAGAGAGAGAGAGAGAGAGAGAGAAGGTCGAGGACAAAGTCGTTAACGCGAGGGGCGCCCACATGCCGAACCGCTTGACTTTCCGTTGGTCGAATTTCTTGCGGATTCCTTTCTGCCGGATTCACGCGGACCGTTTGGATACCGAGAAGGGGGAGGGGGGGGGGGAGACGGGGGGTCAGTAATTCCAGTTGCTATGCTATAGTGTATTTCGGTCGTGCGGTGGGAGATTCTAGGAAGAAGTGGCTCGAGCCGCTCGAGCGTCTATCGCAGTCTCGCTTGTTGGAAGGGTCAAGTCTCGTTGATCGATCTCTCCCTTCGCGGCTGCGACCGTCCATTTTGAGGAAGGGACGAGCCCCCTCAGGCCTCAAGGGCTCCCGAACTTTCCGCGTGTCCTGCAGAAATTTTCGCAAGCCTCTCGAAAAAATTTTCAGGGCATCACTGGGACGATTGTTAATCTTTTTTATTTTTGCTAAATTTGTACTTGATTTGCATAAATTCTTGATCCATAGACTGATAAATTTTTGGATGATTTTAACGATTTTATATGCATTCCGAGCCAAACGGTTTGTTTAGTTAATTGTGGACTTAATTTTTTCTAAAGAATAAAAATAAATAAATAAATCAGTAAATAAATAAGTAAATCAGTAAATAAATAAATAAATCAGTAAATAAATAAATAAATCAGTAAATAAATAAATAAATCAGTAAATAAATAAGAGGACATTCGTAAGAATATACTTGAAGCGCCCGTACTCGAATCACTGGACTTAGAAATGTTTAAGGTGCTCATCCTCCTGCACTTTGCAAAGGCGACTCACCCAACCAACAATCCTACATAATCGGATACCCTCCCGTGAATGGGAACGAGCACAATGGATTATAGTACTGATCACTCGGTAATACTTCAATTAAATTGAAAAATAAATAAATTTACGTAACGAGAAAAAAATAGTCAGAAAAAAATTACACGCCTCTCAACGTGGGCCACATTTTAAGTGTGGACGGTATTGATGGAGGGGACGAATTGTACGTGGAGACGAAGAACTGTAAAAAGAATCTCAAAGTTACACACGCAATGCTACAAATAACACTCGACCCTAATCGACGATGTTTCATATCAAAGCTACTATAATAAAAAGAGCCTATCGACGATGTTTCATCTGCAAAATCGTCACGACTGTCGAGTACTCGGGACATCCGTGATATGCCAAGAGATATGTGGAGTATCTACACAGATTCATGAGGTTATATGGCGCATCGAAACCGACGGCGGCGCCATGGAAAATACGCTGCCGCCGCGGCGGCTACTGTACCACTGGGGCCTTGGAAAATCAATATTAAGCTGTTGAACCTACGTCACACAGAGCAAGCAACCGGCGTTCCCGAGTAATGACTATTATTATCCCCTCTCCCGCGGCATGTCTCGACGATCCCGCCGCTCCTCGCCGAATCGTCGATGCGTTTATCGGGGATACCGATCGTTTTTCAAGCTTGCCGAAAAACGCAAAGGAGCACACCGGGCGTTTACGTCCGACATGGCCGAGTCCAGGCAGCGCTGAGGCCCTGATGGAAAATCCGTAGCGTT
Source organism: Pimpla rufipes (assembly GCA_963932165.1). Lineage (NCBI taxonomy): Eukaryota > Metazoa > Arthropoda > Insecta > Hymenoptera > Ichneumonidae > Pimpla > Pimpla rufipes. The sequence goes on from OZ010635.1 coordinate 22,714,528, forward strand.
GAATCCGATACGGTTGAGGCTCGGCGTCGCTGAGGCTCCGACGATGTGGGAGGAAAAAAAAGGAAATAAGGAAATAAAGAAGAAAAGGAAATAAGGAAATAAGGAAATAAAGAAAAAAGGAAATAAAGAAAAAAAGGAAACAAGGAAATAAGGAAATAAAGGAAACAAGGAAATAAGGAAGTAAAGAAGAAAAAAAAGGAAATAAGGAAATAAAAAAAAAGAAAACACGGAAATATAGAAAACGAAAGGAAAAAAGGAGTTAAGGACATAATGAAAAAGAAAGGAAAAAAGGAATTAAGGAAATAATGAAAAATAAAGGAAAAAAGGAATTAAGGAAATAATGAAAAAGAAAGGAAAAAAGGAATTAAGTAAATAATGAAAAATAAAGGAAAAAAGGAATTAAGGAAATAATGAAAAAGAAAGGAAAAAAGGAATTAAGGAAATAATGAAAAATAAAGGAAAAAAGGAATTAAGGAAATAATGAAAAATAAAGGAAAAAAAGGAATTAAGGAAATAATGAAAAATAAAGGAAAAAAGGAAATAAGGAAAAGGAAATAATTCATCCAATAAATCGTTACTTGGGTATTCTACATATGAGTGATGAAAATCGATCATCAATCCTTGTATTCTAACAAAAATCCTTTATATCAGAACTACACTAAACTTTCGGCTTCCCGATATTATTAGGGGTTGAGACCCTGACGAGGCAATAGCCGGCAGCTGCAGCGCGGATTTTCCATGGCGCCTGTAGGGCAAACCACGAGAATGAGGAGCACTGAGAACGCGAGTCGGACGAGCCCCCGCGGACGCGTAAATTGCTCCTGATGGCAAACGCGCTTTGCATAGAACGGCGGAGAGAAAAAGTCGTGGAAAAATGGTAACGTGATTGTCCATGCAGATAAATCGGTGATAAAAAAATATCGCATTCCGCCCGATGAATTATTAATCGCGACTTACGGTGCATCGAAAAAAAAAAAAAAAAACCCACGAGTATGTTCTATGGATTTTTCTCACTGGATGCAGCCAGCGGGGCTCTGACGATAAAATGCAGGTCCGATGCGGCGCATGTCCTCTTTTCTGTGTTCCGCGTTCCGTTCTCTCTCGCCGACCGCCGACGCCGCTGCCGGCGCGGCAACAACTGGTAGGGCAGCCAGGATCGATCGAACCGGAGATCCGAATACTCTCGAGCCGGGACTGGAACTGTTACGCGCCGTGCACTTCGCTTGCGTAACATCTGCGGACGTTTTTTTTTCGCATTTCCCGAAGCGGAATTCGCGGTCGTGGAGCTTGATCGGAAATTCGTCCAACATTGTCCAACGATCTGTCCAACGTAAAATTGTACTTGAATTTTACTTGGCAGATTTTTTTTTTTTTGCGGGGAATTATTCAAGCAGGACGTCGAACAATTTTTTTTAAGCAGAACGGTTGAACCCGAAAATCGGTAGCGATTATTTGTGGTGCTTCAATGAGAGGAGATAAAAAGATTGAAGGGCCAGCTGGAAATAAAGACATCTTTTTTTTTTTGAGAATTTTTCAAGCTGAATATCAACTGGAATTTTTCAAGCAGATCGGTTGAACGCGAAAATCGGTAGCGATTATTTGTGGAGCTTCGATGAGAGGAGATAAAAAGATTGGAAGGCCAGCCGGAAATAAAGACAACTTTTTTTTTTTTTAGAATTTTTCAAGCTGAATATCAACTAGAATTTTTCAAGCAGATAGGTTGAACGCGAAAATCGGTAGCGATTATTTGTGGAGCTTCGATGAGAGGATATAAAAAAATTGGAAGGCCAGCCGGAAATAAAGACAGCTTTTTTTTTTTGAGAATTTTTCAAGCTGAATATCAACTGGAATTTTTCAAGCAGATCGGTTGAACGCGAAAATCGGTAGCGATTATTTGTGGAGCTTCGATGAGAGGATATAAAAAAATTGGAAGGCCAGCCGGAAATAAAGACACAGCTTTTTTTTTTTGAGAATTTTTCATCAAACTAAATTTTTCAAGCAGATCGGTTGAACGCAAAAATGGGTAGCGATTATTTGTGGAGCTTCGATGAGAGGATATAAGAAAAATTGGAAGGCCAGCCGGAAATAAAGACACAGCTTTTATTTTTTTTTTTTTTAGAATTTTTCATCAAACTAAATTTTTCAAGCAGATCGGTTGAACGCAAAAATCGGTAGCGATCGGTTTCGGAGCTTCGACGAGGGAAGATGAGGACGAAAAATGCCCGGCCAGCCCGAAATAAAAAGGTGCCGAAGTATCGGCACAGCTGGCTCGCAGTTGTAACAGCAAAGGTGGAATAGTAATAACAGCGAAGGTAGTGGGAGAGCCGAACGGCCAGCCTACCGGTTATATGGGACAGCTGGTGGCGGCGCTGCGGTGGTCACTGGGCTGAGTGTAATTAGGACGTAAAGTGGCGGTAGTCGAGTCTCGAGGGGTAATCGCTGGCTTACAGTGTAGACCGCGCCGCGCATTATTTCTGCTCGCGGGAAAATGGGGGGGAGGGTCGTCGTTGTGACATAAGCAATATACATTTTTTTTTTCTTGCCACGACTCAACGGTCATCGTATAAATCAGGCTCGGAGTCATCTTCATTGCTGAATTTGAAAAATTGTCGTTCGGACGCCGCGATATTCTCGTTGCTGCGAGCAATTTGGCTACTCGTTGTTGGACAGCCAAACAGGCTTATTACGGTAACCGATAATTTGTTGCGCTGGTCAAACCTAGTGGTGGTCATAAACGTTGGGACGGGAATATAACAGCGAGCGCAATTTGTTATCGCAGCGACACACCAGCTGTAAAGGATAATTGGTGCACAAAAAATGGCCAGGAAAAAAATGGCTTCTGGGAAGCGATATCCTTGACGTTGGGGTGACTATGGTTTTCCTGGTTGCGAGAATGAGGTCATTGGCAGCGAGCTGCGTTTTATCGGAGCGACAAAAATCACGCTTTGATATGATCTTTGCGCGGTTTTTTGGAATGAGGAAATTGGGTTTGAAACCATTTTATTTGATTCAAATAAATTTTGTTTAAATAATTTGAATAATTAATTTTTAAAAATTATATAATAATAATAATAATAATAATAATAATCATCATCATCATCATCATCATTTTTATAAATAAATAATAAAAAAAAAATTATTTCAATACATTTTTTTTTATTTAGAAGAAAATTTTATTCGTCTCGAATAAATTTGATTTTGAAAAGAAAATTTTGTTCGTCTCGAATAACTTTGATTTAAAAAAGAAATCAAATCAATTTATTAGGCTCGAGTAAACTTGATTTACTACAAAAACATTTATTTTACTCAGTTAAATTTGATTTGAAAAAGGAACATTTATTGGATTTGGACCAATTTAATCTGAAATAGAAAATTGTATGATATTCAAATGAATTTGATTTGAAACAGGAAATTTTATTCGATTCAAATAAATTTTATTCGCAACAGGAAATTTTATTTGATTCCAATAAATTTGATATGAAACAGGAAATTTTATTCGATTCAAATACATTTGATTAAGAAACAAAATTTCTCATTTAATCGACGTGAAATGTTATTTGACTAACGAGTGACATTTCTTTTCGATGAAAAGAAATCCATTCACTCGGCGCAGAGACGCAGGGCGCGATTGTTTGGTTGATTATTCGTTGCGACGATTGACGCAACGTGGCGTATTGATCCGGGCCAGGCGCGCGGCGAAAGATTAGAGTCGTCGTCGAGGCGCGTTCGCGGCCAGTGATTGGGTGCATTGAAAACAAGTGGTGCGAGCAAATTGAGGAAAAACACGGGAAACGAGAATTATTCACAGTCGACGGATGGCAGATGGGGTTTTTTTTTTTTTTTTTTTATTACCGATGTGGAACAAAAATAACGATTCGCGAACTTCGATCGCGGGTGATTCGCGACGTTTGTTGTGCCGATCGAATCGACGATACCAGACACTCGACTTCCGATGGTCGCGTTGATGTCACACGACGCACGACAATGAATTTCCACTTCTCAATAGTCCACGATCGACTATATCCACAGTCCGATCCTTATCTGTCGTAGACTTTTGCGCTTCTGCAGAAAATTAATCGAGCTTCGCGCGACATTCGAGTATTATTAGATTCGGTATCGACGACCGAATTCTTCCTACACCGATAACGAGCAGGAAGGACCGACGATAAATTCGCGCGACACATTTTTTTCTGTCGATCCCAATCTAATTATTATTATTATTATTTTTTCTTAATTTACGTTACTTTTTTATTGCACGGTTTATTTAAATACCTCGATTTTTCCACAAAATTAATTTAAACAAAATTGAAATAATAATCGGGCGACACATTTTTTTCTGTCGATCCCAATCTAATTATTATTTTTTTTTTTTTTCTTAATTTACGTTACTTTTTTATTGCACGGTGTATTTAAATAGCTCGAATTTTCCACAAAATTTATTTGAACAAAAATAAAATAATAATCGCGAGACACATTTTTTTCTGTCGATCCCAATCTAATTATTATTATTATTATTCTTTTCTTAATTTATGTTACTTTTTTTCTTATTGCACGGCCTATTTCAATAGCTCAAATTTTCTACAAAATTTATTTGAAGAAAAATAATAATGAATAAAGAAAATTAAAAAAAATTATAATATTAATAAGAAAATGAGCCTATTTTTCTGACCGAGGGAAAAGTGGTCGCCCACGTTCCACTCGCGTTTGCCATGACTCGGCGTTATTTTTCGAAGGCGAAACTAGAGGCAGCGAGTACAATGGCGGGAGGGGAGCGGGAGGAGCTTCTTCTGCTTCGATTCTGGGTGGAACAATGAGACGAGTCCGCGTCCCCTTGGCTCGTCGTCGTCGACGACGAACGCTGAGGGTTCGGCCGGTCTGTCCTGGTTTCGCTGCAGCTCGAAATATTTCGCATATAAAAAATCTACTAACATAATACAATCTGAAAAAAAAAAAAAAAAAAAATCACTGATAAAATGTGATATTTTTTCAAAATATTTTTTTAATTGCATTTTTGCATTTTTCTGTCATCGCTGCGCGCAATTTACGTCACAGGGAAAGCGTCACGGACAAGCGAGCGAAAAGCTCGCACGGACTTTTCGAGAACTCGTGACTCAATGCTTTTATTTCGCGCCGTGTGTAAAAATACAATCGCTCGGCACGGGAGACGCGACGTTCCAAAGTCGTCACGATCGCGCGCGACCGTGGAAACTTCGGTGGGTGGGATAACAGAAATAACAATTGCGTTATCATCGTAATTCACAATTTTAATCAGACATTCAATTTTACTGAATCATTTGAACTTCATCATTTGTATCAATCCATTTTTTTTTGTCATCATGCAAACATTATTTTTTCAAGCGTCTAAAAGTTAAAAAAATATTTTTACTTTACACAAAATCTTTGAAAATGCTCAAACCTTTTTTTACCGTCAGCCCACCTTCAGAAATTTCAAAACAAAAAAGCGACTGAAGAAAGACGAATTTTTTGTTTCACTTGATCATTTTTTTTGTGATAAAAATAATCTAGATTATTTTTATTATTTTATTCAAAAAAATAATCTAGATTATTTCTATTATTTTTATAAAAAAATAATCTAGATGATTTTTATAAAAAAATAATCTAGATGATTTTTATAAAAAAAATAATCTAGATTATTTGTATTTTTAAAATAATCTAGATGATTTGTATTTTTTAAATAATCTAGATTATTTCTATTTTTAAAATAATCAAGATTATTTCCATTATTTTTATTTAAAAAATAACCTAGACAATTTTTATCATTTTTATTCTACAAAAATCTTCGAAACTGCTCAAACTTTTTTTTACCGTCGATGAAAAAAAAAAAGAAAAAAAAAAACTGCGTAGAAGTCGGGGCGATAACCCAGTGAGGCTTTCACGACTAACTCAACAATTTCAGGGTCGCCCGGCGCGGCCGACAACGTGGCACGAGTTACATTGTGCGGTTCAAGTGCGACTTGTGCCGGTCGTGCTCGGCGCAGTTGGTACACCGCAAGCGGCGGAAGCCGCGGGAACTCGTTTTGCGCGCGAGACGTCGTCGCGCGCGATCGCCTCGAGAGAAACGCGACTCGTGGGAGCGTTGCGAGCGGCAGACAGTCGACAGACGCGCGTGGATAACACGCGCCGCGGGCTTCTCCACTCGTCCCTTAGTCACACGCGTGGCGACCGTGCAGCCGCCGCCGCCGCCGAGCGAGAAACGCCTGATAATGCCGAGACACCGAGGTCATACGCGCCGGGTGAATCCCGCCTGCCGTCTTATCGCGCAAAACCCGCCCGAGCACGTAAAATCCATTGTCGAAGCCCCGCGGATAACTCAGTTTTATCTACGCGCCTCGTCTGCTGTTTCTTTTTTCTTTTCTTTTTTATCTCGTTAATTCCCCACCGTAACGCAATCTGATGATGGATGAAATCACAGGGGATTTTGTAAACAAAAACTTGGCGCTCAAGTGACCCATTTTTTTGGTTCGCGTTCTTTGCGAATTTAATTAGTGGTTCGTAATTAATTCGGCTTTGAGGAATGAGTTGAATTCGGCTTGGTGGATTTTATTTATTTTATTTTTTATTTTATTTTTTATTTTATTTTTTATTTTATTTTTTATTTTATTTTTTATTTTATTTTATTTTTTATTTATTTTCGGTTTAGAGACATCTTAGTCGATTATTTCCACTTTTCGTGGCCCTGAAAGTCTGCGCGAGGATCGGCAAGAAAAGTAATAATGAAATTGAAAAAGCGCGTAGGAAAAATTTAGAGCCTTCTTTTATTGCCGATGAATAAACGCAGAATTAAGTTTCGACCTTAGTGAAGACAAAGAAAAAACGTTCGCGACGATTTTGCTCGTTGGAATTCGACCTACTTACAGTTCATTTAAAAAAATATGCGTTTTAATTGCCGCTACATATTGACCACAATTTTTTTTCCTTTGTGAACAAAATTTTCCTTGGCTCACCGAGGAAGAAAAAAAGTTAAGGTTCACCACGACGAAATTTCGAGGTGCTATAAATCCCATTAACAATTTTTTTTTAATTTTTTTTATTTTCTCTACGCGACTTTTTGGAGCCCGAATAAACCGCACGATGTTATTCGGTTATTTTATTTATTTTTTATTGTTTTTTGTTATTCGATTATTTTATTTATTTATTTATTTTTTATTGTCAAATCCCATTAACAATTTTTTTTTAATTTTTTCATTTTCTCTACGCGATTTTTTGGAGCCTGAATAAGCCGCACGAGGTTATTCGGTTATTTTATTTATTTTTTAATTGTTTTTTGTTATTCGATTATTTTTATCAATTTATTATTTTTTATTGTTAAATCCCATTAACAATTTTTATTAATATTTTTTTTATTTTCTCTACGCGATTTTTCGGAGCCCGAATAAGCCGCACGAGGTTATTCGGTTATTTTATTTATTTTTTAATTGTTTTTTGTTATTCGATTATTTTTATCAATTTATTATTTTTTATTGTTAAATCCCATTAACAATTTTTATTAATTTTTTTAAATTTTCTCTACGCGATTTTTCGGAGCCCAAATAAGCCGCACGAGGTTCGCGATCGCTGGTCCTCCGTCCGTGAAGACGCCCACTGACTTTCGTTTATGCTCGGCCGCTCGTTTCCGTCTCCCTCTCTTTCTCTCTCTCTCTCTCCACGCAACCGATGCGAGCAGCGCGTTACTTACATCGGGGTCGTCGAAACGGCGGGGCGCGCAAACGTGATCGGATTTGCCGGGGCAGACACGTGCTAAGTAATCCGCCCAAGGCCGTCCGGTCGGGTCTCTCCGACGCCCGAGTGGAGCGCGCAAGAGGCGTTTAACATTTTTCGCAAAGTGACGTTGTTGGCATTGCCCCCGCGGGGACCAGTTTCGCGAGCCGTAGAATGTCGAACCACTGGGAACGACCGGTTTTTTTTTTTTTTCTTTTTTTTTTATTCGCGTTTTTTACGAGCGTCACAATGCGCGAACGATGCGCGCGCGATACGTATATGGAATGTTTATCGCTCGCCGTGGGTTCGACAAACTGATGAAACCAACCAGTTCTTGTTCGTAACTCGCTTCACGTCTCGTGACTCGGTAACGAGAGTAAAATTAATTTTTTTTTACATTTTTTCTCTTTCACGGGCTCAGGGAAAGTGAAAAAAAAAAAAAAAAAAAAAAAAAAACGTTTTGGCTTTTTTTTATAGATCGGGTTGACAACAGTTTTTCATAATTAATTGTAGTTTATTATTATTATGATTATGATTATTATTATTATTATTATTATTATTATTATTATTATTATTATTTATGCAAAATTATTTTTTGCTTTTTTTCACGGGCTTAAGGAACGCGAGAAAAAAATTGTTATGCAATTTTTTATAAACGGAGTTGATATAAATTTTTTGTGATAATTAATTATTGTTAATTGGCACTAATTAGCGGTATCACAGAACGACTGATAATGACGGTTATGTTTTTTTTTTTTTTTTTTCTTCAAATCATTGATATGGTGACGACAACTGATATATGCAAAAATGTCGCGACAACGTCGGGTCGGATTAATCTCGGGTGTTATTGTAGAATCGCGGGACGTTCGATTAGCATTCATGAATCTCTGATACGCGATAATTAGACGACGGCTAATTGAATATCACTATAATCGCCATCGAGTCGTCGCGGTTTCTCGAATAGTCGCGGGGAGAATCGAAGGTGCGAGATCAATCGGCCGCGATGTCCGCGGAACTCGCGCGGTTTGGGAAATGGTCGAGAACTTGTCCAAGCCCCGGTCCGGATCCCAAAATAGAGCGCCTTGCACTTATATCAGTGGAGACCGATCGGCTCGCGCGACCCAGGCGACACGATGTCGAGGTTTGCATCGTTGGAATGCAACGAAATTCAGAAAAGAAGAAAAAAATTCTAATCAACTATATTAGGTATCAAAAATAAAATATGAAAATAAAATATAAAAGTTAGGTGCAAAAATAAATTAGATGTACAAAGTCATCATAGCAAATAATTGTTATAAAAAATTAATTCTGGTTAACCCAAATTATGAAATTAATTCTGATTAACCCAAATGCACCCAAATTTCTGAGTTTCGTTGGAATGCAACGAAACTCAGAAAAAAAAAAAATTCTAATTAATTATATTAGGTATCGAAAGTTAAATATAAAAATAAAATAAAAAAGTTTGGTGTACAAATAAATTAGGTGTAGAAAGTCGTCATAGCAACTAATTGCTATAAAAAATTAATTCTGGTTAACCCAAATTATGAAATTAATTCTGATTAACCCAAATGCACCCAAATTTCTGAGTTTCGTTGGAATGCAACGAAACTCAGGAAAAAAAATTCTAATTAATTATATTAGGTATCGAAAGTTAAATATAAAAATAAAATATAAAAGTTAGGTGCAAAAATAAATTAGATGTACAAAGTCATCATAGCAAATAATTGTTATAAAAAATTAATCCTGGTTAACCCAAATTATGAAATTAATTCTGATTAACCCAAATGATGAAATTAGAGTTAATTAAAAATAAAAATTAAAAATATATAAAAAATTATTTCTAATTAACCCAAATGATGAAATTATAACTATTTTTTTTATATCTTTTACCCGTGTAATAATTACAATAATATATTTTTTATCCAAAAAGAGCCAAAAATATTATTATAATTATTACAAGAGTAAAAAAATAACGATAATATGGATTTATAAAAACAAATAATGTCATTACTAAAAAAAAAAAAAAAAATGGTCCTCACAAGCATCGAGGATGGCAAACGAAAAATCTGACGAGTGCAACGGATTCGTGAGGGATTTTTGCAATTGCGGTAATGAGAGGCGTTTTTGTCACTCGCGGTTCATGAGGTTTTTAAATCCACGCATCTCGTTAGCCGGTTTTACTCACTGGTCGCGCGAGCTGGGCGTGTTGCTCGCGTAGTATATTATATACTATATACTATACAATATAGACTGTGTTGTAATTGCATCGAGAGTGGCTGGAAGCGACTCGCAATGGGTGGAAATATTACCCTCGCTTTTATAATTGAATACACGGCTACAAAATCCTCATTCGCTGTCAACACGCGCTGTTGTAATATATCGCGGCCAACATCTCGTGTTTCTCGTCGACCGCGGATTAAAACGTTTTTCCACTTTTTTTTTTTTTTTTTTTTTTTTTTTTGCACGAAACGTCGGTGACTGAATGGACTGAAACTTTGAATATAAAACATCGGTATTACTATTAACGAGAAATATCGTACTACGCTGTCACAATATCATGAATATTAATTTCTCTTCGTTTTTATTTCTTTGATTTTTTATTAACACATTTGTCGTGCGTTGCGGTGTTCGATGTGAAATACCGACCGAGTTGCTCGGACTGAAAATCAGAATCCGGATTTTCTACACTTTTTTTTGTACTCGCGAAAAATGAAAATAAGTTGCAGCATCGATGAGCCTGAAATTGAGTCAAAATTAAGTAAAAAAAAAGATCAACTTTAAAATATAATAAAAAAATGCAAAGAAAAATATAAATTTCTATCATTATTGACTTTTTTACTTGCCTGAAATTGAGTCAAAATTCAGTAAAAAAAATATCAACTTAAAAATATAATATAAAAAAAAGCAAAGAAAAATATAAATTTCTGTCATTATTGGCTTTTAGACTTGCCTGAAATTGAGTCGAAATTGAGTTAAAAAAAAAGATCAACTTCAAAATATAATTAAAAAAAAATGCAAAGAAAAATATCAATTTCTGTGATTATTGACTTATTGACTTGTCGTCTTATTGACTATTATTTATCGACCAATATTTGCTCCCCAAGATTGGCCGAGTGTGTCCCAAGCAAATTCGGTGGCTTTTGTCACGATTGTACAGGGATATCGGTTCCCGTGTGTGCAAAGCCCGAACGCATACAGGAACTCGTCGAGCCGAACGCATCCGAGGCTGTTTACACGCTTATCTGCCGGCCCCGAAGTGGCAACCGAGAATGATGCTCTCTGTTATTTCGATAACCGGGCGGGAAAATAAACGGGAGTTTCTTCGTCCACACAGATATCGGACTGTGTGAGTAAGCGATATGGAGCTCTAACGTTATATCTCGTTGACTCGTGAACCACGAATGAACGACTCAACGAGAATTTTCTGGCTCCGTCCTTCTTAGTTCGTCCCTCTTATTTATTTCTCGCGGCACGTTTTATCGTCCCTCGAGGAAACTCGAAATTTGCTGTCTCACATTAAACGTTTGGCTCGTGAGATATAAGTGGAAAATAAAACGAAATTAAATACGTAATTTGTCTCTCGAATTCGATATTATAATATCTGTAATAATTATATTATTTATTTTTATTTATTTATTTATTTATTTATTTATATTTATATTTATTTTTATTTATTTATTTATTTATTTATTTACTTATTTATTTGACAGTGAACAGGAGAAGTCCTTGAAAATACAGTGTAATATAATGGCGAATAAATAACCAGCCAAAATTCATTAAAAAAATATAAAAATAAATCATACATATAAAATAAATATAAAAAAAATAAGATAAAAAATATATTATAATAATAATGATATTGTATAATAGTAATGATATTATATAATAATAATGGTATTATAATATTGCGTCCAATTACACAAGTTTGATGGCTCTGGTCGCTTATTAATTTCTTATCGTCCGAGAAATTGATAAACGTGAACTCGAGCAAGGAACGCGCGGGGATTCCTTTTTTTTCTTCCCGATAACGAACTGTCAGGATTCCGCGGCACAAATTGACGATGATAAGTTCCATGAATGAGATTTCGTCACGTAGTATTTTGCGATATAATGCAATTTGTCGCTGATAACGCGAGGGGGCGCGATAACGCGATGAGTATTTTCCAAGGTCCCCGAGATCTTCGTTCGATTAACGCGAAATTAATCCAACTTTTTTTTACCAAAATCTAAACTATTTTTTTTTTATGTCGAATTGCTTAAAAAAAATTTGTTTACATTTTCGAACAAAGAAATCGATAAAAAATGGATTCGATTAACGCGAAATTAATCCAACTTTTTTAATAAAAATCTAAACTATTTTTTTTTCATGTCGAATTGCAAAATTTTTTTTTTTTACATTTTTAAACAAAGAAATCGATAAAAAAATCGATTTCTCCGCACTTGCCGAGAAACAGATGAGGCGAGATAAATTCTGTATCTCGTATTGTTGATTATATCGATGCTGTCACGGTGTGAATTTTACGAGGTGCGGGAGAGGCGACGGATGGCTCATCGTACCGCGAAGGATTATCTCGAGGAGGCGCAGAAACCGAGACCGGGAGTTTTATCGACGTCGTTCGCGGGGGGGCAACGACGAGCGCGGGGGCTGAAATTCTAGCGTGCGACGGCGTTTTCTTATCGATCCGGCGCATCGTCGTCTGGAACTCTCGAGGGGGAGTCATGCGCCCGTTTTTATCGAACCCCGTGTAGCTTTATTGCTCGTGGAAAAGAAGCCTAAAACACCTGCAATGCATTTTATTTTTCACCTCAAGAATTTTTAATTTTATCTTGTACTTTAGAAAAAAAAAATGTAACTCAAAAGTAATTTTTGATGTGCCACAAAGAATTCTCTTTTTAAATTCAATACTTTTTTTCACATTACACCTTCCATTTTTTTTTTTTTTTTTTTTTTTCAATTTAATTATATTGTTCACATGTAACAGCGAATTTTTAAATATTCCACCGGTTGATCAATTTCCCCGTAGAATATGCGAAAAATGATGAATGAAAATTCGTCTTTTTCCACGTCTATTATTTACGCCAGATTTTATTTCACATGTTAAAGAAAAAATTTACGAAGATTGTTACGTTACGAATAATTTTTTTATTGAATCCAATAATTTTTTACGATGGATCTTTAAATTTTTTCAATTTTGCGAGTCTTAATAAAAAATAATAATAATGACGATATCGATACGTTGTAGCGTATTGTTCCTTTTTTTTTCCTTCAAATATTCCACGAGATAAATTTCCGCGAAGGAAACGCGAAACCCTCGGCTCGCTTTTTTTTTTTTCGCAATCCCCGATGACAATTGGAAGTGGCCGGCCGTGTCGTTCGAAGCCGTCGTCGCGGGATGAGCCTTTTCTATTTTCGAATCTAATCAGGTCGGGACAAGCACTTCAAGTATCGGTGGAAGTGGGTGGCGAAGTAGCGGCGCGCTCGTCGCGGGCTTCCCTTTCAGGCTTGATAAGGCAATCAAACCGAGAGAGGCGTCGATATCCGATGGACGAGACGAGCGATCGTCCTCCCTCCTTGAATCCTGCTCTCTGTAAAATGCGCGCAATTCACACGCGCTGAGTGGAGCAGCACACGGAGAGAAGGATCTGATTTTTTAGCTTTTTTCGCTTTTTTTTTCGCTTTTTTAGCTTTTTTTAAAGCTTTTTTCTAGCTTTTTTTTAGCTTTTTAGCTTTTTTAGCTTTTTTTTTAGCTTTTTTTTAGCTTTTTTTTAAAGCTTTTTAGCTGTTTTGTAGCTTTTTTTAGCTTTTTTTTAGCTTTTTTAAGATTTTTACCATATTTCTAGTAAAAAGTGTTGTAAATTTCGGGTAGAGGGGAGAGATATAACGCCATCTATCGAGAAGAACTAGAACGATCAGAATTTTTACCTCGAAATATGGTAAAAAATATTATATATATGTTAAAAATTCTTACAGTTCTCGTACAGGCGCCTTGGTAATTTTTACTATAGCGTCCGGTAAATTTTATCAGATCCTTCTCTCCGTGCAGCGACGGGAAAAAAACGCGAGCGGCTTTGGCACGAGAGAAGCGAGGAAAAAATAAATTCGCCGATGTTCATTTTGAGGTTCCACAGGCTCCGCTCTGACATTATGCAAAAGTCCGGAGTCCAACTATTTTTACGAACGCGCGAAACCCGTCGACTTTCGCATTCGGGATAGTCGCTGTTGCATTCACGTTCGAACGCAATGTATTATCGTCGTGCGAGATGACGAGTATTTCTCATCGTCCTGCAGCGCGAAACAATAACACAAACTACTAGAAGATTTTGTATTCTCGTCGCCGTTTCTGTGCCTCTGGCCTCATTTTATCTAGTCAAAAAAATACTGCAGACGTTAAATCGATTTATTTAAAAAAAAAAAAAATTCTTCGTACAATTACTGGTGCTATTTTCGAAAAAAAAAAAAAATAATAATAATAATAACAATAATAACAATAATAATAATTATTATTGTTATTATTATAATAGTGCAGTGTGTTATTATAATTAATAATAATTATTATTATTATTGTTATTATTATAATAGTGAAGTTTGTTTTTCGAAAATAGCACCAATAATTGTAAGAAGAAATTTTTTTTTTATAAAAATGTTAACAATAATAATCATAATAATAATTAGATATCAATATTATTATTATTATTATAGTAATAGTAGTAATAATAATAATTTTCTGTTCTACGTCCCGAAAATGTCGTGACAAACGTAGAACAACAGCTCGTTCCTAATCACCCGGATGATTTTGAAATAGAACTGAATGTTCTAGAATTCGAGGATGCCCGGGTCCCCCCGACACTCATTTCGCGGCACCGAATTTCTCTCACTCTCGGAATCGCCTTCGATTCGAGCGTCGCGTGCGGGACGGCATGTAACGCACTTGCGCGTAAAAAAAAAAAAACGATATATCTCGCGACCTCGTCCCCGATGAATTTTTTTGCGATATCTGATTCGCATCAATATACAACGCGAGATATTAGCCCGTTCGCGTCAATCACCTCGGCGCGAAACTCGCATCTGGCACTCGAACACGTGGACGCGATGCTGCTGCCCGATAGACGTCTATATTAACGTCGCATTATCAACCGGAATTTCGCGACGATACATCGGCTTTTGTGCGAACTCGCGAGATACACGAGAGAAACCGGGATAAAATCATTTTTTGTTTCTTATTTGTGCTTTAAAAATAAAAAATGATTTAAGTTTTAAAAATAAAAAATAATTTTCGTGAATAAAAAATTATTCTTCTCAAAAGATTTGCGATCAAGGTACGAATATTATGCACCCAATAAATGTCGTCTTCACGATTGAACGCAATTAAAAAATAATTACTGTAAATAAATAAAAATAAAAAATAAATAAATATGGGGAAATTTATTTTGTTGAAAATTGTTGTAATACAAATTTCAAAGCTCTCGTGTGCTGACAATACTTGTGCGTTAATTTACGTCCGGGAACAACGCCAACGTCGCCTATATCGTATTTCCCACCTCCCTAATAGTCGTCCTGCGTTTGTTGTCTCCGAGCGCGGGCGATGCATTTAATTATATATGAAATAAAATAGACAAAATAAAAAATATATATATAAAATAACAAAATATATAATAAAATTTTTTAAAATAAAAAGTATATATAAAATAATAAAATATATTTAAAAAATAGAAAAATAAAAAGAGACAAAATTTAAAAAATATATAAAATAATAAAATATATAATAAAATAGAAAAATAAAAAGAGACAAAAATGTGATTTTATACGCACGATATATTTGCTTGCGGGTAGACCGAGCGGAAGTTGGAGAGAATTGTTTTTAACCGCACCGCACTATCCAATCCGGTGGTAATCCGAGTGAAGACTCATCTATACACACCGAGTGCTAATGAAAAGGCATTCGAGCAGTCCGCTCGATATCGATTCGACAATGGAAACTATATACGCGCGTCGTCGTAACTCAGCGATCATTGTCCTTTCGAGCGTCGCTCTCTTTCTCTCGTCTCGCCCGGCGCTCGCGCGGGTAATTTTAGTCGGTAATAATAACCGTATATTAATAAACCGTGACACGAAGAGTCCCGCGGCGACTCTGGGTGTCGACCTTCGCTCCGAGGAAACCGCGAGGCCTCGACTTCTCGTGGCCCGCCACCTAATCTCTCGGATATTCGATTCACAACACACTTTTTCATTCATTATATTAACAGGCGCGTCTGACCGACGTCTCTGCAGTCGGGGACGATAAATTTGGGGTTTTCTCTCACGAAAGTCTTCTGGATTTTTCAGAAAATATTCACGATGTTGAAGTTTGCATCGTTGGAATGCAACGAAATTTAGAAACTCAAATGACAAAGGGCATGAAAAAAATATATATATTTTTTCAATTAATTTTTTTACAATTTACAAAGCTGACAATTAATTTTTTTACAATTTACAAAGCTGACAATTAATTTTTTTACAATTTACAAAGCTGACAATTAATTTTTTTACAATTTACAAAGCTGACAATTAATTTTTTTACAATTCATTAATTTTCGTGACTTGTTAGTCACCATAGCGAAAAAAAAAATTATTTGTAATTATTTGAAATAAACAAAAAATCAAAAACTAAAATATCATAAAAATCATAAATGATGAAAAAAGGTAAAAAATACCTATTTCAACATTTGGGTTAATTACAAATAATTTTTTTTTCTGAGTCTCGTTGCATTCCAACGATGCAAACTTCACCATGATAAATACCACAATTTTACTGGACCAACGAAAATTAATCCATGCCGCGAAGGACGAAGTAACACGCGACAAATTTATGTGTACGAATTTCCCGCGTGAGAATAAATCCCGATTTCTGTGCCCGGCTTGTCCGTTCAACGAGAATCTATTTTTGTTTCCTATTTCCATCCTCACCTGAAGCCCCGCGCAGTCTCATGCGTCTTGTTCAAGCTATAAATCAATCCACCACCAATTACGCTGATTTAGGATCATTGCGCGAGCGTTGCGAACGTAATATTAATCTTGGAAAATTTCTTCGATTGATTTTTCAGTTCATGAAGTTCGCGAAGGCCGTGCTCGGTGAGAAGCTCTTCACGCTGATGATGAAGGGCACTTTCTACGGTCATTTCGTCGCGGGCGAGGACGAAATCAAAATCCGGCCGACCCTCGACAGGTTACGGCAATTCGGCGTCAAGCCGATTCTCGATTACTCGGTGGAGGAGGACATCACGCAGGAGGAGGCGGAACGTCGTGAAGTATCGTGAGTAATAATCAGAGTCATAAATCCCTAATTTATAATAGAAATAAATAGAAATAAATAAATGAATTAAATAATTTCTACTATAGAAAATTAATAGAAATAATTTCTACTATAGAAAATTAATAGAAATAATTTCTACTATAGAAAATTAATAGAGACAATTTCTAATAGAATTTTATATCCAATAATAGAAATCACGTCGACCGTCTAAAATCGTAACTAGAAAAGAAACTGCCGTGTCGACTTTAATTGTTACAGTAAAAAATCGGTTTTTCTTACGGCTGTTAAAAAATTCACTCATAATTTTATAATCGCTACAGGTCGACGGTCTAAAATCGTAACTAGAAAATAAACTATTGTGTAGACTTTTTAATTGACTAACAACACCGGTAATAATGTTACTTAAAAAAAAAAAAAAATTGCGAGGCTGTCGTGATGTTAATAAATTCGTTATTATCGCAGGGCGTCCGTTTCCGAGGCCGGTGACGAGAAGAAGGAGGGCACGATCAAGAAGTACCACGTCGAGAAGTCGTTCGCCGATCGGCGTTACAAGGTCGCCTCGGCGAGGACTTATTTCTACCTGAACGAGGCTTCGTGCGAGCGCAACATGGACATCTTCATCAGGTGCTTGGAGACCGTCGCGGGTGAGCCAGAAAAAAAAAATCCGACCCCTCGCAGATTAAACCGCAAAATCCGTTCGCACTTTCCGTCCGCGTGTCCAACGAGAATCCATCGACCTCACCTCGGCAATTTCTGGCAAGCGGCGTTTCGACGCCTATAAATATCCGAATTTAACTGGGTCTTTAAATCCTCACTTCCCGGCTAACAACTGTGACATAATAGCCTCGCGGGAAAATTGTCGCGTTTACGTTCAACAAGTAACTCCGCAGACTTTGCGCGGTTCTTGTGTTTTTTTTCTTCTTTCGCAGAGGCCGAGCTAAAAACTTTACGACTGAAATACCCGTCCCACGCGATCACCCTGAATTCCCAAGCCGATCCCGATCCCGGTAAGAATTCCTCGCTCCGCTGATCCCGCAATTTTTTTTACTTCTGTCCTGTTTCCACCGTCGGTTTTCAATTATCTGTATTGCCGAGAAATTCTCTCGGCACTGATAAAAAAAAAACAAGCGCAAAAGCGCGATAAAAATTTAATCAAGTACTAATAAAAAAAATGTTAAGTTAATTAAGGAATTATTTAATAGGAAAGCCGTTATTACATCATTGATATTTTCTCGCAGGTGCTTCGATGGGCGTCGGCATTACGGCCGTCAAGTTAACGGCTCTCGGACGACCGCAGCTTCTGGTTCGTAGCAATGGGAGATTTTTTAAGAGTACGAGGAGTCAGAGTTGTAAATCCCTAATTTTTGGAGAAATAAAATTCATGGTACAATTGACTTTGTAATTATGTTTTTGTAATAATGTAAAATGTTAATGTAAAAATGAATTGTTCAACAATTTACCCGGTAAACCAATTTTCTTTGCTGATGAAAATTATTCATTCATTTTTCTGAATACGTATACATTTTTTCAGAATTTTGTCTAGTTCTTCAAAATTGCGTTTTTCAAGAAAAATGAGGGGCGAAAACCGCATTTAAAAAAATGTTGACAAAATTCTGAAAAAATTCATACGTATTCAGAAAAATGAATGAATAATTTTCATCGCGAAAAAAAGTTGGGTTGCCGGGTATACTCTTGAACCTTTCATTTTTCCATTAATTTATTAATTTTTTTGCTAAATTTTCCGCGTTTTTGTAATTTTTTCGTGGAGAATCTATACAACAAATCAACATGAAGAAATACTGTTGACGAATTGCAAAAATAGTGGAGAACCGTTCTTGTACATTTTTCCCACAATTTTTCCAAAAATTCCACAAAAAATTCGGTTTTTCTTACCTCTATTAAAAACTTCACATATAATTTTACAATCGCTACAGGCCATCCTTACAAAATCCTACCTACAAAATAAACTGTTGTGTAAACTTCGATTCTCAAACTAACGGGGATTTGCAACACTGACAAAAAGAAAAAAAAAAAAAAATTCCACGACCGTGAAGCAGTTCTCTAATCGTTTCGTTTCTTCCTTAGCTTCAATTATCCGAGGTGATCATGCGAGCTCGTCAGTACATGTCGGACGTGGTGGGTGGCGAGGGTGCGGTTCTGGCGCACCACGCGAAGCCCGACGACTTCAAGAAGAAGTTCGAGGAGGCTCACATCACGGACGCCGCGCCAGTACAGAAGTTCCTCGATAAAATTCAGTCCGACAAAGAGGGGTACGTTTGATTTTCTCATTTACGAAAAAAAAGTACCTGTTACGAGGCAGACGATCGGGAGTGAGAGAGAGAGAGGGGAGGGAGACCGGGGCGCAAAAATTTCGACCGGATCCGTCGCTTTGACGACGTCAAACCGACGACGCAACGCGGACGCACTCCAATTGGCATATCTCGCGTGCGATTACGAGGCCGTCATCAATTGAGTACATCGACACGAATTATCAATCATCCCGACGACCATTTCTGTGATCCATTAAATACTCAATCGTAACCTTTTTTACCATTTCATGATAACCCGTCACGCGTCGCCGCGTTCCTCGGGACACGCAGAAAGTAAGACAATCATTCACGTGACTTTCAGTGAGAAATATCGTAGAAGCTTGAAGCAACCGAGCATGCCGCAACTGGTATTAGTCGCGTATCTTTTTTATTTCGCCTAATACTTTTTGTCCGCTGTGGTCTCGTCGGAGTCGTAAATCCCATGTTGATGTTTGCATCATTGGAATGCAACGAAATTCAGAAAAAAGAATTCTATTTAACCCAAATGATGAATTTGTTAATTAAATCACTGTTTAATAATTACGTAATTATTTAGGAATTAGATTATTTTTCAATTATTTGGGTTAATTAGCATTGCTTTTTTTCTGAATTTCGTTGCAATCTAATGTAATGATGTAAACTTCAGCATCATTAAATCCCGTGCAAAATTGTCTTCGCACGACACAGCGAACAAAAACGCAGTTTACTCGTTACATTTTCGTTCTCTCATTTGATTTTTCCTTCATTTTTAGATACTTCTCTTTCTTTCATTGGTGTCTCTTCGTTGCCATTGATTTGTGATGTTGAAGTTTGCATCGTTGGAATGCAACGAAAAAAAAAATCTATTTTCATCATTTGGGTTAATTAAAATTAGAAAAGTCATCTTTTCTAATTCTAATTAGTATCGAATTAGAAAAGTCATAATTGCTACGATGACTTTTTATACCAAATTTCATCACTCTGGTTAATTAGAATTAATTTTTTTTCTGAATTTCGTTGCATTCCAACGATCCAAACTGCAACATCTCGTTGATTCCTCCTCAAGCTTCAGTAGATTAGCGCAAACTGATCGCGGCGCACGCGTCGTCGACCAGTGTTTTTGCAATAACTACAATCCCCGCGTTCGCACATCATCCCAATTAGACGCGAAAAAAATAAAATAAAATAAAATAAATAAAAAAATATATATTTAAAAAACGTGTTGCGCGAAACGAAACGGCGAGACACAGAGAGATCGTTAACCGCGCTCCCGATCGTTTTTCCGCAGTGTGATCCACTTGTTCCCGTGGAGCGGGATTCTCGACGAGAACTACGAGCTCAGCGAGACCTTCCAAGTGCCCGACATAAAGACCGGAAAAATGGTTAGATTGATGACGCAGCTCACGCCGAAGGAGGAGGAGATGTTCAGGAATATGATAAGGCGGCTGAACAACATCGTTTCCGTGAGTCCCGCGTTTCTTCCGTATGACGTTCGAAATTTGCATCGTTATTATTTGTATTTAATAAATTTGTATTATTACTAATACAAATTTACGATTTAATAAAATTGTATTTGTATTATTTGTATTTAATAAAAAGAATAATGATAATAATAATAATTATTATTATTATTATCATTATTCTTATTAATAATATAATTAATAGTAATAATATTATAATTTTGTAATATATTGCTATTCTTAATTTCGTTGCATCGCAACGATGCAAATTTCAACGTCATTCTTCTTCCGTCTCTCCCGCACAAAATTTCGCCCATTTTTTTTTCTCCGTTCTCATCCGACATTTCGTCGCGACGTTTATCCGCAGGTGGCCGAGAAGCTGGACGTTCGCATAATGGTCGACGCGGAGCAGACCTACTTCCAGCCGGCCATCTCGCGACTAACGTTGGAGATGATGCGCAAGTACAATACGAAGAAGGTAATACTAATGACGAACGGCCAAGCGTTGCTTTCACGTATCTATCATTGCAGAGTTTAAAGGGCGGTGAGGAGGCACTCAGAGGCTGTACGTGGTCTATTTTATTCCCAGGCTGTGGTGTTCAATACCTACCAGACGTACCTCCAGGAGGCTTTCAACGAGGTCAAGACCGACCTCGAGCAGGCCGAGCGTCAGAACTTTTACTTCGGCGCTAAGATCGTTCGCGGCGCTTATATCGAGCAGGTTCGGCACTCGCGACGCCTTTTTTTTATTTTTTATTTTTATTTATTAAAAAAAATGTTTTTACGTGCATTTGAACAAACAATGAATGATTCACTTTTATCGCAGGAACGAGCGCGAGCTGCCGCTATGGGTTACGCCGATCCGACGAATCCCACGTACGAGGCGACCACCGAGTCCTATCACAAGACCCTCATGGAGTGTCTGCGCAGAATGAAACAGTACAAAGACAAGGGCGAGGATCCCAAGAAAATTGGTATCATGGTTGCCTCGCACAACGAGGACACCGTTCGCTTCGCGATCGAGAAGTACGTTGAACGGCTTCGCGAAATATCAGAAATATTGCGCGTGGCCAACGGAGAACGTCGTTGGCTAACGAAGTCTTGTTTTTTTTGTCTTCTCCTCGCAGGATGAAGGAAATTGGTATCTCGCCGGAAGACAAGGTCATTTGCTTCGGTCAGCTGCTGGGAATGTGCGACTATTTGACTTTCCCTCTCGGTAAGCAGTTTTCTTTTTTTGCAAATCAATAATTCAAGGAAACAAACAGAATCTTTTTTTTTCAATGTCCAATTTAATTAGCATCTAATTAATAAATAGAAATAATTAATATCTGATTAATAACTCGAAATAATAAAAAATTAATATCTATTTAATAATTAGAAATAATCAACAATTAATATCGAATTAATAATTAATATCCAATTAATAATTAGAAATAATCAATAATTAATATCTAATTTTTATCAATTTCAATTTCTTCAATATCCGTAATTTTTTCTCCAAACCAGGTCAATCGGGTTACTCGGCCTACAAATACATCCCCTACGGCCCGGTGAAGGAGGTCCTGCCGTATCTGTCGCGGCGCGCCCAGGAGAACCGCGGAATCCTCACGAAGATCAAGAAGGAGAAGAGTCTCCTGCTGTCGGAGATCACGAGGCGCCTGATGCGGGGTCAGCTCTTCTACACCCCAAAAGGCAACTACACCCCCGTCTGAACTGGCCGAGCTCCACGTGTGAATCGCCTAGAGATCGAGAGAGAGAGCGAGAGCGAGAGAGAAAAAACGAGCCGAGTATGAAAAAAAAATTAAGTAGTGGTTGTAAATTATTGAAACTTTAAAACCCTAACGCGAGGCAAAGACGTCGTATTCGAATGATGAATGAAAGAGAAATAGAAAAAACAGACATCATAAAAAAAAATAACAAAAAAAAAGTAACTCGAATAATAACGAAGAGAAAATCGGGCGTGAAATTTGTGCGCGCGACGACGGAATATGTGAACGAAAATCCAACAACTAGAGAAAAAAAAGAGAAAAAAATCGTCGCCCTCGAAAACGCGACGTCGGGACTCGTCGCCTCGCTGCCCGACAGCGCAGCGATCGACGCAACGATTTCGCGCTCGCGCGGTTTTCCCCCTCGGCCCGTTGCGGTCGCGAACTATCAGTTACCGCGTGGTCCGTCTGTCTGTCTGCCCACTCCGAGTATCGTCGAGGAAAAGCCAAAAAAAAAAAAAGAAACAGAAAAGAAATTAAATCTAAGAGAGAAAAGACGCGTGCGTGCTAATTATTATACATATTCTAACGATATGCAACATCCCGAGGATAGTATTATTTCGTTCCCCCCGCGAAAAATTCGCGCAGTTCACGCTTGATTATCAGTTTCGAGAGCCTCTCGTCTCCCTCCCCCCAACGTACACCGAGCCCTTATCGATAGAAGATTTATCCAATGATCTCATACTCAGTGTCGATTGTGTGCAAAAAAAAAAGAAAAAGAAAAAGGAACAGCAAAAAAACACGACGATCAACGTTTTCGTCTAGTTTTCTGTGGTGACTTTTACTGGTTGTCGTTCGTCGAGTCGTGTTTATCGGAAAGAGGGAAAAAAATGGGAAAATGACAAAAAAAAAAAATGGTATATTTATTCGCGGGCGTTCGCGAAGTTCGCTCGACACTGCAACCAAAATACGAAGCGCGTTGAGCGCGCGGTTATCATGAATCTCGTCGACGCGGAAAAAATCGCGAACGTCGCGCGCGACGAACGGCAACGAGAGAAAAAAAATAATAGAGCGCATCGGACTCTCCAATGATCGTCAGTACTTATGTAAAACATGTGTGTGTGTCCTTTGCATACCATTTGTTAGTACTGTAGCTGATAGTTACGCGGGCCGCGACGGGCTCGACGAATTTTCGAGACGCGTGTCGAGACGCGTTAACGGGCCGCGCGAGCCATGAGAATCATGATTTTCAGAGACGTCCTTTTAGAAATTGATACACGCACGAGAGAAACCGATGGATATCCGCGAGAGAGCGAGTTTTACGGAGAGGCGAGAGGGAACGTTATGCAGGATACGAGAGACGGAAAAGGCCGCGAGAATTTTGGATTTTGGGTTCGATCGAGGCGAATTTTGGATTTTGTGTTCGATCGAGGCGGATTTCGGATTTTGGATTCGATCGAGGCGAATTTCGGATTTTGGGTTCGATCGACGCGAATTTTGGATTTTGTATTCGATCGAGGCGAATTTCGGATTTTGGGTTCGATCGAGGCGAATTTCGGATTTTGTATTCGATTGAAACGAATTTCGGATTTCGTATTCGATCGAGGCGAATTTTGGAATTTGTATTCGATCGAGACGAATTTCGGATTTCGATTTGATCGAAGCCAATTTCGAATTTAGCTTCGCTCGAGGCGAATTTCCAATTTGTCTAACGATCGAAGATCCCCACGGAGATGAAACGCTCGGCAAAATTTGCATCTCACTCCCGGCAAACGCGTCCAATTTAATTCGTGGCCTATTTTTTTCCTCGAATTTCCGCAAACGCTGCGGAAATTCTCGCAAAAAAATCGGCTACAAATCTGGCGATTCGAATAATCCGAGGGAGCTGGAAAAATCTCGCCGAGCGTCGTGTTTGGGCGAATCTAGAGTACCGAAGAACCGAGTCGCGTGAACCGAGTGTTGAAGCACGAATTTTTCATATCGGTAGTGACCAGGAATAAAAAAAAAAATAGTCTATCGCGCTTTGGGTGCTCCAAGCGTCGGCCGTAGAAAAGTTTCGGTAGTCGCGAGAAGCGTAAGTGAGAGTCGAGGACGAGCTACACGAAGAGAAGAAAATTTATAGATAAAGTGAGATTAGAGATCATAACGCATCTTGTAGTTTCAGCCTCGTCCCCCCCGCCCTTCGTGCCCTCGAGTTCAATCCCCCCCCCCCCCCTCACTTTACTCTTGGTTGTCGAGAATAACGTATGCTAATTTTTAATTTGCGCGAAATAACGTATTCGATGTGTGCGTATATTTATCGATGATACATGTTTAACTCAGGATTCCTTTTTAATTTCTTGAGCGCCCGAGTTACGCACGTTTTTTGCGGAAATCGCGAGAGAGAGAAAGAAAGAAAGAAAGAGAGAAAGAAAGTAAGAGAGAATGAGAAAGAGAGAGCGAAATGCCTCTCACCGTCTGAGCTTCTTTATTCTGTTCTGTTTCGACTGCATCAATAAGTGCGTATAGTTGTTACGTTGTGTGTGCATCGATATTGTGGTTTTATACGTTGAAAGCGCGAAGATAAAAAAAAACACAAGCGAGAGAAAAAAAAGAAGAAAAAAGAAAAAAAAAATGTAACCGCGTGCGGGACGACCAAACTCGCATTCTGATATTTTTTTCACAGTATTCTCGTCGTAGGCTTTGGTCATTGTTTTTTTTTTTCTTTTTTTTTCTTTTTTTTTTTTTTTTTTGCGGAAGTTTACCTCCTAAGTATTCGTCGAGTCTTCGAGTCTCGAACGCGTGCGAAAGGAAAGAGAATCGATCGTCTCGCGTTCGAAAGGAAAGAGAAAAACGAATACACTTTCCCCCGGCGTATTTATGTTACTTTCTAGCCGCGTGCATTGCGATATTTTTTAATTGAGATTAAATACGGAAAGCGAGCGTGAGAGAGGAAGGAAAACGAGGAGAAGGGAACCTAAACGAAGAGGAGGAAGAAGAAAAAAAACAAATCTCTGTGAATCATGTTAAATGCTGCTGCGATCTGGACGAAAGCAACAACAAGCATCGACAAAAAATCTAATTGGTGAAAATAAATAAAGGGGCATTGTTAAAGTTATACAGGCTATACGGCTAAGTGTTTCCATGTGTCTGTTTGCGTGGGCCGAGGCGTGAGTGATATACGTTAGATATATATATATTATTCCATTTGTTATATTTATTGAATTCGCCTGACGTGATTCGGTGCGTGAAAAAAAAGAAGAAAAAAAAAAGAAACGAAGTTAACTACTATTGTGTCTCGACGTGTGATGATGACAATAACTTAGATAGACACGAAAGAGAGAGAGAAAGATGTTATCGACGCGTTGCGTGTGAGTTTAAAACGTGGGAGATCTGCAGCGATTTACGCGCGCTTTGAAAAAAACACCCGACGAGACTGATTAAAGCCGAGACGCTGTCGAGAAGCAGCAAACACCGAAAACGACAAAATTCACCGATTTTTCGCTTCGAACGAATTGCAAATTTCTTTTAAAAAATTAAAACAAAAATTTAAAAAAATTGCCTCGATTTGCCGCCAAACGTTCTTTGGCTCCTGGCGCGAAATTTAAATAATTCCGCGCTGCGATAGAGACTAAAAAAAAAAATCACCCCGTTTGCTTCTTCTCGCTCAGTCCGCTTGGTAGAACGAAAAAAAAAAAACGTAAAAAAAAACCGAGAAACAATATCCACTTGACGTCAGAGGCAAAAACAATGAAAACAAAGAAAACAAATGAAAGTCGATTAAGAGGCCGATAGATATAAAATAAGTTAATATTTATTATTTCGTGAAATACAATTAATATATGCTCTTCCGATGCTATTTTACAATAATCCTTACACGCATGCCCAGGACACGAACGTATTTAGCGTCTCCGCTAAATCACTCGTCGTGACTTAATTTTTTTTTTTTTTTTTTTTTTCATCTTCTCATTTTGTTTCGTCTCCCTCTGTGTTCCCCGGATACGAAGAATGAGCAGTTTTATTGCTATACGATGAAGTTTCGTCGCCGGATATTCTCCTCGTCCCAGCGGAAGTGCGATGTACGTGTTTTTTTTTATCTCTCAAGTTTATTAATTACACTTTTGTTTCAACAGATTTACAACGGTCAATGCTCGACTGCGCTTTGGTTCATTGCAACATTTTGTGCAACTCGCTAGATCTTTTTTTCTCATTTTTATCTTTTTTTTTTCATTTGATTCTCCAGAGCGATAAATCATATCACAGCGAGTTACAAAAAAAAGCGAATTTGTCCCCCTTCGTCGCTGTTCGCGCCCTTAAATCGAACAGTCATTTTGATCATCTATCGTCTAGATTTAATTAATTAAAACCTCGCCGAACCGTCGCGAACTCGTTGGGACCACTCGAAGAATTCGAGGATTGTGAAAAAAAAAAATCCCCGCGGGGCATCCCGGAGAACCGGAGACGAGCTGAGAGAGAGAGAGAAGATCGGTGGTGTGGGGTGCATATTCGTATACGGAGGTGCGAGAAAAACGTGCGTCGTGCACACAAAGCATCAGCTGTTTGACAGTGAATCGAGAGACAACTCGTTTTGCTTTGTCGTCGTTCGCATTCCACAGTTTGGAGACGACTGAACTTTTTTTTTTTACCTGAATATCGTTGATATGTGTCGAGAGTTTTGTATATATTTTTTTTTTTTTATTCAATTTTCGATCACCGAAAT
Source organism: Pimpla rufipes (assembly GCA_963932165.1). NCBI lineage: Eukaryota > Metazoa > Arthropoda > Insecta > Hymenoptera > Ichneumonidae > Pimpla > Pimpla rufipes. The sequence continues at coordinate 22,741,690 of OZ010635.1, forward strand.
AGTATTTTGTGCAACAAGTGCGTAAAGTAGGTCATTTTCGCACGAGTTGCACATTCTATTTTTTTGTAACTGTGTGCGTAAAACTCGAATTTCCGAGGCGGTTTTGCGTGCGTAAAGTTTTCGTTTTCTGGCACTCGTGCGTAAAGTGCTCGTTTTTCGTACTAGTGCGTAAAGTGGAACTTTACGCACTCTTCGTTACTTTACACACTAGTGTGAAAAACGAGTATTTTACGCACGCAAAACCCCCTCGAAAAATCGAGTTTCACGCACGCAGTTACAAAAATATGTGTTTTGTTTGTCGTGTATTTTTCGAACGAATCAATCACCGTTGATTCGTCGCTAAGGGAATATTTTTGTTCGCGACTGCTATGTAACTCTCTACGGAACGTTATTTCACTACGAATCGCCTCGATTTTCCGGATGCGCCTTCAGACGTAACGTCGGTCTCGGTCGGTACGGCAGATTTTCGGCGCGCGTTGCTCTGTCGGTAACAACGCGCCCTGCGGTCACCTACGTACCGATTATCGGTATTTTTTTTAGCATTTAGAACTCTGCGAGGGGACGATAACAATTACAAACTCTCTCTCTGTCTCTCTGAGGCTAAATACAAATATATCTCGAGTCTGTTTTTTCACGAAGTTTAATACTTTATACTAGGCAGTGCCCGAAGCTTATAGGGAAAAGATACTTGGCTGTTTGTCTCTCTTTGTTTCATTTTTCTTTTTTTCTTTAGTTGTCGTTCTGGCCGCGCGATCGGCGCGCATATTTATTTTAGTCTTTGTGGATTTATACAAAAAGAAAAAATGCATCAGAAAAAATTGGTAAAAAATGACTTCGTCCGAATACAAATCGTCGACTCGTGTGTTCATTTTTTTTTTTTTTTTAATACTCGAGATACCCGACGTTCGGTCTGTTATATATTTCTATTTTTTTTTGTGTGTGTTCCACGTTCCTTCGAATCTTTCTCGTAGTCGGTCACCCTATCGATATATCGTAAAAAACATTTATGTCCGAAATAATTGTCTATCTTTAATATTAATAATATAAATGTACTTCGTAACAACGATCGGTCGAATTATCTCGATAGATTACAACGAATCCAGACTCGCAATACGCATTCATTCGCTCACTCACACAAATACACAATATGCCAGGTACGTGTTCGACTCGATTATCTGGGCCTGGGGGAGGTTATACATATTTATTTTTCTTAACTCTTACGTCTCAACGAGTGACGTTACTATTTACAGTAACTTTATAGGGACTTTTGGAGACTCGTCCCATTTTTTTTTTTTTTTTTTTTCGGGGATTCGGAATCGATTTTTTTTCAGACTCAAAGTCGAACTGAAGATCGATCTTCAGATCGAAGAGACGGGAACGAGAATAATCGAGAGCCAGGATTTTTTTATTTTCTCACGAAAAATGTGTCTCGTCTTTCGTCGTCTCGTTTTGCCTTCTCAGTTTGCATGATTTAGGGTATAAGTACCGTTTTTGGCCACCTTTGGTCCAATTGTGGTCACCAAGTTTAAAAAGATTTATTTATTTATTTATTTATTTATTTAAGAAATATTGTTTAATTTATTTGTTTATGTTGTTAAATAAAACAAAAATTGGCTTGACGATCTTATCAATTTGTATGAATATTTTCGAGGTATCGGCGATCGAATATGGAAAAACAATTTAAAAAATTTTAAAAATTGTAATTATTGAAAATTAAAAAAATTATAAAAAATTGTAATTATTGAAAATTAAAAAAATTATAAAATATTGTAATTATTTAAAAAATTAATTACAGTGAAAATGGCCACAAACGGTGCATTGGCCACAAATGGTACTTTTACCCTATCTCAACAAAACGAGAGCTCATTAAGTACGTGAAAACAACCGAACTACTTACACAACAGCCTGTGCAAGAACAGCAAACAATGACACTCTGGTTATTTTGTTAGACACGAATTCTCACCCACTGGTGCGCGAAAAAAAAAATCTCATTTACCATACGCGGATAACAGCAGCGTGAATCGTGTTCTCAAGACGATTACATCCCGTGCAACCCAGCAAATATTCGAGGCCCGCTCGTGTTTATTATTTTTACAGTGTCTGGGTCGATTTCACCCGGACCATTTTTGACCGCGTATTGCGACCAAACTACCGGCTTGAAAAATATCAAGAAATTACAGAATATACTCAAAACTTTGTAGATAATTTACAAAAAAAGAAATTTCCCAATATTAAATTGCGACATATTTTAAAAAATTAATGAAGGTGAAAGATCGAAATAAGACGTTTCTTCACTAAAAAAAATCATAACTCCGTAAATAAAAGATCGATTGGACTCAAATTTTGACCTGATACTCTCTAAATATAGTACTTTTGATAAAAAAATATTATCCTAGTGCCGGCCACAAAAAGGTATTTATTCCGGACAAAGTCCCTCTGGCCACAGGGAAATATTTCGTTTTCGCGCCGAAAAATCGATCTCGGGTCGAATCGACCCAGAGTGACCACGATGGGTTAATGTTCATTAATATACATTGATATCAAAAGGAAACCTGGTCGTGTTTTTTTCGTCGTTTTTTTTGCTCCGTCCTTCGCTAATAAAAAACGTGTGATGCACCTCGTGGTCTCGGAGAGAGCGAAACAACCGGTAAATTATCGACCGGCATCCCATCGCTTTCTTAGCCGTAATACTTACAATTTAACGCTATACATTTTTTTTCGTTAATTCTCAACGTGTAGCGAAAATTAGACACAGAGAATTCTCTCGTCTCGCGGGACGAACTCGTCCTCGGGGGCTCAGAGACGAAATGTACATCGAGGCTTATTGGCGATGTGAAACATCCACATCGAGCCCAGTCGGTAACAAAAACTGTAATGAAAGTTTTTCACGGATATTTGCGTTTACAGCTAAAAGAAGAAATGCGTCACCTGTGGATTTCACCAGTGCGGGGAATGAATTTCTTCTTTTCGCTGTAAATGCAAATATGCGTAAAAACCGTCAAGTACAGTTTTTATTACCGCAGTCGGTATTTCACATGCCCTTATGGCGGTCGCGTCGACTCGAGTCGCCGGCGCCGAAAATCGTTCCATCCAGTTGCGGGAGACGCCGAAGCGGGTTTTTGCGGCTCCCTTCGATTGGGCATTCGACAAATTATTATACGTTACTGCGGGTTTTGCGCGTGGGTGAATCGTGAGTCGATTGGCAACAGACGGACACGCTCGATTGGCAACAGCAAACCGCGTTTTCTTAGGTTAGGAAAATTATTTTGCCAAACCGGTAATATAGATTCCTAACCTAAAAAAACACGCATTTTTGCCTCCATTTTGTCAGCCGAAGGCAGCCATTTTGTTTGTGCGAAGCAGAGATGAATGATGTGACGAGGAAAAAAACGAAAAGTTGGGTTAGGGAACGAATAAACGGATACAACGAAACAAACACAAGTTTTCATAACCTGCGCGCATCAGAGAAAATATTTCTCGGGCCAACAAAAATCGTGACGACAAACGCGTTTTTCTCAGGTCACCGAATTATTTCATCAACCTGAGAAAATAAATCCCCAACCCAAATGCACGATTTTTTCGCCCTCATTTTGAAAAAAAAAAAAAAAAAAAAAATAATAATAATAATAATAATAATAATAACAATAAATAGATGGCTCATAAAAAATGAATAGATGGCGTTACTAGTAACAGAGGAAAAGAGAAGGATTTATGAAATGCTGAACAGGAAGCGACACAAATTACTCGGATAAGTCTCACCTATAAAAAAATGCCATAAAAATAGGAACAAGTGCAGAGGCAAAACGACGCGCATGCGCGTAGGAGCGAATAAATAAACGTGTACAGCGATGAAAGCGCGTGTTTCTCGCTTCTACCGCGTCGGCAGGTCGGGCGATCGAAAAGGAGCCGCGTGAGGAACGGCCGAGCACGAGCTCACGGACATTCGTTTCGTTTGCAGTTGCTGTTGACTCTGCTGCTGCTGCTGCTGATGACAAATGAAAACGTCGACGTTGCCGGTGCTTCTGCGGGGTCCGTAACGAGCGCTCGCCGTCCCGGGTCTCAGCAGCCTCGTACCGGATGGAACGAACCTCTCTCATTCGCCGTGGGTGATTTTGCCCTTGACGGGGCGATCGCTCGACTCGCGGAGCGGTCACAAGGGCGCGAGGCACTTGCCGCGCCGCGCCAGTCGTATCTCGAGCCACGTGTACGGCACCACCGAGAGCAGGAGCATTATCGCGAGCCCGAGGACGCGCACCCGGGTGCACACGAGGCCGTGGAGCCCGAGGGCGAGCGAGAGGCCCAGCCACTTCCAGAACAACGAGCTCGACAGCGGACCCTGCCACGAGGTCGGGTACAGTCCGAGCAGCAGGGCTGAACAAGATTTCATCGATTTTGTAATTACACGAAAATTCATGTGTGAATTAGGGTATTGTGCAACAAGTGCGTAAAGTGCTCGTTTTACGCACTAGTGCGTAAAGCACTCGATTTTCGCACTAGTGCGTAAACTGCTCGTTTTTCGCACTAGTGCGTAAAGTAACCAAGAGTGGGTGCGTAAAGTAACCAAGGGTGAGTGCACTTTACGCACTAGTGCGAAAAAAGAAACACTTTACGCACTAGTGCGAAAAACGAGAACGTTACGCACTAGTGCGAAAAAAGGAACACCTTACGCACTAGTGCGAAAAACGAGAACTTTACGCACTAGTGCGAAAAACGAGAACTTTACGCACTCGAAAAGTCGAGTTTTGCGCACGCAGTTACAAAAAATTGTTTTGGCTTTAAGGTCATTCATTCATTTAATCTTCGTAATCTGAACTTTTGTGTTAAATGCGCAAGTGATTCGTTAGATTTTGTTTTCATCGAATCGGCCACCATGAGGAAGTGTCAAAGTGACGGGCGACCAAATGTGGATTTATTTATCGAGGAGACCGCGAGTAGACGATAATGAGGAAGTCATTTTTCGCAAGGTTCCTACTTTACCGGTCTCGTCCGAGTGACTCGTTGGCGATTTTTTTTTTAAACAAAGTATTTCCCGAGACGGTGCAACGATAAAATTAAGCGAGGGTTAGTAAAAAAGAGGGCTAATAAAAAAAGCATTTTGGATCGTCGATACTCACTGTATATCAGGGTCTCCCAGATGGCGTTGCAGACGCCCCACGCGGCGGATATGACGTTGAAGAGGGCCGGATCGTCGCCCGCCGGCCTCCAGGTGACCAGAGCGAGCAGCAGACAGGCGTGAAAGGCAAATCCGACCGCTGCGTGCGCGCGTTAAACGAGAGAGGCATAAAACCGAGCGTTAAAAAAAAACATTGTCACGCGGGGAGCGGGTTGAACGAACGGTATCAAGGACTCGGGCCGCCGTAGCCGCGCGTGGCTCGTGGCGAGCTGATACTGCAGCTGAATCCTACAGGATTCGCCTCGTCGCCCTCGCGCCGCGATTAATTTACGTGGTATTTATTTTTTGTGCGCACGTACCGACGACGAAGTACCGCCTTATGTGCCTCAGCAGCATCGAGAGCGTCACACCGGCCACCGCTTGGAGCAGAGCGAAGCTTAGAAAGCTCAAGGTCACCGTCACAGCCCCACCCAGAGCGCATACCACGTATGCCTGGAAATTAAAAAATAAAAAACTGTGATCAGCAAAAACAATTGCGAATGTGCAATGAAAAAAAAAAAAAAAAAAATTATGAAAAATCGATAGTTTAACGGTGTATAAATAATCTACCTCGGTAAAATCTGATTTTTATTTTTCTTCGTTGGAAAAAGAAAAATTGAGAAAGCTACAATGAATAAACAATTATTAAAAATCGATAATTCAACAATGTATCGATAATCTACCTTGGTAAAATCAGAAAAAAATTGTAATTTTTCTTTTTCGAATTAGAATTTTTTTAAATGTGAAGACATTTTTTTTTTGTGAAAAAAAATTGGGAATGTTGCAATGAAGAAGAAGTTATTAAAAATCGATAATTCAACGATGTAAAATAAAAATAAAATTGTTAACATTTTTCTTAGAAAAAAAAAAAAAAAAAAAAAAAAAAAAATAGCGAATGCCATAATGATGAAGCAGTTATTAAAAATCAATAGTTCAACGATGCATCGATAATCTACCTTGGTAAAATCATTAAAAAATTATAATTTTTCTGTTTCAAACTCGAATAAAAAAAAAATGTTGACATTTTTCTTAGAAAAAAAAAAAACGCTAATGCCATAATGGAGAAGCAGTTATAAAAAATCGCTAATTCAACGATGTATCGCTAATCTACTTTTGTAAAATCATTAAAAAATTATAATCTTTTAATGATTTTTTTTAAATCATATATATTATAATTTTTCATTCATATTATAATTTTTAATGAAAAATTAAAATTATAATTTTTCATTCATATTATCATTTTTAATGAAAAATTAAAATTATAATTTTTCAAACACGAAAAAAAAAAAATGTTGACATTTTTCTGAGAAAAAAAGTAAATAAAAAATAAAAAGTACCTCGGTGAAATCGCCGAAAATGAAGCCCTGCTCGAGACCAATAAATAGGGTGAGCGGCGCGGCGAGCTGAAGCTTCGGGTCCTGAAAGGCGTGCTTGACGGACTTGAGGTGCGAGTCGACGGTGAATCGATCGTGAACCCCGCGCGGCTCCTTCATCCGCGAGTCGAGGAGGGCGCAGGATATGCCGAAGGCGAGAACGGCCAGGCCGAGGAAGACGCTGAGGAGCATCTTGGCGGTGCCGATCGGCAGGGTCGGCAGGAAGAGGGTCTCGTTGTAGAAGTACGTCTCCTGGGGACAGTACTCGGCACCGCACGTATCCTCCACGTCCGACGAGAGGAGACTCGGCGGCGGTGGATCTATCATCTTCACGATTATCGCCGCTATGAGGCAACCTGTTCACAATGGAAACACGAAAATCCGATTATCATCAGTTACGAAAGCTACTCGATAAATCATACGCGGGATTTCGCAACGAAAAATTCTCTTTCGTTATTCCGCGACCTTCGCGACCCACATTCCTTTTTTTTTTTAAATGTCATTCGAGGTCGAACTTCAGTTATCTTCTGGATCTGCATATTTAAATGTTACCAAATGTTTTTAATGATCATTTGAAAAAAGTCTCGACAAATTTTCATTCCAGTTTTTCTGGAATTAAAATTCTGAATAAAAATCTGCGATATCCTGATGGAAAATTAGTTTACAGAATTTTTAAGTCAGAAGCTCGAAAATCAGCAAATTTTTAGAAGGGGTACCCTTCGTTTTTTTACGATGGGATTTATTCGATACAAATAACATTTTATTCGAAACAAGTAAAATTTGTTTGGATCGAATAAAATGTATTTGACCCTAATAAAATCCTATTAGGCCGGCCATTAGGTAAATCATTTATTTAATGGCCGGCCTACTAGGATTTATTTGGACCAAATAAAATTTATTTGGACCAAATAAAATTTATTTGGACCAAATAAAATTTATTTGGACCAAATAACATTTATTTCATTCAAATAAATTTTTATTTCATTCAAATTAATTTTTATTTCATTCAAATTAATTTTTATTTCATTCAAATTAATTTTTATTTCATTCAAATAAATTTGTATTTCATTCAAATAAATTTTTATTTCATTCAAATCAATTTTTATTTCATTCAAATAAATTCTTATTTCATTCAAATAAATTTTTATTTCATTCAAATAAATTTTTATTTCATTCAAATAAATTTTTATTTCATTCAAATAAATTTTATTTCATTCAAATCAATTTTTATTTCATTCAAATAAATCCCATCAGTACGATTTTTCTGGGTGCAATCAAACGCCCGACCTCGACATACCAAAAAATCATAAAAACTGTATGCCAAGTCCTACAAAGAAAAAAAAAAAAAAAATGCGGACGTACCAAAAGCGAGGCCCATATCCTCAGCGAGTTTCATGCCCCTGTTGAGTCGCCGCAGGAGGCAGTCGCGTCTCGTCTCGTCAGGATCCTCGGGGTCGGCGCAGACGAGGCTCAGGTTGGTGGCGCACACGTTGACGTGCGATGTGCGAGCGAGGACGCATGGGGTCGCACAGACCCCAAGTAGCGCGTAGCTCGGCACCAAAACGTACCACCTGGGATACAGATGTGTGCCGACGAAAATCGTCGTCACCAGATGACTCAGGCTTATCACGAGATTCGTGCCGAGTTTTTGGACGACGATCGGCGCGAAACAGGCGCTCATCGTCGCTGTGGTGAAGAGCAGAGCGAGGAGAATCGGACCGAGATGAGGATTGAAGGCCCCGAGGCCGGCCTGAAGAGGGAACATCGGCAGGGTAGCCGCGGTGACGGTCACGTGACCCAGCAGAAGGGCCGCGCAGTGCCGGAGAACCGCTTTTCTCGGCGGTCGCGGGCCCGACGGGGTCGTCCGCACCGCCGCGATCAGACGGCGCACCGACGACGTGCCCGCCGAGGAGCTCATCGACTCGCGGCGGCGGCAGCTCAGCGCCGAGGTCCGCGCCGAGCGGCAGGAAATCGGCGAGTACGCCGTCATGTGCTGAATATATTAAAAAATCGTTATTTTGGAAAAAATACTTGGGGTTTATCGAAATAGTATATTATGGCACGAGTGCGTAAAATTTTACGCACGTGTGGCGTATCATATTTTTTATTAATTAATTTATTTTTTATTATTTTTTTATTTTTTTATTATTAATATTTTTTATTGTTATTACTTATTTATTTTTTTATTATTATTATTTTCTATTATAATTATTTTTTTATTTTTTTATTTTTTCTGAACTTGGTTGCATTCCAACGATGCAAACTTCAACATGACATTTTTTGACGTAGTATGCGAAAAATTACATTTTACGCACTGTGCGCAAAAATTGACTTTGCGCACCGAATGCAGTGTGTAAAATCGACTTTTACGCATACGCGTCAAATTTTTTTGATTGATAATCATTATTTTATTAGAAATCATTATTTTGCCGATAATCATTATTTTGTCAATAATCATTATTTTATCAATAATCATTATTTTACCAATAATCAATATTTTAACAATAATCGTTTTATAATAAGGTAAGGTTAAGTTAGGTAGGATTAAATTAGGTAGGGTTAAGTTAATTGTGTACCAAAAGCATCGCGAAAAAAACGTGCCTCGACTCACGGAGGTCAGTGCAAAGTTCACTTCGGTCGAAGCTTCTTCCTCGGAAAAGTCACTCTCAATTATTTCTCGTTCTCATCGATCGCGCGACCAAATTAGCGAGAAGACAGATCCGCGCGTCGCGATATGTCGACCTTTAAACTCCAGGGGACCCGAGAATAGAATTCACCAGCCTTGTCAAATGTCCGACGCACTGACAATAATACCTCACCCGAACTCAATACTGCATTTATTCAAATTTAAAGGCTATTTAAAGGGTATTTAAATTTAAATACCCTTTATTTTAATTTAAATAAATTTGATTTATTTAAATTTAAAATTAATTTAAATAAATTTGATTTACTTAAATTTAAAATTAATTTAAATAAATTTAATTTACGTAAATTTAAAATTAATTTCAATAAATCTGATTTACTTAAATTTAAAATTAATTAAAATTTAAATTTATTTAAATTTAAATTTAAATTTATTTAAATTAAATTTAAATTTAAATTTTGTGTTAACATTTTTATTTTTGAAAAATAAGAAAGTAATTAAATCTATTAAATTTTAATAAATTTCAATGTAATTTAGGGTATTTAAGGATATTTAAATTTAAGGGTATTTAAGGGTAGTTAAGTGTATTTAAATTTTTATGAAATTTAAATACCCTTTATATAAACGTTTAAAGAGGCTCACCTCGAGCATCGCGTCGTTGTCCCAGAGCGCGTTGTGGTGATGCCCGCTGCTCCTGGCGCGCCGATGAGTGTGAGCCAAGGGCGGAGGCTGCGGCGGCAGCCTAATCGGCCCAAGGCCGCCGATCGGCGCCGGCCTGTGCACCGGGCTGTTCAGCTTCTCCCTCGTGAGCTCGTGGAGATTCGGCAGGGAGCCCATTTCCGCACACGTGTCTCGGCTGCGCCGGCTGACCTTCCACCCCCCTCTACACCCCCTGTGCCCTTATCACGTTGACCCCCACCCCCCCTCCCCTCCCGCCCACCCCGCGCTCAATCAACGCTGATACGGATCTTCACGATCGTTCGCATCGCGCCGCGGGTCTCAACGAACGTCACGACGCGTCTCGCGCTTGTCGCGCTGGGGTAGATCATGGCCTCCGGCTTTCCTGAAATTCAGATTTCAAGCATTCTTTACGCTGTAACGAAAAATGTGTTATTTTAAGGTTTGTGTTAAAAAAAAAAAAAATTTTTGGTTCTATGTGAGCTTCCTGAAATTAAATTTTTGTTTATCGTTTTGTTTATACGGTAAACAAAATGTGTTAATAAATGTACGGTTAAAAATTGTATGTAGAATAAAAAAATGGTTTTTAAACTATTTTTTTTATGTGTATAATTTTTCCGGAAATTCATTTTTAAAGCTTTTTTTTCACTGTAAAGAAAATGTGACGAAATTTACGGTTCGCGTGAAAAATAATTTTTTTAATCCTGTAGAATTTTTTTTCTACATTTTTCTTACAAAAAAAAAATTGAATTCTTCCGGAAATTCAATTTTCAAGCATTTTTGTCCACTGCAAAGAAAATGTGACGAAATTTACGGCTCGCTTGAAAAACAATTTTTTTTATGCTGCACAATTTTTTTGTCTACATTATTTTTTACAAAAAAAAAATTGTCTCGCTTGCCCTAAATATAACGGCACGTGTATAAAATCTCCAATGACGTAAATTCGCAAACATCTTTAAACACTCAAGAGCAAAAAAAAATAAATAATAAATCCCATACAGGAAAAAGAACTTCTTTGTACTAAAAAAAAAAAATTATCCGCGCGTCCATAAAAGCTCTCGTTGATCCAGATTTGCCGCAGTGCATATCGCAATGCAGGGCGTGTTCGGCCGTTGCTCATTGGACATCGACGAGTCACGATTGCGTCGAAGGATTCGCCGCGACGATTTACAACCGGTAATAAAAAGAGGCTAACAACTTTGCCGACTGATCGAGATAGACTTTTCGCTGAATGGGAGGGGAGTTTAGACCTTGATACAAAACTTGAGCGCTGAGGTCGCTCAGCCTCATCGCTGCCCGATGAGACGACGAAATGTCTCGTCGGTCGTGCGCAACAAAACGCAACAGTCGATCCGCACGCGGATTCTTATCATTCGCTTTTCATACCGCGTGCGTCGGTCGTAAAGCAGGAAAATTTACCGCGTCCTTATTACAATAGCGAACGCGATCCCGGAAGCCAATGCTAATGAAACGTAGCGTTAATATAAATATTCAAACAGGGGAAAAAAAAAAAAAAAAAAAAAAAGAACGGTGTCGCGCTTGAGGGAGGATTTTGATTCGTCGACGCGCCTTCTCGTAACTCGATCACGCCTATATGTGAAACATATATATATAGATTATTCGTATCCGCTATTTGCGTTTCTGTAACAACGCGAATACGTTCCGCAAGTCGAGTCGTCCGGTGCGTCGAGCCTCTCTGATAATGATTAAACGCGACTGGTGATTGTGATGGATGTTGGAATAATTGGAAACGCGGTACAGTGGAATCTCCGCAATTGCGCGTGACGATAAGATTTTGGGGGGGATAAATAGGGAATGAGTAACACGCGGTATAAATTTGAGCGAAATTTTTGTGTAAATATTTTTCGCACTGATGTCAGAAAATAGTGACTTTTTAATATTTTTTTTTTTAACGTAGTATGCGTAAAATTCGATTTTGCGCGCAGTGCGTAAAACTCGATTTTGCGCACAGTGCGTAAAATTAATTTTTACGCACAGTGAGTAAAATAGAATTTTTCGCATACTACGTAAAAAAATATGATACACCACGCGTGCGTAAAACGAATTTTTACGCACAGTGCGTAAAATGTAATTTTTCGCACACTACGTCAAAAAATGTGGTACGCCACACGTGCGTAAAATGAATTTTTACGCACTGTGCGTAAAACGGAATTTTTCGCATTCTACGTAAAAAAATATGATAAGCCACACGTGGGCAAAATCGTATTTTACGTACTTGTGGCAAAATATACAATTTTTCCTTAAAAAAAAAAGATAATTAATAATGCCGAATCTTTATCAGACTGCAGAACATTTTTATTTAATTTCGAAAACTCGGAGTCACGGAGATGCGACTGTAGTGGTGCACGATAAAAAAATATTGCTCGTGGCTTCATTAATTATCCTTTATGATACGCGATACGTTATATCCCAACCGCAGCCGTTATTGCACCGATATACGCTGTATCCACACTCGACGTCTGTGCAGTTTGCAGTTTTACGTAATCTATTGATATAATATATACCCGGTCTGATCCTTAAGCCATCCGTCTCTCTCTCTCTATATCTTCACGCTAGACTGACGTGGTGCGGCGGTCCCCACGGGTCACATCGATACAGGTATACGAAGCCGCGGCCGCGGATTAATCCACCGACGATTGAGAAATCGAGCGAGCAAGCGTCAGACGTCGATTCGGATCCGCTAGGAGAACCGCAAGCAACGGATAATTGAATCGCGCTATAATCGACGTAATGCGCGTCAATAAATTAGCGAAAGCTTCACGGCTTTTAGCCGTTGCAAAAACGATGCACATTTTTTTTTATCGCGTTAACTAATCATCGATTATGCTTCAAATCGAACCAATTTTTGTTGTCATTTAAACATTTTTTTTTCGCTCATCAAAAAATAACATCTGACGGGACATTTTTGGAAGATAAAAAATTGCATGTAAGATAATAATAGAAATTGTGAAAATTAATAAAATAAACCCACTAAATTGTGATACATTATTTATAATAGTATTATAAATAAATAAGGCATAAGCAATAAATATTATAGGAAATTATGAATGAGGCTAAATATTTATAATAAATTATAAATAATTTTAAACATGTTCATAAATAATTTTAAACATGCCCATAAATAGTTTTAAACGCGTTCATAAATAATTTTAAACGCGCTCATAAATAATTTTAAACATGTTCACAAATAATTTTAAACATGTCCACAAATAATTTTAAACATGTTCACAAATAATTTTAGGCGTGATAATTTAAAATAATTTAAAAATGTCCACAAATAATTTTAAACATGTTTATAAATAATTATAAACATGTTTATGAATAATTATAAACATGTTTATAATAAATTATGAATAATTATAAACATGTTTATAATAAATTATAAATAATTATAAATATTATAATAAATTATAAACAATGAAGAAAAAATGAAAATAAAGAAATAAATTGCGCCTCGGGGCGTAACAGCGGTGGGTCACGATTAGATGACGAATCTCGTGCCGAGTGAGCTGTCTGGTCGGACGAAATGTAAGCGGAACGTGTCCGGGCACTCCGCGACCTCGAACTCGGCGCCCGCGACCTTCGTCGTCGCACAATTGCTCTTTCCTCCTTTCCTTTCGTATTTTTACGCTTCTTATTTTACCTTTTTCTCCTTTTCTCTCTCTCTCTCTCACTCGACACAACAGGTATATTTCTTCAGCGTGCGTTTTCTGTATATCGTGCTGAGATTCAAAAACGTGCGGAGCGAACGTTTCAGCCGATCGGCTCGACGGATAAGAAATAAAAAGAATCGTGACGTTCGTCGCATTTCGCCTCCTTCCGACCCGGGAGCGAAACGCCCGAGGCTGGGAATCCCAGGAATTTCGTGCAACATGCTGCACAGTGAGTGCGACCCGCGTGGATTTTACCACTGCGAAGTGTCCCGAGGCCCGGGATTCGCTCGCCTTGACCACCACCGAGCGGCCGCTCGAGGTCTGACCGGACGCGGCCGTTTCTACTTTCAGCTGGCGCGGCGCGCCCAGCCTTCCCGGCCACGAGAAACTTTGCCCTAACTTTGTCTGCCTTAATTTGGTGTCCCTTAAAATTAATGGAAATTAATTTTTTTTTAATACTGCTCCGAATACATTGTCGCATAATTAATTAGTGGAATAATTTCTTTTTCAATTACTAATGGAAATTAATTTTCTTTTAATACTGCACCGAATAAATTGTCGAATAATGAATTAGTGGGATCATTTTTTTTTTCAATTATTACTGGAAATTAATTTTGATTAAATACTGCACCGAATAAATTGTCGAATAATTAATTAGTGGAATAATTTCTTTTTCAATTATTAATCGGATTTTTTTTTAATATTCCCCCGAATAACTTATCGAATCATTAATTAGTGGGATAATTTTTTTTCAATTATTAATGGAAATTAATTTTTTTTTAAATACTCCCCCGAATAACTTATCGAATAATTAATTAGTGGACTAATTTTTTTTTTCGATTATTAATGAAAATTAATTTTTTTTTCAATTTTGGTTCATCTTGTGGCTTTGAAAAGTTGCCAAAATTGAAATTTTGTTGCAATTCATCTCCCTGATATAATAAAATAAATAAAAAAAACAATTATGGGCGAAAAGCTTTGTGAAGGGTGACAGTTTGATTACTGCCAAAGAAAAAAATCGTCCGACATATTTCTCCCTCTTTCTGGCACTGCGACCACTGCAATCGCAATTGTCGGATACCGCGGCGGACAAACGAGTTGTCGATGGCGAAAACGAGCCGTGTTGTATGTCAGCGACGGCAAAGCTCGACGAGAGAACGGTGGAGTAGGTGGACTGTGGTCAGTGACGTGTGGAGCGCGGCGCAAGAATTCGAAACCCGTGTTCGTGTGCACGCACAATGCTATGCCTCGCTCTGCCTCTTGCAGCTCCTGCCTCTATTTCCGTCCATTTGAACGCCGCAACGCATACAGCAAATTTATACGAAAATTCTCGGTTCCTGTTAATTTTAACATGTTAACTGTAAACTAATATTAATGTTAATACAATTTTTTCATTAATATGAATTAATATAATTTAAATGGGCAATCAGTTAATTAATATTATATTAATTTATATCAATATAATATAAATTAATATCATGGAAATTGGAAACCAATCAATTTATACTATATTAATTTATATCAATATAATATAAATTAGTATCTCGTAAATTGGCAACCAATCAATTTATATCATATTTATTTAAATCAATATAATATAAATTAATAGAAATTAATATCTCGTAAATTGGCAATCAATCAATTTATATCATATTAATATATAACATGAATTATAAATTTGTTAATTAATATAATTTATTGGCTGCATATAAAATTAATAAAAATTCGCGAAATTTTTACACCTCGCAAATTTCAGTGTGAACGATGGAGAAAAATTCTGTCGTCGAGCTGCTTGCGTCTCGTTCGTCGTGAATTTATGGGAAAGGAAACTCGAGGCAGGGCGAGAGTGAATGCGAAGCTGGATCGGAGCTGGACGGAGACGAGCAGCCGGACTTCGGTCCACGAGACGACCTGGGTTGATCCTCAGGGTCTCCGGGGCGAACGAGCTCGGTGGAAAAAGTCGCGACGCGAGAAAAAAAGGGAGCCGAGGAGATCTCGGGGAAAATAGAGACGAGTGTCGCGCTCGCCGGTCGCACGACCGAGCTTTACTGTTTACTGCGCGTTACAGTCGCGACGATTGTCGGGGCGGTCTGGGGTGGGGGGAGCGAGTCCAGACTCGCGAATAAAAAAAAGCCCAGCCCGAGGGTAGACCACTTTCGGTACTTTCGACGGAGCCAGTCAGCAATATCGTTTGTACCTCCCTTAAGCTCAACATCCCCTCGGACCTGAGCCGGCCAAATTGACAATATCACTCGACGACGATCTGGACTTCATTTTGTATCTCAATCAGCAGAAAAGATACATCAACTTCATTTATATTTTTAATATAAATCACTAAATCAATAATAATAATAATAATAATAATAATAAATATAATCAATGTATAAGTTGATTTATATTTTTTATATAAATCAAGTAATATAAATTTTACTTGATTTATTTTTTTATATTTATACTTTTAATTTTTAAATCAATCAAGAAAAGTATTAATTTTCCGAAAAATCGTACAAACACAAAAAAAGACGTAACAATTAATAGTAACAATGAAAGTGAACAAATGTTATTTATAAATAACATTTGCAAATTAAATTCAGTTAAATTACATTTTTTACTGTTCTCTGAGGACATTAATATTATTAAAACTTTTATTAAAATGTAATAAAAAAATACAAAAATTACATTATTTTTGTAGGTTCTTCCAGCGCATAAATACTAAAATAAAAAATATCGTTTTAAACAAATATTATTTTGAAAATAATTTCCAATCACGATTGATTTAATCCTCGATCCTCGAAGATCGCGCGGCTGAAAAGTGCGCGGTATAAGTAACCACGTAAATGATATCGGTACTCGAGTCCGTCGAAACGTCCAAGTAACGTGGGTGCAGCCTTCGAAGGCGAGCGAGTCCGCCGCGGCGTCGACGACGCTTCGGAAATCCCGCTGCAACGTAATAAACGCGAACCGCAAATAGCGTTCGTCGAGGTGTAAGGAAAACGCGTGTTGCGAGTGTGTCCTTCACCCGTGCCGATCAACCCGCGGAATTTAATTTAATTTCACTTCTCGCGCCGTGTTGACAACATTTGATTTCTTCATCAGCGACGAATCGACGCCACGACTATAAATATACTCCGGCAGCTCTGATAAACGATCGATAAACTTGAGAATTCGATCGTAAAAAAAAAAAAAAAAAAAAAAAAAAATCGCTCTGCACTGGATACCATTAAATCGGAAGTAAACGACGGGGAGAAAACCGAACTATAACAATAAGCACTGGATACACCGGCGAAGTGCTCGATTATATCGCTCGGCACTCGAGTTACAGAACGCATAAAACGCTCAAGTGGCGACGACGCGACTTTCGTCGACGTTTCGCACACCGGAATCTCTCGCGACTGACGATAAAAATTGCTTCCCGCGAGAGAGCGAAATAATAACGTTAACGACGACGAAATCACCGATTCCGAGGATTTCGACGAAATCGTTTGCGTCAATTGTCAATAACAATAACAATGACATTGATACTGGTAACGACAATAATGATAATAAAAATATTATCATAGTCGTGAAGACAACAATAATAATGATTATTATTATTATACATATATCGTAGTAATAAAAATAATAATAATAGTAATAACGAGTAATAAAAATAATAAGTAGTGACGACGACAATTATAATAATGATTATTTTTATACATATATCATAGTAATAAAAATAATAATAATAGTAATAACGAGTAGTAAAAATAATAAGTATTGAGTACAACAATTATAATAATCATTATTATTATATATATATCATAGTAATAAAAATAATAATAATAGTAACAACAAGTAACAAAAAATAACAACAGTAATAACAAGTAATAAAAATAATTCTAGTAATAACAAATAATAAATATAGTAATAATAATAATAATAATAACAATAATGACAATAACTTGAAAATTTACCCTAAGAGTTTCCGCATCTTAATGCCCCAAATTCGTTTCCGCCGGATGTCAAAACGTTTTTTGTTTTTTTTTTGTTTTTTCCTCAACCTTCGCCCTCGATCGCTGTGCGGTTTTCGGCTTCCACGAAAAATTTCTCACTCCACCCCGCGAGCACAAATAAATCCGTGACTAATTTGAAAATTAATTGGCTTTCTTTTTTTTGTAAAAAAAAAAAAAAAATCGTAGATCCAGCGCACAATCACCAAGATGCACCGCGGGTTATCGACGAACACCTGATGAACTCGGCGGCGGCCGAACTATCCTTGAAAACTGCGTTGTCTTGTTTACATTGGTGTCGACTGGGCGCCGAGGACGCGGAGTCTCGAAGGTTTTCGCAGCGCCCCGACGATTCCGTCACTCTTGCCGACGGAGTTGGGAAAAATAAATCGCGAACCTTTTTTTTTTTATTTTATTTTTTCGTCGTCCCGAGAGTCTCGTGCGATTCGCTGGATTTTCGTCGGGACGAGAGGAGAGTCGAGGGTTTTTTTTTCGCGGTCCCCGAAGACGCCAAGCGTGACGAAACGAATCGAGAAGCTGAGGGGCGAATTTTTTGTTTGTTGTTTTTTTATTTTTTGTTTCACGGTTTTCGTTTGTGATGTTTGGTGATTTTTTTTTTATTTACGCGAGACGCCCGATTGACGAGATGGACGTTCGACGAGCGAGACGAAAAGCACCGAGAAATGGAGATTCTCCCCGAATCGGGGGTTCGCATCCATCTGGGACGAAGCAGCAAACTCTTCGGCGGCGGCGACGGTGGTGGTGGTGGTGGTGGTTCTGGCGCGCGCGGATCCGACTGCCGCTGCTGCTCCTCGTCGCTCCGCGCACCAACCGGGTCGATAGCTGCGGAGAGTGCGTACTACTCGTCCCCCGGTGCCGTCCTAGCGAATTTCCTAAGGCTTCGTTCACAATTTTTCGAATTCTTGTCTTCGTCACTCTTGTCACGTTTTCGGAATTATTGTTTTTAATTTTGAGGCGACGTCGGAGATTTTCGGGGATTTTTTTGTATTTGTGATGTCGATTTGGATTTTTCGGGGGTGGAAAATTCGTTCACAATTAACAAAAAAAAAAAAAAACATTTTTGCCTTCGTCACTCTTGTCACGTTTTCCGAATTACTGTTTTTAATTTTGAGGCGACGTCGGAGATTTTTAGGGGATTTTTTTATTTGTGATGTTGATTTGGATTTTTCGGGGGTGGAAAATTCGTTCACAATAAAAAAATGTAAAAAATTTTGTCTTCGTCACTCTTGTCACGTTTTCCGAATTATTTTTTTTATTTTGAGGTTTGAAGCGACGTCGGAGATTTTCGGGGATTTTTTTGTATTTGTGCTGTAGATTTGGATTTTTCGGGGGTGGAAAATTCGTTCACAATTTTTTGATTTTTTTTTGTCTTCGTCACTCTTGCCACGTTTTAAATAAATTTTTTGAGTATTTTGAGTTTAAAGCGACGACAGAGATTTTCGTGGATGGAAAATTAGTTTAGGAATTTTTTTAGGGGAAACAAGAAATAGTCGAATTTTTTGCTACTGATCGAATTTTCCCTCGATTCTATTTTGACATTTTAATATTTTTCGTGGGGTTCGAAAAATTGCAAAAAAATTAAAGTAGTTCCAGGGGGTCGGAAACCGTCGATTGTTTTTACAACCGGACGATTACGCAGCTTCCAATAATTTACGTAACCGACTGAGAATTGCGCGAGGAAGAAAATATCCAATCCGCATTTTTCCTTGAAATTTATGATTATATTTTTCAAGCGCATCCGGATAATCGTGGAAAGTGAAAGTAACCAATAATACGCAGCTTTTTCCAAATTTATGTCAGCAATAAATCGCCACGTTTCCCCGGAGATTTCCTTAAGACGCGTGCGTCGTGCAAAATTTTTCGGCCGAGAAAATGTGCAACATGCAAATTTTTGCACGGCGGTCGAGTGAGATGAATTTTTCATGAGACGGCTGCAGCGAAGCCGAATTCAACCGCGAAGCTCGGAGTCGGCTGTGGAAGTCAAATTAATTAAGAGCTGCCGCCCCGAGTGCTCGGAAGTTATCGGATACTTCCTTAAAGCTTCTCGAGATATATTTTCTCCCAACTGGACCGACGAGCGAAATTTCCCATTCGTCGGATTTCATTGAGATTAAAGTTAATCCCCTGATGGAACTCGCGACTTGAAATTCGATGCTGTACAGTTAAGACGAAACTTGAGATCATCAAACGCAGCGTCTAAAAAAAAAAAGTTCGAAGCAACATCCGAAAATCCGTCATATTTAATCAACAACAAAAATATCCTCAATATAATTTTTTTTCGAGCATAAAAATTGTCTACATTTATTATCATATAATAATAATTATTACTGATTATTATATAACAACAACAACAACAACAATAACAACAACAACAACAACAACAACAATAATAATTATTATTATTATTATTATAAGAATAAAGAAATGTATTTATTAAAAATGATAAATTTCTTTATAAGAAATAATAATAATAATAACAATAATAATAATTATTATTATAAGACATAATAATAATAACAATAATAATTATTATTATAAAAAATAATAAAAAATTCTTAATATTTTTCAATATAAAAAAGAAAAAAAAAGAACAAAAATGTCCAATTACGAGACGAAAATTCAGCTCTAATTCTCAGCTTTTAATTAATTCTTCGCGACGAAGATGCGAATTTTCCCAGCGAATAAATCCAAGGAACCCGGAAGTCGTTCCGCCACCGATCGAGCGTGCGAGTCGCGGTTTTCAGTTCAGCTGGACCCGCGCGCGGTTCCCTTCCGCACGCGAAATTATAACCGCTGTGACGTAATTTATTATATACGGCGGGCTGGTCCGATGCGCCGGGCCGAAAATTCGTGACGACTGAATTTACGTAAGGCGGCTTCAAGGCGACCCCCGTCGACGCGAGGATTACACCGTGGGCAACGCACCGAGCGCCGCGGCTTGTTTTCCGCGGTCGGTGCACAATCCGCGCGCGACTAATTGCTTCCTTAATCGGATCCACCGGTGGGTTCGCGCAGAAGCCGCGGCTCTCGATACGGCTCGGTACCCTCGGCGCGCGCATTTTAATTCGATCGTTTGTTATTTGCCCGATGCCTCTGCGACCTTGGGAGATAATAAAAAATAAAAAAAAAAAAAAATTGAAGTATCTGGAGTAATAAGATGAAGTATGTTTCGTTATGTCTTCCCGGAGTCCGGATGCATTTTTAATTCGATCGTCTGTTATTTGTTTGATGCCTCTGCGACCTTGGGAGATAATTAAAAAAAAAAAAAAAAAAAAGTGAAGTATCTGGAGTAATAAGATGAAGTATGTTTCGTTATGTCTTCCCGGAGTCCGGATGCATTTTTAATTCGATCGTTTGTTATTTGTTTGATGCCTCTGTGATCTTGAGAGATAATAAAAAAAAAAAATATAAAAAAATGAAAGTATCTGGAGTAATGAGATGGAGCATGTTTCGTTATGTCTTCCCGGAGTCCGGACGTCTTGAATGTCGATATTCAGTCTTAACCTCCTTTCGATGGCTCTATACGCGAGATCGAAAGTCACCCGATTTCCTTGATCGGTCGATCTTGCGACAATGTAAATCGATACACCGGGAACGGCAGCTTTGAAATTGTAGCCGATTCGGAGTTCATTAGACTTGCGACTCGCGTGATTTTTTTTTTTTTTTTTTTTTTCGACGAGGAAAAAATTGTACATTTTTCACAATTAATTTTGTGTAACTCGATTTTACGTTATTAATACACCTGTCGAATAAGAGCGGAACGGAATTTTTTTCGAGTCGAAAAATCTTTCTCATTCTTTTATCATTTTTTTTTTTCGGAGATTAGCTCCGTTAAAAGGCAATTAAAATTGATAAAAAGTATTTTTTGCCTTAATCCAACAAAAAGTGATAACAGCAATAAAATACGCAGACACAGGTGAGAGATATTTTTAATCCCCGAACCAAAAAAATGGTCTCTAATTATCCCTAATTAGCGAAAAATCCTCAATAAGTAATTCCCAACCGAAACGTCTGCAGTGCATTTCTTGATTCACCGCGCAACCTACAACATCGGAACTCCTTTTGCCCGGGAGTCGCGAAAATCATTCTCATCGCTCGCGTGTGAAAAGTCGAATCGGAAGTTTTTCTCAACAACTTATCGACAACATTTGTCAATTCGGTTCCATTGGCGCAGTGAGGATAATTAATTAAAATAACTCTGCGAAGATTCGTGTCGAAGGAGATCATTTTTTCAATACGATCGATCCGCTCCTTACACGGAGAAAAATAATCAGGGAGTGATGACAGATCGATTGATGTATCAACGAATTTTTTGTTGTCGCAGCAAAATTTTCAGCTACCAAAGCAAACATTTGGTTATCACTCCATTAATATTTTTCTCTGCGATAAAAGCACGTGAAATACCACAGTCGGTATTAAAAACTGCGCCACTTCTCCCACCTAAAAATTTCAAAACCCATTTTCTCCCAAACTACTCGGCAGACGGAGCTCAAATTTCGATGGAATGTGCTGAGGGATGGCAGAAATGTGCTAATCTCCGTAATTCCTCTTACCTCATAGCCGTTTCTTCGGGAGACTCGAAAAACAAAAAAAAGTGAGGTTAGGTCCGAGATCGACAACCCAGGCTTTCAAAATCGCGCGAAAAAATTCCCACCGGTGTATCACAGCCTCTTAACATCAAGGCCCGAAAATGTCCGAAACTTTTGGTGTTCGTTCGTCGGCGGCGGCGCGCCGAGAGTTCCCGGTCACATAGCGCGACCCTGAAACACGAAGATCGAGAGTATCTGGAGGCTCCCACCACGCGATCCGCAGCCGCGGCGGGAACCGATCGAGAGACGCGAGCCACGCACAGTGGATAACGCTCTATGGATGCAGACGTCTATATACATATATATGTATATATGTGTCTATATATATATATAACATACAATACAGCCGTGGCGTGGCTGCCCCTTCCTTCCCGGCGCGTCGGCCGCGGGACCGCGGAAGGTCTGATCCTTGGAACTTTCTTATAAATGAAGGTTCGACGCGGTCTCGAGTTTCATTTTATCCTCCATCCCTCGGCAACGGAGGGTTACACGCGCCGCGGCCCCCGGATACCTCGCGCCGCAAACGACACGCAGCGTTGCTATTATTATTATTATTATTTTATTTTATTTTTTTCGCGTCTCGGTGCCGCAGAAGCAGCGGGAAAAATTTCGACGTTTTCGTTGTGTTACGATTAGACGTCCTGTGGCTTTTATTTTATTTTATTTTTTTATTGTTTTGGCACCAGAAACGGGGCCGAAAATTTTTCGTTGTGTTGTTTTCGTTGTGTTGAACGTAGATTTTGGCCTGTGGCTTTTTTTTTTCGCGACTCGGCAACTCGGAAGCGACGGAGAATTTTTTTGAAATTTTGCGGTTGTGTTACACGTCGATTTTAAATTGTGCATTGTTTTTTTTTTTTTTTTGGATTGGTTACTTTGGATTTGCAAAGTCGTGTCGTACGCGGATGAAACTTATGGACAGAGTGCAGACGAATAATCCGGGCGCGGCCGCTCGCGGTTCGCCTAAATTAGGCTGATTTGTTGATCGGTTTTGACGAAACTGAGGAAAAAAGGCGCAAGGATTTTACGGCCGGAGTGAAGAGGGATTTTTTTTCACGACGATCTGGCAAGGAAAAAAGAGTGAGTAGTTTTTTTTTAAGTGTTATGGTTTTTGCGAGAAAATATGGCGTGACGATGGTGAGACACACGGAGGAATTTTTTTTAAGTGGTGGCTGACGAGTGCGCAGGGAGAAAAAGTTGTTAAAGTTTTTTTTTTCGCCGAGACGTTTATTTATACTGCGGAGCGAGGAAAATTGTCGCTGCGCCGAAGGAGATCGAAGGAGGCCGGAAAAAATGGAAAATCTTGTTTGCGGTTTATTAGCTTTTTTTTAAGGTGCAAATCGTTCGGTGGAAAAAATGTCAGAGGCGAGTGAGAATTTTTTCTTGGCGCTTGGAGCGAGGAGATTCGATTGGGAGGGAAATTTCAGTGGTTAAATTGGTGGCGAATTTTTTATTTATTTTATCTTCGGGGTTGGAAAAATATTTGTTGAAATTGAAGAATTTTGAGTAATTCGGTTAAATCAATTTGTTTTTGTAATTTTTAGGAAATTATTTTTTTATCATTTATTTCAATCAATGAAATATTCATAATTTTTGTAAATTAAACTTAGATGAAAAAATTGAAATTCGGTTAAATCAATTCATTTTTATAATTTGTTGAAATTATTTTTTTATCGTTTATTTCATTTAAGAAAATAATAATGTAAAAAAATTAAATTTCATTTAAAAAATTTAATTAATTAAAATTAAATTTCATTTTAAAAAATAATAATTTCTTAAAGTTAAATTTACAAAAAAATAAAAAATTGAAATATTAAAAATTGAACGCGGCTGCCAACCGCAGCCCTCAATTTATCTCCCCGGTCGAGCGCGAATATTGATGGAAAATATTTCGAGGCTTCACCCCCATAAGAAAACGACGACATAAATATTCATCGAGGGCCCGATAAGCATAATTATCGGCGGGGCCGGAACTCAAATTGCCGAAGTCGCGATTTCCGTGGGCGCTTCGGAGTTAAATGTCAAGGGTGAACCCGGGGTTGGTCACCGGAACAGCCTGTCTCAATTTAATTCTTGTTTGCTTGCGCGCTACACCTACGTTCGCCCTCGAGACTCCGGCTGACGTGAAAGTGCCAGCTAAATAATTGCGGCAACGCGCGCACGAGCGGCCAAACAATTGCATTCTTGTCTCGCCGTTTCTGTGTAACGAACGATACGACACACCGTAACCACCGCGAGCGCAACTTTAATAGCGCAGAATATTCGCTGCGCCTGTTTGCAGCCGGAATTCGAGTCCCTCACATTCGTATCCTGATTCTTGACTCACGCGCAGCTGAAAATTCTCGCGACTCTTCGAGTCGATCGATTCCTAAATTTGTAAAAAAAAAAAAAAATGATAGATAATCAATTGATTAATTTATTAATAATTTATTCATAAATTTATAAATAACTAATTGGAAAATTTATAAATGATCAATTGACAAATTTATAAATAATCAATTGGTAAATTTATAAATAATCAATTGATTAATTTATTAATAATTTATTCATAAATTTATAAATAACTAATTGGAAAATTTATAAATGATCAATTGACAAATTTATAAATAATCAATTGGTAAATGTATAAATAATCAATTGATCAATTTATAAAAAATCAATTGATAAATTTATAAAAAATCAATTGATAAATTTATAAAAAATCAATTCATAAATTTATAAAAAATCAATTGATAAATTTATAAAAAATCAATTGATAAAATTATAAAAAAATCAATTGATAAATTTATAAAAAATCAATTGATAAATTTATAAAAAATCAATTGATAAATTTATAAATAATCAATTGATAAATCTATAAATAATCAATTGATAAATTTATAAATACTCAATCGATAAATTGATAAATGGTCAATTTTGTCTTCCTCATTTGTGTCCTGAAATTTTTTTTCACGAAAGCAAAGTTTTCTATATCAGGAAGCAATAAATAGGCATATTTTAATTACAAATATAATTTTTTCTCGCATGCAAATTCAAATAAATTGTATTGAATGAATATGTATTTTCGTTGCGCATCAGACGCATTAGAATTCATCCTGCAAGTTTTTCCAGGAAATATTCCTCCCATCCGTCCGACCTTCGAGAAATCATAATACCGAAGACGATTTTTGTAATTAAAATCCTCCACCTAGTAATCAAAGACTCGTCATCAATATGTTATTTTTCTCGCGCGGTATCACTTTCGTTCCTATTAATCGCGTCCCCGTCGATCGCTGAAAAACACGCGTAGAAATTGTTGGGAAACAGTCGAGCCATATGGCGATCCGGAACCTTGATCGGCGATTGGACTTTCAGCGGGGAACGAAAGATCGATCGACTCCAATCGATCAGTGCCAATCGTTTGTTTTTTTATTCTCACTTTTTAGTATTTTTTTTTATTTGCGGAAAATCAAAAATAATTGTGCGGTTAAAAAAACGAAAACGACCTGAATTTCTGAATCGTTCAAGGTGATTGATTCAAACGAGCCTTCAATTAGTTTTTAATCGATCCAAAGACAGAAATAAAATTCTGCGCGAAATTGGTGCAATTTTTACGACACGAGATTTTTCGCAGCAATTAATTAATTAATTCCTTCGGTCGCGGCGAGTTAAAAATTTTCCGAGGTCGATTTTTCAATGTCTCTCGTTTTCTCAATGTTCATCAATTACGCACGAAAGATCGAGCGCTCTCATTCCGCGGAAAACATAAAAGAAGAAAAAAATAAAATAAAACAGCAAGAAAAGCCATAAAACGTAATTTCTATTCTCATCGAACGCGTAATCAAGAGACGCCGCGGCGACTCGATGCCATACAAATGAGCCGGACGATCGTCGGCAGTTTCATCAAGCGAGATCTGCTACTCTTGATTACTACAAATTGACCCCTCAAACACGACCGTAAACATTTATAGCCTTTGGCCGATTTTTTTCCTTAGTATTCGTATTTTTAAACCCGTTGGAAATTGTTTTAAAAAAGACCAAATTAATTTAAATTTTCATTACTCAAAAATAAAAAATAAATTTTAACAAAAGCAAATATTTTGAGATATCTTTATTATTAATGTTTTCAAAACCTTTTAAAAATTGTTTAAAACCAGCTAAATGTCCTTCAATTTTTTTAACGGTAAAAATAAATAAAAAAATGTATAGTTAAAAAAAACAAAAGAAAAAATGTATAGTTAAAAAAAAACAAAAGAAAAAAATGTATAGTTAAAAAAAAACAAAAGAAAAAAATTTACAGTTGAAAAAGGAACAAAAGAAAACAATGCTGCCCTTATTAATTTAACGACGAAAAAAAAACAAAACAAAACAATACGTCAAGGCAAAAGCAGAACTTAAGGCACACACGATTGTCGCAGGTCAGTTACGAGCGAAGCGGCGCTTTTGAACAATGAAGGCGGGCAATTAAATTGCGCGTGCGCCTCGCTCGTTTCGCGTTCGTCATTGCGCGCCAAAGTCACGAGTGAATCCCTGTATAGTGTCATATAATTTTTCCAGCGCGACACGGGACGGATCGAGGCTGTCATTGTGGCTAAGTGCAATCGCGTCCGAAGATCCTTCGACGTTCTGCGTTACGATCCTCTCCAATTACGCCCTTTCTGGCGTAATTGCATAATTACGCTCATCCCGCGTCGCTTTGTCCACTTTTTTTTTATTTTTATTACGTGCAAATTTGTTTGCATTTTTATTTTCTTTTAATTTTTTTATTACGTGCAAATTTGTTTGCATTTTTATTTTTTTAACATTTTTTTATTACGTGCAAATTTGTTTGCATTTTTATTTTTTTTTATTTTTTTTATTACGTGCAAATTTGTTTGCATTTTATTTTTTTATTTTTTTATTACGTGCAAATTTGTTTGCATTTTTTTTTCGCGCTTGTTTGTTGATTACGCGGAAACGTGAATTTTACGCGGCCGTAAAACGCGGAATATGTAGGAAACGAATTCCTTGGGAGGCAGAGTCGAAAGACACAGAAACGGAAACGTCGGCGACCTTTAATTAGCAATAACCGCGGGCACATTCGTGATTTTTCATACCTTCACCTTCGGCGCAATCGCCGCGCGAGCGCGCCTTTAATAGCCGCTTCGTGCCGCCGCCGGCTCGACGCGGTATCGCCAAGGACTCCCCGGGCGCCGCAAACACGCACCTTTCTTCTATCCGCCCCGGTCGGGATTTATCTGCTGGAGGGATTTATTTTTTTTAGCCCGGAAATATTTTTATTTTTCGAAATCGGTTTATATTTTGTATTGTTATAAAATATGAATATAAACCATTATAAAATATCAAATACAAATCATTATTAAATATGAATACAAATCATTATTAAATATGACTAGAAATCATTATAAAATATAAATACAAATCAATATATCGATTATTTTCTTTTTTATATTTTACAACATTTTTATTTTTTTACTTTTTTTCCAATTTTATATTTCATATATAATTTTTATTTTTTATTTTTTTATTTTATTTTATTCTATTTATTCTTACTTTTTATACCTAAAACATTAACAGAATGCACTTTCGTTATTAATTACCAAAAAATGGATTAGAGAGTAATTTCGAGGTGGATTGGAGGGAACGAATTATTTCCCTTTCAACATACTGCGAAATCCTAACTGGCGATTAATCGAAACTGGTGCGAGACAAAAAAAATCAGATTGTGCCACTCGCATTAGCTAATGTGGAATTCGATTGCGTTACGACTCTGCATAAATCGGCAAAAGTTGTCGCTCTTGAGGTGCGCCGATACTGCGGCGATTTAAAACCAAACAGGCGTGAGCCGCTATAATTAATATCCTGTGCCACCGAGTTGCGTGGGTCGTGCCCTTCTGATTTTCATTCCATGTTGTTTGCTACTCGAATCGACGAACTTTTTCGGCTCCCGAAAAAGGCCCGATCGCGGATTAATTAATCCGCAAGGATTAATTAACCGTAATTAATCGGTAAGGATTAATTAACCACTGATTAAAAGTCCTTAATTAATCAGCAATTAATTAACGGATCGTGGTAAACAATTTAATTAATAATATAATTATTTAGAAGCAGCAAAATAATTACACGTTGTCATTTTGAAACAATCGTTATAATAAAAAAAAAAATAATTTTACTCAAATTTCCCAAAATAAAAAAAGTGTTTTATTACCAAGACAAAAAAAAGTTTAATTTCACTAGAGATTTTTGTCACAGTGACACAATCGTTAAAATGATAAAAATAATTTTACTCAAATTTCCCAAAAAAATGTGTTTTATTACCAAGACAAAAAAAAGTTTAATTTCACTAGAGATTTTTGTCACAGTGACACAATCGTTAAAATGATAAAAATAATTTTACTCAAATTTCCCAAAAAAATGTGTTTTATTGCCAAGACAAAAAAAAAGTTTAATTTCACTAGAGATTTTTCTTCGCTCGTTTAATTTTTTTTTTCACTTTTTTTTTTTTTTTTCATCCCATGCGTCACAACTCTAAAGTCACGAATGGGTTGAATCAACTCTGGCGCATGACGCGAAAAGTAATCCCGCATTGGGAGGCACAAATAGTCGACTACGATGCACAGATGAGCCGGGAGTAATGAAATTAACGTTATTATAATAATTCTCGTTCCGTCTCAACGATTCTGGCTCAAGGCAGCCGCGAGAGAGACTCGAGGATCTACGTATACGTCGCGCATGCGACAGCTCGGGAAAATAGCTTTCGCGTTGTCTCCACCGTCTATACGCGAATTCGCGCGGAGATTGAGAGTGACGCGCGGATTACAATGACGGCTTTTAAAGTCTCCCCGCGGGGCTGCGTACGCGACTCGTGGGTGAACGTAACGCCACACGTGGCATACGCGGATCGTGACGCACGCGAACCTAACGGTGCGCGCGACAGCGAACGCGGAGCGGACACGACAATCCCGCAAATGTGGATATAAAAGGTCCGCGCAGTGCGGACGGATCCGGGAATTGTTGTCAATCGGGAAAACAACGAAATTAAAATTGTAAAGACGTCTTGAAAAAAATCGTTAAGAATTATTTTTATACAAATTTTTATCTCATAAAAATATTTTATTTATTCTTTATTTTATAAATATTTTAATAATTTGTATATTCATAAAAATGATTAAAATGCCTCGATTCACATGAGAAATTTGGAAAACATTTTAAAAAAATCGTAAAAATTATTTAAACGTCCCGTTAATTAAAATAATATACTGTTTAAATTAATGATATAATAAATAAATAAATGAATGAATGAATAAATAAATGAATAAATAAATAAATAAATAAATAAATAAATAAATAAATGAATGAATAAATAAATGAATAAATAAATAAATAAATAAATAAATAAATTTCGAGCTGCTACATTTTTCAAATATTTCGATCTCATGACTCATCCAACTGACCTTCCCCACGATCTTCAAGAAATCCGTCAAAAGCCTCGACTCATCCTGGCCGCAAAAAAAAAAAAAAAAAAAAAAAAAAAAAAAAAAAAAAACTCTCCAGTCACCAGTCGAGTAATCAGCGTGCGACAAATGCAGGTTCAACGAACGCCCGCGTTATTAATGATCCCCCATCGATTTGTGATTGATGACACCGAGAGTGCCAAATCCCACCCTCCCCTCCTCTCTTATGTTCTCGTTTAATTGATAGAAGAAAAAACGGAAGTTTATCTCAAAGCCAATCTGCCCGCAAATCGCGAGCAGCCCGCGAAGATACAGACGGAGCCGCGGAATAATCGTGACGCGCCACGTGATTTAATCGAGTCACGTATGGTCGTGTTTATCGAGGCCAGGATATCGCGGGCTAATTGACTACTGGAGTTACTCGCTGCGTGCGTCTGATGCTGCCGCACACGACTCGCTATACATACTGTTTATTCCCTCTTAAAAAATGATTGGAAAAAATATCTCGCATTTTTTATGTAAGTATAATGATTTGTATTTTATTTTTTTTGCAAAAAAAAAAACGCACTGCAATTTTCGGCTTTAATCGGAGAAAGAAAACACAGGTTCGGCCGAAAAAAAAAATAAAAAAAATTAAAATTAATAAAATAAAAATAAAAAAAAATTAAATTTAAATTTAAATTAATAAAATAAAAATAAAAAAATTAAAATTAAAATAAATAAAATAAAAAATAAAAAATTTTTAAAAATTAAAATTAAAATAAAAAAATTAAAAATTAAAAAATTAAAATAAAAATAAAAAATAAAAATTAAAATAAAAAAAATTAAAAAATTAAAATTAAAATAAAAACGATTTAGTGAAGATTCCGGACCCAAAAAAACTACGTTTCGATTATCCGAACTTCTGATTATCCGAACTAGTTTCGGTCCCAATTGATTCAGATAATCGAGGCTCCACTGTACCCACCACGATATGTGTAACCGTCCGGCAAATTGACTCGCTGCGACTACATCGACGCGGGAAACTTTATCCGAGAATTATTCGCCACAATGTCGCTGTAATTCCATGGTAATGATAT
This sequence comes from Pimpla rufipes, assembly GCA_963932165.1. Lineage (NCBI taxonomy): Eukaryota > Metazoa > Arthropoda > Insecta > Hymenoptera > Ichneumonidae > Pimpla > Pimpla rufipes. The sequence goes on from OZ010635.1 coordinate 22,772,319, forward strand.
TTCTAAGTACGTTCGATTGCACCGTTGCGCTTGGGTCAAGGCGAGCATTCACTTTTTTTTTATCCCCCGCGCAGCTTCTTCTTCTTCTTCTTCTTCTGCTTCTTCGTGGACCAACTTCCGGGATCTCGATAACCGCGCGCGCGGTCGTTAAACGTCGTGACTCGTCGGCGAGACGCGACAATTAACGCTCGACGGTGACGAAACGAAATGCAATAAGCGAATCTTCGTTTTTCGTTTCTACGCTGCGGCGAAGTATTTTTTTTTTTTTTAATTAACCCGGTGACAGCGGTTATTGCGTTAATTTCGCAAAGGCGGAAAAAATAGAAGCGAAATTACGCGAAATAATGACGGATTAATCGGAATCGGTGAGTCGAGCTTTTTGCGCACAAGACATTTTTTTCTTTTTTTTCTAACGTCGTGAATTTTTTTTTTTTTTCTAACCTCGTGACAGGATGAGAAAACGATTAGGATCGGTCGAAACATTATTTTTCAGTACACTGATAACATTTTTATCATAGAGTTTTTTTTCGCTGGATTAACAATTTTTTTTTCTTTTTTTTCGCTGTATTAACAAATATTTTTTTTTTCTTTTTTTTTGCTGGATTAAGAATTTTTTTTCTGTTTTTTCTAACTTCGTGACAAGATGAGAAAACGATTAGGATTGGCCGAAAAATTATTTCTGAGTCCAGTGACAACATTTTTATCCTAGAGAATTTTTTTTCTAGATTGACAAATATTTTTCTTGAGCCAGTGAAAATATTTTTTTTGCGCTGCTAAAAAAAAATCCAGGCACTACGAAGAACTCGACAGTTTATGTCATAAACTTGCCTCGTTAAAACCATCTCGGTTGCGAAAAAAAAAAAAACAAATGAAATTGCACGAAATAATGACAGATTGATCGGTATCGGCATCGCGATGCCTGCGAGAAAATTGGGATTTGCAATTATCGCCTCTTTGCCGCGCGATGATTGTATGGTAATGCGGCGACGAGTGCGGAGACGAGACCTTGAAATATCGACGATCATTATTGGATCCGATCTACCTGCTGTTTTATTCAAATAGATCGCCGGGGATAGAGACACATGAATATTTAGATATTAGACGGGATTCCGCTAGGAACGCGTTTTTCAGGTGATTCTTTTTTTTGTTTAACGGTACAACACTCGACGGTGTGTTAAGTCATTCGTCCTCGCGGATCGGATTGTCAGTAACTCGTCGCCTTTTTGTTCACTGATCTTCCGAGAAAATTCGATTATTCCCGAGATCCAACGTGACGCGGCAGAAGCGACAGAATTTATGACTAAATCGAGTCTCCGGTGGGTCGGATTAATATTGCAAATTTTTTGTTTTAATTATAATTCACATTTAATTTTTAATATAAAAAATGCAGAATTCACTCCATTTTTTTTTACAATATAGTGACAATATTTTTTCTAATAAAAATATTCGTTATTTTATACTTTTGTGTTATAAAATAACAAATTATAATACTAATAATAATATAAATTATAAACTAAAATAATAATAATTATTATTATTATTAATATTTGCTATTGTAATTTGTTAAAATATCAAATTATAATGCTAATTATTATTATTACTTGCTATTATAATTTGTTATTTTATAATTTTGTATTATAAAAAATAATATTTAAATTTAAAAATAAAATGTTAATATTTTTGTTATTCGTAATATTACGACTATTTTTATTATAAGAAAAATATTCGTATTATTATAATTTGCTTATATGGACAACTAAAAAAATGTCTCAGTTTATGAAAAATATTCGTCAGGCTTCCGAAAATATTTAAAAAATAATGGACAGAAAATTAAAAAAAAAAAAACGTCGCGATAATAATGAACCATTTAGCCCCGGTCACCTCGATATATTCAATGCCACCTCAATGGCCGACAAACACGGAGTCACGTTGCATTGTTCCAAACATAGACCGGATAATCGAGGTGCCTACACGGAGAGAGCGAAGAACTGGATATTCCGGGGCTGTACATATTATTAAAACGATACGTCATACGCCTAACGACGCGGCCAACGCACCTGACTAATTGTGCAATCGAGAGCCTCCATCTCGGCTCATGAGGCGTCCTGCGATGCGTGAAAACGCGCCCGACACAAATTCTTCGCCTCGTCCTTTTTTTTTATATCGCACACTCGCGAAAAGGTCAGAATGTCGTGCGCAACACGTCCGCCGCGCTGATAGATCGATGAGCGTCAATCACGTGAATCTTGCGCACTCGTCGTGAAATAAAAGTGTCTTAATTGATCCGGCTCGCGGTGTTGAATAATCTCAGCCTGCGATGCCTGAAACGAGGGAAAAATCGTTAGTCGAGAAGGTTGGGTTATTTGCGAAATATAATTTTGCATAGTTTGCAATTTTTACTATTTATTTAATTAATTTATTTTCTATTTATTTTTTTCTTTGCTATTTATTTTCTATTTATTTATTTCTTTGCTATTTATTTTCTATTTATTTATTTCTTTGCTATTTATTTTCTATTTATTTATTTTCTATTTGTTTATTTCTTTGCTGTTTATTTATTTTCTATTTATTAATTTTTTTGCTATTTATTTGATGTTTTTTTTATTTACTCGCAGGTAAAAGAAGCTTTTTTACGGAAATAAAAATTAAAGTAGGTGTTCTCCCTCTTTTTCTGAATCCCTCGAGTAAATCCATAAACAGTAAATTTACATGAAGAGTCAATCAAAAACTTGTTAGGTTTTTATTTTAATTTGTGCAATAAGGAATTTTATGCCGGCTGCTCGGTTGCAAACGTCCGTAATTTCAGCATCCAATTCAGAATTCATCGCGCACATTTTGCTGGAAATTGCGTGAATTAAGTGCCCGATGCAACACCGAAGATTACGAGTTCGCGATCACCTTTGTATTCGCGCAATCGTCGGGATATCGTTCGGCGCGCATTTATTCAAACATGAGCACTCGATGCCATGAATAAACAATTAATTCCGACTTTTAGTACATTTAAAGTGGAATCCGGCTGCGGTGTAAATCACTGCGGTTTGTCGTTTCACGTAACGGGCGCTGTTAAGTTATAAACGACGGTTATAAACTTAACACATTACATTTTTTTTTATCTTACATTTTTTTTTTAATCTTACATTTTTTAAAATCTTTATATTTTTTTCTATCTTTGATTTTTATTTATCTTTAATTTTTTTAAATCTTTATATTCTTTCGTATCTTTGATTTTTTAAAATACTTAATCTTTTAAAATGTTTACTTTTTTATCTTTAATTTTTTGAAATATTTAATTAAAAAAATTAAGCATAAAATTTAATGTCAGATCAATTTTTTTTTAGACAGAAACGACAAGTCAAGAAAAATGCAGACAAAAACGCTCGTTCGACAAGTTATAATAAAGCAATTACTGAAAAATTACCGGCACCTATTATCAATACTCTCTGGTAATTTTTCGCGTCAACAATAGCGCGAGGCAGGAAGAATAAAAAAAAAACGCGCCTTCGAGACTCGCATGCGTGATCGTTAATCTTTATGCCCGGTATTTACTAAACCACACAAAGTTACGATATTTTTTTTTTTTTTGCAGCGCAAGAAAATGTAGATAATTTTCATCGATAATGGGACAATCTCGCTTATGGATTTGCATGCCCGAGTCTCGCGCGTCGTCGCGTAAAATACAAATCGTCGACTGAGTCACGTTACACGCCGATCGATAATAATCGATCGATCTCAATACGATTCCCAGTGTCCTTCTTTTTTTTCCTCCCTTTGCTTCGCGAATATAAAATGATATTTTTCACGCGGCGATTGCGCAACGCCAATGAACAATATAAATATAAATCGCGCACCTGACGCACGTGAATCGAGTTCCCCGGCGTGCGTGGAATTGTCGTCAATGGCTTCGTGAATATGAACAAAAGTGAAAGGAAGTGACGTTGAGTAATTAACGACCTGGCGGGTGTGTCCGAGACCTTGAGAATTCGCGGGGGGGTGGGGGAGATTATTCGAGGTGTGTCTGATATGGATATATTTTTTTTAATCAATTTTATTTATTTTTTGCAGATCAAGATGTTCACCAACATTGTGCAGAAATTAAAATTCCTCTACAAGCCCTACGCACTGATGGTCGTGTCACTGGGCTACGTGCTCGGCGAACTGGGTCATTACATGATTGGTAAGCAGGAACAAAAAATTTGCAAAAATCGTTTCACCGATTTTGTAATTAAATGAAAAGAGCAATAAAAAATAATAAAAATAAAATAAATGAGTAATTAGGATAATAAGTCATTTAAAGTTTAAAGTTTGCAAATATTTTGACCGATTTTATAATTGAATGAAAAGTACACTAAAAAAATAATAAAAATAAAATAAATAAGTAATTAGGATAATAAGTAATTTAAAGTTTAAAGTTTGCAAATATTTTGACTGATTTTATAATTAAATGAAAAGTACACTAAAAAAAGAATGAAAATGAAATCAATGAGTAATTAAGATAATAAGTCATTTAAGGTTTAAAGTTTGCAAATAGTTTGACCGATTTTATAATGAAAAGTGCAATAAAAAATAAGTGAATAATTAAGATAGTGAGTAATTTAATTAATTCCTATTCCTATTAAAGGTGTGACGAGCAAAGCCACAGCGATAGATCTGCACTACGGTGACATTTCCTGTCAGCTGAACACGACAGACTTTCCACTCATAGCGCTGCCGGTGCAGTGCGAATCGGCCAACAGCTCGGAAATGTGAGTGTCAATTAATTTAGCACTCATTAATTTTTATTAACATGTGGGAATAATAATTTTTACTTGTAATTCTTTTACTTTATTGTAAATATTATTATATTCCTTATATTTTACTTTATTGTAAATTTTATTATTATTTTATTTATATTTTACACTATTGTAAATGTTCTTATAATTTTCGTATTATTTTCAATTAATTTTACGATTTCGTTCGCTCGTGAAACATTTGCTCACAATTTTGTCAGCTCGCCACTCGCGACTCACTCTCAGCGAGTTACGTCTTAATAACGAGTGCGTAAAAAAAAAAAAAAAAAATACGGAGATCGTAAGGCGGCCGATCGCGCGTGAAGCCAGAGCGGCCGATCGAAAAATCGCGAGGAAACGCTCGGCGGACCGTGCACAATTGTATAACGCTTCACGGCCTTGGCGGTCCTAGACGACTTATAATTTGCCTCCGAGAAAACGCTGTCGCCTCGTCTGCATCCGACGCTATTTTAATAAATACTGTCGGATGCATCTTAAAGCTATTTAATGCTATTATAATGCTATTAACGCTTAACCAGTTGACGTTAAATTTGTTTTTTTGCAATTAAACATTTTTTCCCGAAATTAGAGATTCAGAGAAAAATGTTATTTTTTTCGTCGAATGCAATTTAAAGTCATCACGTTTATGTTTCATCGAATTCTTTCATATATTTTTCTTCCATATTTTTCCCATATCACTTGAATTTTAAAAAAATCAAAATTCGGTAGAAATTGAAATCCCCGTCTGATAGAAAATATTCCGCTGATTCCCAAAAGCATTAAAAAAATAAAAATAAAAAACGCCGAGAAAAAAGCGAAAAATTATATTTTTTCCTTTGCCATAAAAAAATATTAGCCCCTTACGAACTCTTCAAACTTTGCCAAAACTGTAAAAATTAGAGAAAGAATTTTTTTTTTAATTTATTTTTATTTAAATAAAATATTTTTATTCATTTTTAAATAAATAAAATATTTTTATTTATTATTATTTAAATAAAATGTTTTTATTTATTTTTATTTAAATAAAATATTTTTATTGATTTTTATTTAAATAAAATATTTTTATTTATTTTTATTTAAACAAAATATTTTTATTTATTTTTTCATCCCTCAAAGATGCGACACCCTGGAAATGAATGGCACGCGTTATTGCGAGTGGAACTACAACGGTCTCGGTTTGGACTACCAGATTCTGGCTGGACCGAGTTTCATCGCCGTCTTCACCGTGGTGGGCGTGATTCTCGGCATCGCCGCGGATCGATACAACAGGTGAGCATATTCCGTGTCTCCACGTATAATAAATTTAATGGAAACAGCGAAGTCGTGCGCGTAGCTCTCGTTCGTGGCCCCTGGGGAACGTTCGCCCGTCGTACGCCGCGGTATAAACTCAAAAGGTGCGCTTGGGGCTGCACTCGAACCGCCTGCAGGCAAATTGCCTGCCTCATGGGGCACTTGAAACAAATTTATTACACTCTTATGCACATCTACGTAACGCGCAAAAATGAACACCTTGATACATACATAACTTTTTTTTTTTTCTTTTTTTACATTCTTTTAATAATTTTTTTTATTAATCCTTAAAATAAAAATAAATAATTAAATAAACGTGAGACAAAAAGAAAAAAAATTATTATTTCACGAACGTGCAACCAGGAAGGGTTAATCATATTTCTTTTTTTTTCTTTTTGTCTCACATTTATTTAATTAATTTTTTTTTTTTCATTATTTCTTAGATTTTTTAACTGCTTTTTTATTTTCTTTTTCTTACACTTGTTTAATTATGATTTTTTACCAGGAAGGATTACATTTATTTATTTTAGTCTCACATTTATTGAATTATTTTATTTTATTTTCTTTTTGTTACGTTTTTTAATTACTATTTTTTTTCAGAGTAAAACTACTGGCGGTGTGCACCGTGGTGTTCAGCGTTGCCATTATTTTGATGGGTTCGGTCAAGGAGTACTGGCAACTCGTAATTCTGCGAATGGTCCTCGCTGCAGGGTGAGCTTGAAATTTTGCAAATTTTTTTACACAAATATATGGAAAAAAAAAAATTTACCCAAATATATAGATTTTTTTTTTTACGTAAATATAAGAATTATAATAAAGGAAAAAAAGACAAAGCTACGTGATGTTTTTTTTTTGTTATGATTGGCTCTGCCGATTTCTGTCAGACAGTCCAATATTTTTTTCGAGATTGCTTCAACAGTGTCTGATTTTTTTTTCTTTTTTTTTTTAAAGGGAGGCAGGATGCAATCCCCTGGCCACGGGTCTGCTGTCCGACTGGTTCGCCGAGGACCAGCGCGGCCTCGTCATGTCGATATTCAATTGGGGCATCTACGGTGGCTACGGTATCGCCTTTCCGATCGGCCGATACGTTCCGGAAATGAACGCCTGGGATTTGGTACGTAACAAACGCCTCGGCCCCGGTGCAACCGCGATCAAAACGGGCAATTCCGACGAATAAGTAAATTGACCCGAATACACAGGCCCATTATTGCCGAGCCGAGTGAATTAAATCCCGAGCGCCAATCGCAGAGAAAAATATTAACTGAGTGACAAGAAAAAGTTTTGCTAAAAATTTGCTGTGGTGGTTAAATATTTTGTGGCCACAAAAAAAAAAAAATTCGCTGTGGTGGCTAAACATTTTGCGGCCACAAAAAAAAATTCGTAGTGGTCGCTAAACATTTTGCTGTGACAAAAAAAATTTTGCTATGGTGGCTAAACATTTTGCTGCGACAACGAAAAAAATTCGTCGATACAGTAAAAGATTTGCCATCACTCCTTATTTTATTTTTTAGATTATTTTTTAGAGATTATTACCTTAGATTGTTTTTTTTTCCCGTGACTAATTCGCCGGTGCTGAAATAATTTTGCTCTCAGGGATGGCGAGTTTGCTACTACGGCGCCGGTATCGTCGGTCTGATTATCGCCTTCCTCACTATGTTCACCCTGACCGAGCCCGAGCGGGAGTCCATCGGCGAGGAGGAGACCGGCAAGGATGGAAAGAAAATTCCCGTATGGAAAGTCATACTACAACCGCGCATTATACTCCTGTGCTTCGCTGCCAGCATTAGGCATTGCGGTGAGAAATATGACTCTAAACGAAAGTGAAAAAAAAAAAAAAAAAAAAAATTGTACTCGCTGTGTAATAATATATGTAATTCCATAACTCTGATAATAACCAGAACATAATAATAATAATGACAAATAATGACAAAAATAGCTTATAATGACTATAAATAAATAAATAATAATAGAATATTATTATTATTATTTGTTTATTTAAATTAATATTATTTGTTTGTTTAAATAAATAATAATGTATTATTATTATTATTACAGTTCTTCTTCTTCTTCTTCTTCTTCTTCTTCTTCTTATTATTATTATTATTATTATTATTATTATTATTTATTATTATTATTATTATTGGAAGTAGAAAAAAAAAGTTCTCTCGAGTAATTATTTTTTCTCATTATTCTCAGGTGGAATGTGCTTCGCTTACAATTGCGATCTCTACTACAGAGATTACTTTCCCGACTACGATCTGGGCTGGTGGCTCTTCGCGGTGACGATCGTCGTCGGTAGTATCGGCGTCGTGGTCGGCGGTGTGGTGAGCGACAAGTTCGTCGCGAAAATGGGAATAAGGTCGCGCGTCGCGGTGCTAGCGATCAGCCAGCTCGTGGCTACACCCTTCGCCTTCGGATCCGTCTACTTCGGCCCGCTTTGGGCGATAATCACCCTCGGAATCTCATATTTCTTCGGTAAGAATAGCAACGGCGGATAAAGAAAATTATTGAAGCTTTGAAAAAAAAAAAAAAAAAAAAAAAATTGGACGCGCTGAGAAATTTGATATCCTTGGGAAAAATTAATTTGCACGCGAAAGTTTTTATAGTTCAATGAAGTAATTAGGCTAAATTAATTAATTACGTCAGTTACGATAATAATTGGTGTGGTTGAGGATTTAATTTATTTATTTCTCGACGAGAAATAAATTAATTAAATTCTAATAAATTATAATAAATCGTGTTTCACTCGATGTCGAAATTCACAGCCGAAATGTGGTTCGGAATCGTGTTCGCCATCCTCGTGGAGATCGTCCCGCTGAGCATGAGGTCGACGACCGTCGGGGTCTTCCTCTTCGTCATGAACAACATCGGCGGTAATTTGCCGATCCTCGTCGAGCCAACGAGAAAAGTCATTGGCTTCAGGGAGAGTCTTTACATTTACTACGCCGGATTTTACGGTATCAGTGAGTACATTGTGCATTTTTTTTTATTACCAGTCCAGAGTTTTTATTGCCAGTCGAGAATCGTCAAAGAGCGTTTTGCAACTGCGCCAAGAAAAATGGTTTTTCTTGGTGTGGCGAACATTTTGCTAATGTTGGTTTTTGACAAATAAATTTATTTATTTGATAGAAAACTTGAATTTAAATTTAATACAACACATAAATAAATTTGTTTGTTAGATTAATAATAAATTCAATAATAAATTTCAATTTATTAAATAGGATATTTATTTACACAGAATTTATTTGTCTAACAAATAAAGAAATTTATTTAATTAAATTAATTTATTTGTTAGATTACTAATAAATTTAATAATACATTTCAATTTATTTGATAGGATTTTTATTTAGGTAGAATTTATTTGTTTAATAAATAAATGAATTTAGATCAATTAAATAAATAAATTTATTTGTTAGATTAATAATAAATTTAATAACAAATTTCAATTTCTTAGATAGGATTTTTATTTAGATAGAATTTATTTGCTGTCACTTCTTTGGTAGCCCAAAAAAGAAGTCTCCGAGGGCAACAAATAAGATCAACCAACTTACTTTGCACTTTCGCAGGTTCCTTCATGTTCCTCTTCACGATGTTCCTCATGGGAGGTCCGGCAAAGGACGCCAAGTCGAACCCGGAGGAAGGACACGACAACAAGACCTTCACCGACGAGGATGGACGGGCCGCGACATTGGAGCTCCCGAGGCTCCCGGCGAGGCCCCACAATTTCGAGAACTCGAGGCTATAAATTTCACTCCGATGGACGAGGAACGAGGCGGAAAAACCTCGATGCTTTTCGCAACAAGAAGCAGAAGAGAAAACAGTCCAAAGAGCGTAGACGAAATATACTGTGCTGAAGAAACGAGCCCTTATATTCTCATCGTGGAAGTCAGAAGTAGCGGAGGATTAACGGGAGACAAGAAGAAACGTCCGGTCGAAATCGCAGCCCACGTTGAAAGCTGTCGATAATTTTGGATTAAAGAAAAAAAAAAGCGACGACAGAAACGCGACAAAATTGCCTCGTTTATCCTCGATTAAATAACGACAAAATTTCTCTCATTTCGCCGTTCATTTCATGGCCACATTTTTTTCGGGCCGAATTATGCGAGACGTCGGAAGAAAAAAAAATGCTCGTCTATTCGGGTTTTGCTGCATGTATAATTAATTTAGAAAATAATAAATTATCGGCTCGCGAGCCATTGAATATTTTTTTCTTTGCTTCTCGTTTTTCAATGTACAAATCGAGTCTATCTTTAAGTACGCGCGTACATTTAATTTGTACCATTGTATAATTATTTTTCGAATATTCGCCGACTTCACCTTTCGCACAAGATAAATTATGGAAAATTTGTGGCACACGAATTACTGATAGACGCGAACAGAAATCTTGCTGTAAATTGGAGCAAAAAAAGGGTGAACGAATTTTGTTAATTTCTATTCGTTTCAGTCAGACCTTTCGTCGAATCTCCACCATCAATATTAAATACAAAAAATGTGTACATTTTTTGTAACAAAAAAAAACCACCGTAAAAATTTGTCAGACTGTGAAGCTCTTTGATTCGTGTCATAATCGACTCGAAATTCAATCTCTCTTCCATTCTCTGTCCAACACGTGTATAGTGTATGATAAACTGTAAATAAACAACAACTACCATTACCGTAATTTCCTGTAACGCGACTCTCAAAAAAAAAAAAAAAAAACCATCGCTTAAAAACGCTAAAACAAGTCGTAAAAAAAATTCGTCACGAGAAGATGCAAAGCGCTATTTTAATTCGTGATCCGGCGTTCACGTTGAGTCTGGTCGAAATAGAAAAACATCTTCGGAGCTCGAGGAGCCGAATTGTGCAGCGTTGAAAATAAACGGAGGCGGCGGCGTTTTTTTATACGAGGCCAACGAAAGTGCTCGGAGCTTTTTGCGTATAAGCGAAACGTCATAATTCCGGCGCAGCGTCGAAGACGAGAGACTCGAGGTGACACGAGAGAGACTCGTGAGCTGCAACGAGAGCCACGAGTCGTCCAGAATCGTCGGCAGGTGTTGGACCAGAGCCAGAGTCGTCTACGGTCGTTCCCCCATTTTAATCATTTTGCTGGAGCGAATATTCCTCGTTTTCTTTCGTCTGGCGATCGGCCAGATTCGCGTTGTATCTTCCCAAGGAAAAAAAAAAAAAAATTCCGACCAGTCACGGGTTTAGAGATTGTCTTTAAGGCTCGTAAACGTCCGAGCAAACAGCTTAGCGATACCGCGAAGGGAACACCTGGAAGGCTTTAAGCATTTTATTGAACTCGGAGCGCGAGATAAAAAGTTCGCTGCTTCCCCCCGAGACTGGGTGAAAGAACTCCGGGAAAAAGAAAAAGGATGAAAGTTGCCTTTGTGCGAATTTTATCAATGAAACTTTTTCGAGAGGATGAAAGTGAGGAAAATGTTGAGAGGATGTAGAGCAAATTTTGGGTGTCCTGGTTTTGGACTCGAGGGCGTGAAATTTCGGCTATTGTGAATCGTGACAAGCGAGGATCGTTCGCGAGGAAAGGAAAGCGAACAGAGATGACCTAGTTCGAGATACAAGCTGAGTTGTAAATTATGATTTTTTATAGGAATTAAATTAACGGTATGATTGGCTTTGGAATTGTTTTTATAATTATTGTAATATGATGTGTACAATTTTTAATAGAGACAAGAAATATTAATTTTTTCTTCGTGGTAATCATAAGATTATCACGAATAAAAAAGATAAAAAAATAAAAAATAAAAAGGTTGAAAAAATGTAAAGATATCGTAATTTTTCTCACAATTTTTTCGAAAATGTAATGAAAAATTTGGTTTGTCTTCCGACTATTAAAAAATTCACATATAATTTTATAATCGCTACAGGTTATCGTTGTAAAATCGTAACTAGAAAATAAACTGTTGTGTAAATTTTAATTCTTAAATAATTGCGCTGGAAAGGAATCGAATTCAATAAATCAAGACGCGTGTAACACAATTTTTTTTTTATATTTGGTGATGATTTATTCATGAAAGATTGCATAAGTTAATCGAGAGATGAGAACCGACAGTCGGTTGATTCAGCGTTATCACATGTTAAGATGATCCAGCAGCGCGCGCGTCGCGTGCGACGCGCCGGATCGACGTAAAAAAATTGTCATACAATTGTACAGGAGGCGCGTCGAGGGATCTCGCAAGTACTCGCATTTAAATATCTCTCGCACACACGTTTATCGCTCGCAGTTAGCCACAATTGCATCGCTCGCCTCGAGCTCCTCGTTCACTCGCATCTCTCTCTCTTCTATTTTCGCATTCGCTCTTAATCAATTATATATGTATATATATACAAATTATTTAATATAAATAAACGGAGACATTTGTAATGTACAAAATATAAATTGGAAGATACGTCGGTGTATATTAAGATTAGGGATTACGCTTTCGGGGGGGTGGGAGGGATGAGAAATTTTTGTCATGAAATGCTGTGTGTTTCGCTCGCGTATTTACACCATAATGAAAAAAAAAAAAAAAAAAAAAAATTACGAGTCGACGAACGAAAAGTACATTCTGCGATCCAAGCGCGACGATGGCTACATAGCTTAGGATACGCTGCCGTCTGGTCAGGATTGCCAAGAATCTAAATAATTTTTTCAGAAAAAAAAAAAAAAGAAAAAAAAAAAATTCTCGCCACATCCACGTGGAAAAATGAATCGTCGAAAAGTTCCACAATTATTCGTCAGTCGCGTTCAAAAAACACTGTCATACACGGTGATCGATGAAATTCCAATTAAACTCAGAAGATCAAAATATCAGAATTAAGCACTCGCAATCCTGCGGCAGTTACGTTCGCTATTTTACTATCACTAGAATAATTTACTTAACGTACGTATGTAAAACTGGGATACGCCGATTACAATTCCTCGTTTGTCGAGGATTGACGGAAGAGTTAAAAAAAAAAAAAAAAAAAAAAATGCATGAATCCCAAGGCGCGAACGGAGGCGACATTAAAACCAGCGGTTTCTCTATTTCGTTCTGTTTGCGTCGCGCAAACAAACGAATAAAGTGAGTTCAGGAGTAACGCGAGATTCGCCACTCGAGTCGAGTCAAACTCGAGGGTTTCGCTTTCTCGTCCCACGAGAATCTCTCGTTTTGCTCGCGAAAATAATTCGCCCCGCATTCACCGTGTGTTAACGTTACGCAGTCTGTCATGGAAAGTGTTTCTGATAATAATACTCCCGCCGGGCTAATCGCTAATAATCCGCGCCAATCGCGACGCCGATCGTCGCGATTCGTCAATTCGGTTTGATCCAATCGAATCGCGCGAGGGAGCCGAGCGCGACTCGCCTCGCCGCTCGCTCCGCAGTCTTTCTTACAATTTACTTTCGACCCCAACGCGCGCCGACGAAAAATACAAATTTTCCTGGGCGTCTTCGTTGGGTGGTTTTTTTTTTTTTATTTACTTTTGCTCTCAACGCGCACCGACGAAAAATACAAATTTTTCCTAGCGTCTTCGTTGGGTCTTTTTTTTAGTTTACTTTCGTCCCCAACGCGCACCGACGAAAAATTAAAATTTTTCCTAGTGTCTTCGTTGGGTCTTTTTTTTTAATTTACTTTCGTCCCCAATGCGCACCGATGAAAAATCCAAATTTTCTCGGGCGTCTTCGTTGGGTCTTTTTTTTTAATTTACTTTCGCCCCCAACGCGCACCGACGAAAAATCCAAATTTTCCTGGGCGTCTTCGTTGGGTCTTCTTTTAATTTACTTTCGCCCTCAACGCGCAGCGACGAAAAATCGAAATTTCTTGGTGTCTTCGTTGGGTCGTTCCTCAATTTTTACTTTTTACTTTACTCTTCCTTCTCGATGGAAATTCGCGTCGCCTCTCGAGTCTTAACATTCATTACCCCCGAAGTTTCGACGTGCACAGAGGAAAAATCCAGACTTCGCCGTCGTCCTCGTTGGGTTTCGTCCTTTTTGTTGGAAATTCGCATTTCCTCTTTGCCGCCTCGCGACTCTTTGCATTTATTTCCCCTCAAAATCCTCCGTAGAAAAAATCCAGATTTTCCCGTCGCCTTCATCGATTCTTCTTTAAATCTATTTCCCCTCAAAATCCTCCGTCGAAAAAATCCAGATTTTCCCGCCTCCTTCCTTGTCCCTTCATTAAATCTCTTTCCCCTCAAAATCCTCCGTGCACCGCGGAAAAATCCAAGTCTGGATTTTTCCCGAACCCCCTCTCAGCATTCCTCGGTCGAGGTGCTGGAAATCTGGGTACTCGCTCCGCTGGAAAAACTGCTGCGACAGGTCTCAACAACCAGCGCAGTTTCCGGCACCTGCACAAAGTGCACCTTATCCTTCGGCCATCTGGTCCTCCCGTAAACGCAGTTAAAAATATTGTACCTCGTGTCCATCTCCAGCTGACTCAAATTCCCGCTGTGTCGTCTCTTCAGCACCTTCTTCGCCATCAGACTCCGATTATTCTTGTACGACAATTCCCGACGGAAGCAGAAAAATTTCCTGAGCTCGCGTTTCACGCGCCTCGAGCGATAACCAAAAAGTAGCGGCGTGACGTACGCGGCGAGAATCAAAAAACTCAGAGCGGCGACGTCGGTTCCGTGGGGCAAATTTTTCGCCACCGCTGGAATATTTTTCAGAACCAAAACCACCACGTAGGGAGTCCAACAAATCAGTCCCATAACGATCACCAAAGCGCTGATCCTCGCTGCTCTCGTTTCCTCCCGATATTTAAACAACGAACCGTTGCTTATCCGATGCTTCAACGAATTTATGTAACTCGAGGTGCTTCTCACGCTCGAAACTCGATGCAACGACGGTTTATTCGGCGGTGTTATGGTGACGATCGGCGTGCTCGGCGTTTGACCACCGAAAATCCCGCCTTGAGACTCGTAACAACCGCTCTGGGATTTTCCACAAAGTTGATGATCCTCAAGACTAATTCCTGGCTGCAGATCCGATCGATGAAAACCATGAGAGCCCCTGGAATTGGATTTTCCATTGAGAAAAAGGCAATTATGCTGGTGATTCTGGTTCTTCAGGATCGAGACTGGATCCTCTAGGGAATTTTTCCTGGTGGAATTTCCATCGTTAGCAGAAACATTAGGAACCGAAATATCGACGTCTCCATCGGTGGTATCAACGCCTTCGATTCTCTCGTTTCCCTCAACGTAGGATCTAAAATCCTCAGCCTCAACTTGATCACCAGTTTCGACGTCTCTGGGATTTTTCTCAAAGCCCGCATTTTTTTCCTCCTCCTCCTCATCATCCTCCTCATCATCCTCGCTGGTCTCGTCGCCGCTGCTCGCTCGTCTCATCCTCAGCCTCTCCAAATCCCTTCTCAAAGTCTCCTCGTACATGAGATCGTGGGACGATTTTCTCTTCTGCTGCGGCTCGTCGCGAAATTTGCTCCTGACGAGATCGTCACCGGGTCGCTGGGGAGTCTCGCGATTGTCCAGGAACTGCGCCTTGAGCACCGCGATAGGAACTTTCGGGTCGTTCAGCGTTCTGCTGTCGTCTTTGGTTGTGGGATTCGCGTCGCTCGGGCGTCGCTGCTGAGGAGTCACGTCGACTTTGCGCGAGCCGACGGTGAAGATGACGCCGGTCGCCGCCGGCTGTTCCTCCTCCTCGATCGTCGAGGTCGCTTGGTGAGCGAATTCGGAGCCCCGACGAGTCGCGGGCATCAATTGACTAGGCGTTAACGTCTCGATGCTCTCGTCGATCGACGAGAGGCTCGAGATCTTCGGTATACGGCGGAAATCCTCGGTCGACACGTCCTGACGAACCGGGCAGTATTCCTCGCTGAAGCTGCCCGAGGATAAAATCGGACGCGATCCGGTTCGTCGGGTTCGTTCGGAATTTTTGTGTGCCGCTGAATAAATTCTTACATAAATCCAGCAGACGCCGAGGAAGGGAAGGAGGTAGGCGAGGACGCCGTAAGCCACGGCGTAGATGAAGCCGTAGGTCAGCTGAAAATCCTCCGTATTGAATTCGCTGAAATTTCCTGGGGAATTTACAACGGAGGATGTGGACGGGCTGATGGTTTCCACGTAGGTTTCACGCTGTATGATTGTTGTTGACGTGTTCTCGAAGAAACGAACGTCCTGATCGTACTCGGCGAAGGTGAAACTCGAGGCTGTCTCTTCCTGGCTGTAGTCGTTGGTCGAGTTTATCAGCAGACGCAACGAGGAGTCCAGGGTAAAGGTTGACGTCGAGTTTTCCGTGGTGTTTGTGAGGGACCGACGAATTTCCAGGGTGCTTTTTTCCAGCCGCTCGCAGACGAGCCACAGGCTTCGGGGGTCCGGATTGAAGCCCGCGAGAAGGCCGAAGATCGTGGAGACGAGCCACACGGAAATGGTGAGAAGGCCGCATTTTAGTTTGTCGATTCGTGTGCGGTAACGAAGGGGATCGACGACTGCGAGGTACTGGTCGACCGCGATTAGGAGGACCGAGAGGACTGAGGATGATGTCACCAGGGCAGTCGCGCCCTCGGCTATCGCGCAGGTCGTGCTGATCGAGGCGGAGGATGAGGTCGATGGCGCGTCCAGCATCAGCAGGGGGTTCAGGATTGCGCAGGTCAGCAGGTTCGAGACTGTCAGGTTCATCACGAATCTGGAAATTGAGAGAGAGATTTTTTTTAGTTTTTTGAAGATTCGTTTGGAAAATTGAGTATTCATTAATTGTATAATATTTGTAAAATTAATTAGTAATTAATTGTATAATATTTGCAAAATTATTTATTGATTAGATATATAACATTTGTAAAATTAACTATTAATTAGCTATATAACGTTTGTAAAATAAATTATTTATTAACTATTCTGATTAGAATTAAAATGATTCTTAATGCTAATCAGTAGTTAATTAATCATTAATTTGACAAATGTTACACAGTTAACAATCATATTTACGAATGAATGAGATGAGATGAGTGAGGACAGCGAAAACGGAGAAGAAATATTTTCAGTTCCTAAACTAAATTATGGCCAATCGATAAACCAACATTTGGGAAGGGGAGTCAATTTTATCCGGGAAGCTGTAATTTTTTTTTTTTTCCTGTAACAAATTCTCATTCCAAATCCTGAATCAGTTGACATATAACGAATTGAATCTTTTTTTTTTTTTTTTTTTTTTTTTTTTCAACTTTTGCTACACCAATTTCCAAACTCGTTTCCCGAGTTTATTCCAAGCTGAAATTACGTAGCGTAGCTCCGAAAACGTTTCACGAAAACAGCTTCAAAGCCGTCGCCACGCAGATTGTTACGTGGTGTTATGGCGAAAAATAGGCAGGAAGGCTCGTCAACAGAATCGTCGACGAGAAACCCTTCGAGCCGTTTGAAGTTTCCTTCTGCCGGACGTCTAACTTTAGAGCTCCTCGCGCTGTTAAAAAGCGTGGGTTATACACGTCTCGTTGTTTCGCCACGTTGCGACCTTGCCCGAGAACAACGTATGCAACGCATTCGCGAGCCGCGACGAGAGACGAGCTCGGAAACCTGTTAAATATCACGCGAACGGCGGAAGCGACCGAACCGAACCACTTCGGGGTCTTTCCATCTCGTTTCGCGTGTCCGACGCACTTGAAACGTCATCAGCCACCTCAGGGAAATCAACGAAAAAAAAAAAAAAAAAAAATCGTCTCGTCTCTCTCAGGTGCCAAAAGATTTACGACTGTTTTTGACACACTCGAGGATCCTCGATCCGAAAATATACGGCGGATCCATCGACCCCGCTCCACAGGTGTGGAAACACAATTCAACTTAGGGTTTCCACCTTTCGTGATCGTCAAGATCCATCGGCTGATCCTCTTTGATCTCTGACGTTTCCGTGTGACATCCGATGTCACATTATAATTATAATTACAACGTATTATTTATTATTTATTTATTATTTATTATTTATTATTTATTATTTATTATTTATTATTATTATTAATGATTAATTTATTATTAAATAATGAATAATATTGAATTATTATGACGTTGAAGTTTGCATCGTTGCAGTGCAATGAAATTAAAAACACCAAAATATTAATGAACCCAAATGACTACACCAACTACAAAAGGTCAATATAACGACAGAGAGCATGACAAATAAAAATTATTTCACACCATCAATGGGGGTGAATTATTTGAATTTTTATGGAATCAACATTTTGTTTTTAATTTCGTTGCATCGCAACGATGCAAACTTCAACGTCATGAATTATTTCGTTATTTTTTGCGTTATTTTTTTCCCCCCTCTCCGGTGTTTTTTGCTCCCAAGCGATTAAGTGGCAATCGCATCGGATTGTGGAATATTAATGAACCCAAATGATTACACCAACTACAAAAGGTCAATATAACGACAGAGAGCACGACAAATAAAAATTATTTCACACCATCAATGGGGGTGAATTATTTGAATTTTTATGGAATTAACATTTTGTTTTTTAATTTCGTTGCATTGCAACGATGCAAACTTCAACGTCATGAATTATTTCGTTATTTTTTGCGTTCTTTTTTTTCCCCCTCTCCGGTGTTTTTTGCTCCCAAGCGATTAAGTGGCAATCGCATCGGATTGTGGAATTGTCGTTCGTGGGGGCCGCGGACTCCGAACCGATATAAGAGATTTTTGTATCTGTCCACCTTGTTGACCCGAGTCGAGCCCCCAGAGTGGAAAATACACAGCGGTTTGCACATCTCTCTCTCTCTCTATATATATGCGTTTAATTATCTCTCGCTGCTCGACTTGTTTTCACTCGGTCGCCGGGTGTGCCGGACTTTCATGTCTCTGTCACAACACCCGTTGCCATACGCTGCTCTTTCGGGTTCTCCACTTCGGTCCATCCGCTCCTCCTTCTTCCTCGATGGTCCACTCGAATTCGCCGCCCGCGCTGTTTACCCGCACGCGTCCGGTTGATCGCCCTCGGTGTTATTCACTTACGAAATTAAATAAACGCAAGCCGAGGCGAATTTTTTTTTTCTTTTTTTTTTTCGAGCGAAATTCGAAAATTCTTCTGATCTCGCGCGATGCATTCGTGAGAGAGATCAGAGGAATTCGGCGAAAATATTGGAACGGATTGGAGCAGCCACTTCGATTTTCCCCCAAAGGTGTCGTAAATAAAAATATCTGTGCGTGGAATTATTAGTTTTTAATTAAAGTGGAAGTCGAAAAAAAATGTGTAGAATTATCCATTTTTTAATTAAAGTCACTTTGATATTTTGGAGTATTTTGACTTCGGCTGCAGATTTAAGAAAATGTATGCAGGCGACGGAAGCTCGAAAATTAATTCGCAAAACCGCCTCGCTTTGTACCCAAAAAAAAAAAAATCGCGACGTGTCGAAAAAAAAAATGTGTAGAATTATCAATTTTTTAATTAAAGTCACTTCACTATTTTGCTGTATTTTACCTCCGGCTACAGATTAAAAAAAAAAACAAAGTTATACAGCCGACGGAAGCTCGAAAATTAATTTGCAAAACCGCCTCGGTTTTTACCCTCAAAAAAAAAAAAAAAAAAAATCGCGACGTCTCGAGTGGAGCGACCGGGGATTCGTCGAGCAGGTGCCGAAACGGCATGAAGAGCGTCTGAATGTCAAGGCCGCGCCGCGGATATTCCGCGTTTCTGCGTTAAGCGGTCTTGCATAATTTTCGCGAGTCACCTCGCAACCGCCTCGCCCCCCTTAACGTCGCCCGTTACAAATATTTATACCGAGGGAATTAAAATAGCCGATGAAGCTTTCGTCGCGCGAGATTGCGAGAGAAAAATAATAACGATTTTGCTTCTTGTTTGTCGAGCGAGGTCGCAATCGTTAAGCGATAAAACCGCTCTTATCATAAGGGAATAAATGAAATTCCTCCACAATTTTTATTTTTTTTCTCGTTTCGTCAGCGAAATTACAGTCAGCGACGTCGCGGGGGGTTCGAAGGCTCGCGTTCTACGTCAATCCCGCCGCTGTTTTGTTTTTTGAGTCGCGTTGCCTATCGGAGCGCAAAGCGTTTCGCGTTATCCTCTCTCGCCGCTTTTGATACGCGAATAAATTACGCACTGTCGATATCTGTTGTCTCGCGTGTGCGCAACGAGAGAACCGCCCAGTCTAGGATTTTCCATGTAGGCGAAACTCGTTGTTTGCGCCGTCGTGTTTTTTTCGCGCCGAGAGCGAATTACGCACGCAGGACGATTAATTTGCGTTTGGCTGTGAAGAAATACTCGGCGATTCCTCGCCACATTTTTTTCCAACTCTCCCTATGGGAATAAAGTATATTTGAAAATATATAAGAGATATAGAACTTTTGGCCGAAAAGTATATAATAAATATATTTGGTATTTTAATAAATATATATATTAGATATATTGATCGTTATATATTTTTTATTTTTTTTATTTTTATTTTTTTAGATTTATTTTCAGATATATTCATTATAACATAATATATAATAATAATAATAATAATAATAATATAATATATTATTATTATTATTATTATTATTATTATATTATAATAAATATATTTGAAAATAAATCTAAAATATATGTATATTTATAAAAATACCAGATATATTTATTATATATTTTTTAAGTATATTAGATTTTTATAAAATATATCCGGTGGATATATAAAATATATATAGCGGATATAGAATTTTTGGCCGATATATATAATTTGATAAAATTCATATATCTTGAATATATTTGATTTCCATAGGAGTCGCGTTGGCCACGCTGCTCACAATTGATTCGCGTCGATAAAACGCTAAACACGTGTCCGGCGAAATATGAGAAACCGAGAGACGCGTCTCGTTGTTGCGGGACCGAGAGGACAATTTGTGTGTAATTTATAGATAGAAAGAGGAAGATCGCGCGCCAGCTGGATGGCCGAACGCCAAATGCAGATTGTGCGATCGCTCGAACGGCCGAAGAGCGGCTCCGATTGCTACACTAAATCAGCGGCCCGAGGCGACCGAACGCTAAATCGCGATTATTATTAGTGCAGGAAGTCGAGACGAATGACAACAGAAGCGTGATGTAACAGTTAGATCGCATCATTATCGCGGAGATCGCGTCGCGATAGCCACATTTGTGTTTTTATATAACAGACGACACGTTGATTCGTATAATAAACGACAAAAGTTGCCACCGCGCTCGAGACACCTGAATAAACTTGGCTGAATTTTCCGCGACGTTTCGGTATAATTTAGATTTATGTTTCCAATTTTCGCTTCGCGAATCGCGAGTCGACCCTGAAGAATTCTTAATCCACAGAATTTCTAAGCTTTGTCACTTAAATCGTATCAAGAATTTTTAATGTACAGAATTTCTAATTTTCGTCTTTTAAATTTTTAATTTTAAAACCCTGACAAATTTGTTATGTACAAAATTTCGTATTTTCGCCTCGCGAGTCGCGTCGACCCTGAAGAATTTTTAATGTACAGAATTTCTAATCTTTGTCTCTAAAATCGTATCAACCCTGAAGAATTTTTAATGTACAGAATTTCTAATCTTTGTCTCTGAAATCGTATCAACCCTGAAGAATATTTAATGTACAGAATTTCTAATCTTTGTCTCTGAAATCGTATCAACCCTGAAGAATTTTTAATTTACAGAATTTCGAATCTTTGTCTCTCAAATCGTATCAACCCTGAAGAATTTTTAATGTACAAAAAAAATCCTGTCGACCCCGAAAATGTTTCAATCCACAAAATTCCTAATTTTCCCCACTAAAATTCCATCAACCCTGCGGCCTCTGTATTTGTTTTCGCCACGCATTTCGTAACACTACACGTTTCGCGCTGTCAGTCAGCCGTGGTTTCCTGGCTGGCAGAATCCCCGCGTGTATTTCCATCCGCAAGCAAAGTTACCCGGTAGTAAATACGCAGTTTTCGCTCGCTGGGGAAAAAGCTGCACGCTCATTGTGACGCTCGGAGAGTGTGTTACAGTTTGCGTCGCGGTGAACCGAGCGGGAAAAGCCGCAGAGCGCGTTTCCTGTGTTTCCGCCGTTGGTCTCTCGTTATCCACGAGTGTTTGCCGCGGCTGACTAAACGTGATTACACAGCTTTTATTGGCCCGTTCGACACTTCAACGAGGCAGCCGTTCGGCTCCCTCCGCTTTATTTCCTCGATTGTTTTCCTTGGCTCCAATTTTCGTCCAAACGTTTCCCGAGGTCCTCAGGAGTAACGAAAGCTTCCAATCGACGTCCACGAGAATTTTCCCCATTGGCGGACGTCGAGTCGTTCAACGGGAAGCGGATGTCGTCGCAGGCGGAGATGTCAAGCATTCGTTAATTATAATTACACACTTATTTTTTTTATCCTATAATTTGTTTATTATTCTCGGTGGTCACTCTGGGTTGATTTCATACGTATTACGACAAAACTATCGGCTTGAAAAATATTAAAAAATTACAGAATATACTTCAAACTTTGTGGATAATTTACAAAAAAAGATATTTCCCAATATTAAATTGCGACATATTTTTTAAAATTAATGAAGGTGAAAGATTGAAAAAAAGACGTTTTTTCACTCAAAAAATCATAACTCTGTAAATAAAAGATCGAGTCAACTCAAAATTTAACCTGATACTCTCTAAATATAGTTCTTTTGATAAAAAAATATTATCCTAGTGTCCGCCACAAAAAGGTGTTTATTCCGGACAAAGTAAAAACGTTTAATAATAAAAAAAATTACAGGAGAAATAAAAATAAGTGTGTATTTGAAAGCAACGAACACTTGACATCTCTGGTCACAGGAATATTTTCTTCAATGTGATCTCCGAATTTTCTTCAACGTGGTCTCCGAATTTTCTTCAACGTGGTCTCCGAATTTTCTTCAACGTGGTTTCCGAATTTTCTTCAACGTGGTCTCCGAATTTTCTCCAACGTGGTCTCCGAATTTTTCCGAGCATTTCCTCCAAAATCATCCACCGATATCTTCGTCATTTCCCACGTGGCGCGTGTGGCAATTTCGCTGCCGTCGAACGTCGAAGCTGGAAACATTTGTAGCCGCGTTAATAAATTATTAATCCACCGCTCTGTCACGCTATACGGAGATGCATATAACAAGCATCGAGCGCGTTTCAACTGCCTACGCACCGCGTGGCACATCGGAGAGTCGATCGACGTGCCTCGTTTTATCATATTTATGAAGTTCACCGCAGACACGCAAAACGCGTTCGCTCGAAGCGTCAAACGTGTGTGTAGACCGTAGCAAGAAAAAGGCGAGACTGGCCCGACGATAACACTGAGCATTTTTTTTTTTCGCGCCACGAGGAAGTATCGAAAGAATTTTTTTCCCCGCCGTCGCGACAATTAAAATAATGACACGTCGATCATTTTGATAATCCGACGAGTCGTTGCACAACATTTTCCTTTTCAATTCCTCAACATCATAAAATTAAATTCGTGCGAGAGAAAAATAAAACAAAAATAAAACGAGGCAGCGGAGACGCTGGATTTAATTGATCCGACGTTCACCGCTCGACACTGACGAATATCGCGAGTCGATCAATTAGCGCGGGTTCAACGAGATTCGGCCTCGGTTTAATAATTCGAGTGACTCATTTCACAATCCCAGAGAGACGCGTCTCGATGATTAAACGGCGACGAATTCTCGCGGTTCTAAATTCCCCAAAGGCGAATCGAGAGGAGCGTTTGGTATCCCATTTGAATTAGACGACTCGCTCGGCTCACGCGAGGCTGACCAATTGTGGAGATGGCCCACGGGAATTGAGCGCGAATGACTCTCGGCGTTTGCCCGCCGAGGAGAATAGGTCAGGATTGAGTGAGTGCGGCCCCATCAGCCGAGCGGCAGGAAAGTGAGACCGCGTTTGGGTCAGGCGACGTCGCGGACAAGGCCGTCTGGGCGCCAGCAGCGACTCCTGTCTCATCGTTTGTATACAGGGTGATTCAGAATTATTTTTACAGATTTTCGTCAGCTGTTGCCGATCGCCGGTTGCCCTCGGTTTTTTAAAACAAATTTTAAATTTTTTTAGAAAAGAAGCATTTTTTTATCTCCGATAATTATTTATTTTGAATGTATTTTTATTTTATTTTATTTGTTTATTATTATTTATTGTATAAATTTCAACAGATTCAACAGTTATTAAATTAATTTAATAAGCGAATTTAATAATTTTATTAATTTATTTTTTTAATCAATTAATTTCATTAAATTAAGTTTGTAATTCTGACGTCTGAATACCTGCGATAATTTTTTTATATTTTACTGCTGCTCGTGAAAATTTGAAGAATCATTCTAAATCACTGTGGTTAAATTAATTTCATGAATTAAATTAAATTAAATTACGTTTGTAATTCTGACGTCTGAATACCTGCGACAATTTTTTTAAATATTTTTTTATTGCTCGTGAAAATTTGAAGAATCATTCTGAATCACCCTGTATAAACCGGCAATGTCAACGAGTCCGTAGAGAAGCGTCCGCGAAGCAGCCGGGAGAAAGAGGTCAAAAACGGAAACGTGGAAAGTGAGAGACGTTTTTTTTTTCCTCTTCATCTTCTTCGAGATCGAACGCGCGCGTTTAGACGTTCGGACGCCTCGCGCGTAGACGGCTCGTCGGGAGGGGAAAAAAGAGGTCAGACCGCGAGAAAATCGCTCCGTCGTAGTCCAGTATTTTTGTCGTCCGACGGAGGTTTAAAATCCTCTCGTGACTCTCGCATCTGAAAGCATAAGTGAAAATTACAAAAAGGAAAATAAAAAAAAATAAAAACAAAGTTTTAAAGTCCTTTGGAAACTCCGTCTGGGAATGACGAGATGCGGAGGCAAATTGTAGCCGGTGGTAATTTTGATACGCATTGCGATATCAGCCGCGAAACGAGGTCGGGTTAACGAGGAGATTATCGATTGGCCAGGAGTCGTAGGTGAAAAATGAAATGAAATGGAACACAGTGAGAAATAATCCTAGCAATCACGACTGTAGAAATTATTTAGAAAAAAATCTGTTTTTTTAATTTTAAAAAATCTGATTTTTAAAATTTTAAAAATCTGTTTTTTAAATTTACAAAATCTGTTTTTTTTTAATTTAAAAAATCTGTCTTTTTTTCATTTAGAAAATCTGCTTTTTTAAAGAAAAAAAAACATTCAGCACTATTTTTTCTATTTGACTAAAATCGTCGCGATTGCTAAAATGTCGTGTAAAAATAAAAACGGTGTAAATAAAAAATAATATAAACTTGCAGTAAGAAAAATTCGTGGTGCTTGGTGGATTTTCTTGGGCTTTAAAAGCCGAGTTGAAAAGTCGACATCGGATGTCGCGTGCCTTTTTTTTCGATAATAAAAACGAGTGGAGACGCGACGTCTCGCAGGGCGTGTGATCTGGTTCAAGGAAACGTAGAAACTACCGAAGACCTAAAGACCCAAAGAGGCCAAAAGAAGGCCAAGGGCCGGGCTGGAAATATGCAGGACGCATGCGACGGTGGCTGAACGAACCTGTTCGAGATGGTGCGCAGTCCGGGCCGCTTGAGGAAGGCCAGCAAAAGCGTCGCGTTCAGGAGGAAAGCGCCGAACAGCACGAAGCTCCAGAGCGCGATTCCCGACGAGTTCCACCATCCTTCCAGACCTCCCAGACCCTCGACGACCGTACTTCTTCCTCCTCCCGCACTCTCCGTCGTCCCTCCATCCATTCATAAATGGTACGACAGTCCTGGAACATCGTAATTTTTATTTAGAAAATTGTTAATAATTACACGAATAAAAAATTAATTAGAAATAATTTGAGATTAAAGTTGATAGAGGAAAAATTAAGAAATATATTCCAATAAATAAGAATTGATACCAATAATATAAATAAAAAATTAATTAGAAATAATTTGAGCTTGCAGTTAATAGAGGAATAATGAAGAAATATATGCCAATAAATAAGAATCGATACTAATTATACAAATAAAATTAATCAAAAATAATTTGAGCTTGCAGTTGATAGAGGAATAATGAAGAAATATATTCCAATAAATAAGAATCGATACTAATTATACAAATAAAATTAATTAAACATAATTTGAGCTTAGAGGAATAATGAAGAAATATTTTCCTATAAATAAGAATCGATATTAATTATACAAATAAAATTAATTAAAAATAATTTGAGCTTGCAGTTAATAGAGGAATAATGAAGAAATATATTTTAATAAATAATTTGAGTTGACAGTTAATAGAGGAATAATGAAGAAAAATATTTAGGACGTCGAAATTTTTATTTAGACACTAATAATACAAATAAAAAATTAATTAAAAATAATTTGTGCCTGCAGTTAATTAAGGAATAATGCCAAATGTGTATTTCAACGACTGAGGATCGACCGACGCGCGAAAATGTCGAAGATGACGTGACAATTAGCGAGATTTCCGCGTAACCCATACGAGGAAGTTCGTTAGTCACGGTCGAACACCGGCTGATTTATGATTTCGCGTTTGTTATCGCGCTGACACTCGCGCACGCGTCAGGTGTGTTATTTGCGGCGTGAGATAAGAAGAGCCTGCCGGGTTAATGACAGAAATCACGGCTATCGGATCATCGCGTTTTTCCGCCGATTGTGACTCAAGCCTCCAAACCGGTAATTATGCCAGTGTCTGTACCTTTTTTTTTCTGTATAATCAGCGGCTCATTGCTCATTATTGGCGCCTCGAATTCACGCTCCACCAAATTATTTCCTTTTAACGCCTTTAGGCATTTTAATAATAATAAATAATAAATCGTTTTAGGTGAGAATTTTTTTTTTTTTTACAATTTCGTGTAGGTCGTAAAATGTAAGTAGGCAAATTATGATCGACTGAGGAAACGATTTTTAATATCGTATTATTGTAATTAATTTTTAAAAGGAACGATTTTTAATATATTTTCTTTTAAGGCCTTTGGATATTTTAGTTATAATAATAATAATAATAAATCGTTTTGGGTGTCATTCGGCCTTCGTTCGCAGATGTTAAAATTTTTTTTTTTTTTTACAATTTCGTGTAGGTCGTAAAATATAAGTAGGCAGATTTTGTTCGACAGAAGAAACGATTTTTAATATCATATTGTTGTAATTAATTTTTAAAAGGAACGATTTTTAATATCTTTTCTTTTAACGCCTTTAGACATTTTAGTTATAATAATAATAATAATAATAAATCGTTTTGGGTGTCATTCGGCCTTCGTGCGTAGTCATTGAGAATTTTGTTTTTTTTTACAATTTCGTGTAGGTCGTAAAATATAAGTAGGCAGATTTTGTTGGATGGCAGAAACGATTTTTAATATCATATTATTGTAATTGTAACGTAGGTGGCCGATGGAGATTGTCGCGTGTCCGCGCGAGCCGGATATTCAATCACTCACGAGTCACTCGTTTCCCCACAACGAAATGGAGCTTATCGACGAGTCCCTCGCGCGCTTTGAGTGACGCTCCGAGTGCCGCTCTGTCCGTTTTCACGCAACCGGAAATATCAAACCGTGGGCCGACCGCCGCTAACTCGCGCGCCCCCGTTGTAGCCCACCTAGAACGCTTCGCAGGCTGTGCGGACCTCCGGATTTACCGTCTCTCGTCACTCGAGCGCGAGATGTGACGCAGGTGAAACGCACAATTTTTTTGCGTTTACGAAAAAAATACGGAAAATTACTGCGGAAAATATTTCGCAAAAATTCATCTTTTTTTTTAAACATGTTTTCTTAGCTTCAATTTATTGAAAGCCATTTAATTCTATTTATTGAATTTATTGAAAGCAATTTAATTCATTTTTTAAATTTATTGAAAATAATTTAATTCATTTTTATTTACTTATTGAAAGCAATTTCATTCATTTTTCGACATTTTTAAAAGCAATTTTTCTCATTTTTTAAAATTTATTGAAAACAATTTAATTCAATTTATTTAATTTATTGATTTTAATTAAATCAACGCTTCCATTTAATCTTTCAACTCGACCATTATAAATATTTTTTTTAAATGTAGAAGAATGTGAAAAACAATAGAAATTATCCGGAACGCGCGGGAAATTCCAAAATTTTGAAATCAACACAAACAAGAAGCAGCGTTTTTTCCGCTCGACGCGACTTTCCACACGTGTCGCGATATTCAAAAGCCTCCAAGTCGACGTAATATTCTCTCCCTCCTCCCTAAGAATTCTGTGCCACGCCCACGAGTTGCCTGTTATATCTATAATAGAATACGTTGCGAGCGACTCGCGCGTTCACCTCCCGGTGTTTCGCTCCGAGAGATTCCAATTTTAGCGAGATCCCGTAAGGCTCTTCACGCTCTGACATTCACGGATTTTCCCTTCTGTCATAACTTGTGGAGAAAAACAAAATTTGTTTAAAGCAAACATGCGTTGTTTATGAATTATTATTATTATCATTAATACTATGAGTTCTTGCTGAAAATTCGAGTCACGTGAATATTTGGTGAGAAACGCGTTTGATTGATTCAGTTATTTTTTTTTTTTTTATGTTAGCTTAACCATAAAAAATATAAAAATAACAAATTAAAAAATTGAAAAAATGTATATAAAAAATTAAAAAATTGAAAAAATGTATATAAAAAATTAAAAAATTGAAAAAATGTATATAAAAATTAAAAAATTGAAAAAATATATATAAAATTTTAAAAATTAAAAAATGAACAAATTAAATTTCACAGGTGCTCGTGTTTTAATGCCGCTAATTACGCGTGCGATTTCGGGGTCAGAGCGTCCGGGACGCCCATATTCCACGTTTCCACCCTCGCCCACCGTTTTATTCCCACCGTCGCCGCGCTGCACTCAAGGTAATCGCATGACTGCGGTGTAAAAAAGGCCCGCGACTGTTAGACATCGCGGCGCGCTCGCGTCAAGGTGTCGCGGCATGTACCGGACGCGTGGGCTCGCGGATTTAGCATATTATAGACCGCGCGAGTCGCCGAGGAATGAGAAAAAAAAAAAAGAAAAATCACCGCGCTCACGTTGCGCGCACTGTGATCCACGAAATATGCACCTGACGCCCGGCGCGCCTCGCGGTAATTCATACGCGCGATTGACGGTAGGCAAATTGTTTGACTTTGAAAATTAATGGCATGCGGAAAAAAAAGGTAAATCATTCGACGGACGAGCGAATTTATTCAGCGGAAATTCGCTCGTTGCAATTTCAGGATCTAAAAAAAGATTCGAATAAATTTAATACCGTTTTTTTTATTATTGATTTTATTGTGATTTTTAAAAAATTCATAATTAATTATTATGATTGTTTAAAAATTCATAATAAATTATTATGCATTTTTTTTTATGGGAAACGCATTTGATTAGCTTCAGTTATTTCTTCGTGCTTATCAATAAAAATATTAAACAAAAAATGTAATTTTTGTTAAAATATTCATTAATTTTTTTTTGTGTAATTTAACTTCATCTCTTTCGCACACGAAAGAAGACAAAATCAGCCATGTGGGAAGAAATAATGCAACCTCGCTTGCAAAGTCGATAAAATTGTCCGTATATGGTTGTCGGGCTGACACGGAAATATTTTCCATTTTGCTATCATCGCGACGTGTGACGCATCGTCGCTGAAAAAAAAAAAAAATAATGCACACCAGCTGCGTCATGTTTTTTTCTATTAAATAGAAAAATAATTGTAACGGGTTGCTTTTATATCGCATTGATAGAGATGAAAATCTCGCGATGCATCGATGTATCTGTCGCACCATCGCGCGTTCTGCAGCGCAGGTGCGATTGCAAAATGGTCATCGCGGCTGCCGCGCGAGTCGTGCCGATGATGCGGTCACGCAGCTCTCGCGCAGACTACAGTAGAACCTCGATTATACGAACCAATTGGCACCGAGACTAGTTCAAATTATCGAAAGGTTTTTTTTTTACGAAATCGTAAACACCACTGTTTTAAAATATAAAAACAGTAGATATATTTTAATTATTTCTAAGTAATTTAATTCTATTTAATTCTATTTCTAGTAAAATAGTTTAATTCTATTTAATTATATTTCTATTAAAATAATTTAATTCTATTTAATTCTATTTCTATTAAAATAATTTAATTATATTTAATTCTATTTTTATTAAAATAGTTTAATTATATTTAATTCTATTTCTATTAAAATAATTTAATTATATTTAATTCTATTTCTATTAAAATAATTTAATTCTATTTAATTCTATTTCTATTAAAATAATTTAATTCTATTCAATTCTATTTCT
The DNA here is from genome assembly GCA_963932165.1 of Pimpla rufipes. Classification (NCBI taxonomy): domain Eukaryota; kingdom Metazoa; phylum Arthropoda; class Insecta; order Hymenoptera; family Ichneumonidae; genus Pimpla; species Pimpla rufipes. The sequence continues at coordinate 22,802,503 of OZ010635.1, forward strand.
ATTAAAATAATTTAATTATATTTAATTCTATTTCTATTAAAATAATTTAATTATATTTAATTCTATTTCTATTAAAATAATTTAATTATATTTAATTCTATTTCTATTAAAATAATTTAATTTCTACATTTATATTAATGTTCAAAGAAAATCATTGAAAATTAAAGATCTGAAAAACGTTGAATGCTTCGGATGAACTAAGTCGTCGTTCGGATAATCGAGGTCTGGATAATCGAGGTGCTACTGTATATCCAGTCGCTGCTGCTGCTGCTGGGCGCGCCTCTCGCGATTATCGATAATGTGTGCGAGTAGGGAAAATGCGACGCGTGGGCAACGCAGGCTGCATGGAAATCGCGGCGATCGCGCGACTGTCCTTTTCCGTTTACCCGTATTGCCATTTCATAACGGGAAACACAACGCCTTCGTTTCTTTTTTCCGTGCATTCAACAGGGTGGGAGGAAAAAAATGGTCAATTCTTATTACTCAAAATGGCCAATTAATTCGCAAATAAAGGCAACAAATTAAGAAAATTAAAATACGGAGAATTTACCCACAAATTTGTTTGAAAAAAAAAAAAAGCGTTTAACATCTGAGAATTTTTTTTTCGCTCCCCCAGAAAAGTGTCAATGGCGGCGATCGTGTAAAACACGAAAAATCCTTTTTTTTTTTCTTTTTTTCGCTCCCCCAAAAAATAAAAAAAAGTCTTCTCCATTTTTTTATTTTTTATTTTTTTATTTAAAAAAAATTTTTTACACGTTCCCCGTCATTGACGCTTTAATATAAAACTTTTATATCATGACACGTCGGTGTAATTCAATACTTTCTCAGACTGACTGGCGCCGATTTAAACTTTTTTTTGTTTTTTTTTTAAACGGGAAAAAAAATCGTGGATCGTGGAGATCGTGTTTTATTATAAAACACGATCCCCGCCATTGACGCTTTAATATAAAACTTTTATTTTTTTATATTATGACACGTCGGTTTAATTCAATACTTTCTCAGACCGACTGGCGCGGATTTGCGACACGTCGAAGTGTCGCGCTCGGGGGTTCGGAACTCAACTCCCGAGTGGATATCGAGGTGTATGCAACGGGGTGTATATGACACGCGGGCGACACGCGAGTCGTCGATACGACGCTTTCTGGAATTTCATTCCAACGCGTGTGACGATCTCTCGCGTATCGCGTGTCGACGAACCGCGGATCGTAATCGGGTGAGCGTTGCATTCGCTGCGGCGGCGACGGAGAGGAGGCGACGCTCGCGTAAGCGCGATGTGAGCGCACAATATTATAAGGCGCAGCGATTACGGTGATAGGAGCGCACGGCGCACGTGCTGTCTGCGGAATTGAGATTATAGAAGACGCGCATGCGGCGTTACTATGGAATCGAAAACAATGAGCGGGAAAAAGTCGCGACGAATCGCAGCGAGATTGGTCGACGGTTTTTGCGAGAGAAATTAAAAAAATATTTTATGTTATTCTAAAAATAACTTAAAATATTTTTTAATGATATTTTAGAATAACAGAAAAAATATTTTTCTGTTATTCTAAAATAACGAGCGTCTCAGAATAACAGAAAAAATATTTTTCTGTTATTCTAAAATAACGAGCGTCTCAGAATAAAGAAAAAATATTTTTCTGTTATTCTAAAATAACGAACGTCTTAGAATAACGAAAAAAAAAAAATTCTGTTATTTTAAGAATATCGAAAAAATATTTTTCTTTTATTAACATCGAAAAAATATTTTTCTTTTATTCTAAGAATATCGAAAAAATATTTTTCTGTTATTCTAAAATAACGAACGTCCTAGAATAACGAAAAAAAATCTGTTGTTTTAAAAATACCGAAAAAAATTCTGTTATTCTAAGAATATCGAAAAAATATTTTTCTTTTATTCTAAGAATATCGAAAAAATATTTTTCTGGTATTCTAAGAATAACTTAGAATAAGGAGAAATAATTTTTCAGTTATTTTTCAAAATTAGATCGTTGAGGAAATTAACGTGAAATTAACGTCCAAACTTTGCGAAATCGAGGGAAAAAAATAAATAAATTTCGATTTCGAAAAGTTTGAAATCCCTATCCCGATGATTTTTCGTTAAATCTTCGAATAACGAAAACATGATTTCTCGTTTTATCACAATTGTCACGTGACTCGTTTTTATCACCTCGCTTAAATATATAGAAATAAAAGTAAAATAAAATAATAAAAAATAAAAATAAAAATAAAAATAAAAATAAAGTAACAATAAAAATACGAAACAAATAAAATAAAAGTACAAAACCGATACTTTTTTTTTTTGTGTGGACTGAATGCCCCGAAAAAGTAGAGGAGAAATAACGAGCGGTACGCTGGCGCCGTTGGTCACCGATGAACTTGCGAAATCCGGGGGACCGTGACGACAAAATCGATGCGCGGTTACGACAGCAGCCCGAAAGGCCCACGGGATGCGGCCAATCATCGGCCGTGCTCGTGTGTGAACGCCGCGAGGAGGCTTTCAAAAGTTAAAAATAGACGACACACGCGCGAGGCGCAAATGGACGTTTTGCGCGTAGAGCGAATCGCACCGGGTTCGTCAGTCGAATTCCCATCGCGCGCGTACAGCGCCTAACGCTTTGCGCGCACTTTGTACCTGACACTTCGAGAAATGAGGTCCGCACGCGCCGCGAATTTGCTCCATCATGCATTTTTATCATAGTCGAAAGTCCCGCTCAGCTTTATTTGGTGCGGAATGTCTCGACGAAAAAAAAAAAAAAAAAAAAAAAAAAAAAAAAAAAAGATATTTGGAACACGTTCGGCCAAAGTTCGTTGCAATGAGTCTCAAAGATTGCGGGGAATTTTATCGAGTGCACTTTGATTACATTTTTTTTCGTGTGCAGAATATAATAGAATATACAAATAATATAATAAATAATTTTTTAAAATGAAAAAAATCAATAATACAATAAATAATTTTTAAAAAATGAAAAAAATCAATAGTAATAGAAATAATTTTTTTTTCACCCAGCTCAAAAAAATGTCAAAAATATAAATAGGATATAAATATTTAAATATATAGGATATACAAATTTTCGCCCAGCGCAAAAAAAGTCGAAAATATAAATAGGATATAAATAAATATAATTTTTTTTTAAATCAATAATAATACAAATAATTTTTTTTCGCCCAGCACAAAAAATTAAAAAATAAGAACCAAAGATGTCGTAACCCAATCCGGATATCGCTCTGCAATTTCCGTCGAGCGATAAGCATTCCAGAATGCCGACGCGGTGCGAACAATAACGACGACGGCGCTCGCGACTCGCGTGCATCGCAATCGCATCCCCAAATTTGTCGCCGCGTTCGCCTCTCTGCCTCGGTGGCGGCGATGACGCGCGCGCGGGAATGAAAGATTCATCGAAAAACGTATATATGGCCTCGCGTCACATATTCGCGATTGTTTTTGTTTGGCGGAATATGCAAACGGATGTGCGCGTGCGCGCGCGGCAACAACGCGGTGGGTCCGATCGCGCAAAAGTGATAAATCGAACTCGCTCCGTTGTGTCGATAATTCATTATCATTCCCGCGCGGATTACAGGTTTCACCTCGTCGCGCGAAAATTTTCCACACCCGTGAGAATTGTTTATCCTCAATGAAAAAAAAAAAAAAAAAAAAAAAAAAAAAAATGTTTCAAGAATTACATTAATTATAAAAAAACAAATACAATAATTTAAATAGCAAAAAATTACATTAACTTTTTTCATTTGCATCAATTAAAAAAGAATTTTTAAAAATCACAAGAAACAAAAAGCTATTTTTATAAAAATAAAAATGTAATTAACTAAAATAATAACAATAATAATAATAATGATAACGATAACGATAATGATAACGATGATGATAATGATGATGATAATGATAATGATAATGATAATGATAATGATAATGATAATGATAATGATAATGATAATGATAATGATAATGATAATGATAATGATAATGATAATGATAATGATAATGATAATGATAATGATAATGATAATAATCAGTTACAATTAATTTTTTTTTTTTCATTAAAAATACATTGAGTAAAAAAATTGTTAAAAATGTTCTATGATTTCCGTACCGACAAAACGACGACTGAAAATATTTTCAAAATGAAATAAAATGCCCATCGTCTCTCGATACATCGGCCCAGATTTTTCCCCGCGACGCAAATGTATGTCCCACGTGTCTCTCGTCTCTCGGCGCGCGAGAGCGACTCCGGGTGTGCTCTCGACTGAGGCGCGCGCGCGCGAACCTTCGCGTCAATTATCGCGGAAGAAGAGGCAGCTCTTTCTGTCCGGTAAGTGCAGTCACTTTGCTTTATGTCTGTGTCGGTGCGAAACAGTACATTACGGTACGGCGAACGAGGGGCGCGCCGCACGGCTTCCCGAGTCCCTTCACTGTTATACAGAGCCGTTGATACACACAACGAGAGAAGCGGCGTCGTGCCGGAAGTGGGACGACGCCGTGAAGCCACCACCAGCCGAGTCACGTATTTCGATTCGGTCTTGGTTAGCAGAAACGTCGAGTCTTTTTGTGATGCGGACGACGCGAGGCTGCAGCCACACGTTTCTCAAAGGACAACGACCCAACGACTCATTAGACGACAAGCGGGATGCTAATTATTTCGGGATTTAGGTACCGTTTTTTTTTTTTTTTTTTATGAGACATTTTCGTGAAATTTGAGGCGAGAGATTTTTTACGATTTGAGTCGAATCTGGATCGATGGTTAGAGTGACTCAATTCAAAAAAAAATGATCGATTAAAATTTGAAATCGGGATTTCGGGGACCGTTCTTTTTTTTTTTTTTTTTTTTTTTTTTCTAAGGCATTTTCGTGAAATTTGCGGCGCGAGATTTTAGGATTCGTATCGAATTTGGATTTATGGTTAGAGTGACTCAATAAAAAAAATTATCGATTAAAATTTGAAATCGGGTTTTCGGGGACAGTTTTTTTTTTTTTTTTTCTAAGGCATTTTCGTGAAATTTGCGGCGCGAGATTTTATAATTCGTATTGAATCTGGGTTGATGGTTGGAGTTACTCAATAAAAAAAAAAATGATGGATTAAAATTTGAAATCGGGATTTCGGGGACCGTTTTTTTTTTTTTTTTTTTTTTCTAAGGCATTTTCGTGAAATTTGCGGCGAGAGATTTTACAATTCGCATCGAATTTGGATTTATGATTAGAGTGACTCAATAAAAAAAAAATGATGGATTAAAATTTCAAATCGGCGCCACTGGGCTTCACGGTCGATCGGTGATTTATGTAATGCACACCGCAGACGGCGATTTGCGTTCGAGACTCCGGTGAAATTGAATTAAATCGAGCGCGGTTTATTCGCCATCGGCGCCTAGGATTTTTTTTTTTTTTTTTGCAATGACGCAAATATTTATTTATATTTTTTGTAACGCGAGAACTAACGGCATTATTATTTTTTTACTTCGCGGTCTTGGGATAAAAAATAGGAAATAAAAAAAAATTACCGTTGTAATAAATAAAGGTTGAGGCTTAAAATCGACGGCAAAAAAAAAATCTCAGACGCTCGATCGCTGATTCACGAGGCGATATTTCGATCGCCGATATCCAGGAAGTATTTACGCTCGACGCTGTCGGCCGTAACTTTTTGACGTAAGCCGCGAGCGAGAGAGACGAGACCGCGTGCGTCCGACGCTAGACAAATAGAATCAGCGACGGGCAAGAAGGGATTTCGCGGGCTTAGTCGAGAGCGATTAACCCGCACGCGAGACGACACAAACTTCCCACGCGTCGAGCGGCTCACAAAAACCGCTCAGAGAATAAGAAGAAAAAAAAAAAGAAAAAAAAACAGAATGGACGTTCTGCCAACAAAAAAAAACGTGTGGAGGGTGAGAGCGAGACGGAGACAGGAAAAAAGGCAACTTTTTCGAGGACGTCAGCGACGTCTCTGGATTTTTTTTTTTTTTTTTTTTTTCGATCTTTTTTTTTGTTCTCGTTTTAGAGCGAATCGGTACGGCAAGTGTTTGGTTACTAATGAACTCCGCGTGGCTCACACCGAGTGCAGTTAGAATCGTAAAATTGGGGATACGCGTGAGGCGACCAAAGGACGGAAATACTTTGACTCGTGATATATTCGCGGTTCGTCTCGAAAACGTCAGAGCGATTTTTGGCCAATGATTTTTTGCCAATCGCGATAGATATCAATTTTTTTTTACAGGAAGGAGGACCATTTTTTTTTAATCACTCCAAAATTATTAAAGGTCCTAAGTATAAATAAGAAAATTAATAAAAATTAATGAAGGAATTAATTAATATATAAAAAAATGAAAAAATAAATAAACAAATGTATGAATAAATGAAAAAATAAAAGAATAAACGAATAAATAAATGAAAAAATAAATAAATAAATGAAAAAATAAATGAATAAACGAATAAATAAATGAAAAAATAAAAGAACAAACGAATAAATAAATGAAAAAATAAATGAAAAAATAAATGAATAAACGAATAAATAAATGAAAAAATAAATGAATAAACGAATAAATAAATGTCAAAATAAATGAGTAAACGAATAAATAAATGAAAAAAATAAATGAATAAACGAATAAATAAATGAAAACATTAATGAATAAACGAATAAATAAATGAAAAAATAAATGAATAAATTAATAAATTAATGCAAAAAATGAATTAAAACGTTTTTTTTTTTTCGTCAATTCTGTTTGTCACATTGAAAAACGACGAATCGACCGGGTGTCGCATAACCCGTGTCGACGACATCCCGCGGGGCTCGCATAACGCGACCGATTGATTATTCAAATTGCATGCAGATGCGCGAGAACTGATTAATTCGCTCGCGCTGTGAAGCTGAATTACTTGCACTTTTCCGTGCGCGCCACGACCGCAATGGGCACAGTTTTCGCGCGCATCACGCTATATTCTCGCCACGTTTCTTCCTATTTAAATCATCGAGGAAGATCTCATTAGCCCGATGCCGTAATGAACTTTGAGTCGATCACGCGAAGCCCCGATGATTCATTAATGAAAGTTTCGCACGCGGCCATTGTGCGCGCGATCGTCGCAGGTGCTCGTCTTGCGATTACTTGCGGTTTTTCGCACCTGGCTCGCTCGGTTCTTACCCACTCGTCGCGCCGCACGTTGCATTCCACACTTCAATCCACTCTGCATATTCTTAGGCAACAACCTCGGCCCATCGCGCAAATGTCGTTCGACAATTTTAGCCGCGAGAAAAAAAAAGAAATTAAGCTACTTGAAAAACGAAATGACGAAAAATAAAATGAAGCAATTTTGAATACGAGACGACGAAATTCGGCAATTAAAAAAAAAACGACGAAAAAAATAATTAAGCAATTTTGAATGCGAGACGACGAAATTCGGCAATTAAAAAAAAACGACGAAAAAAATAATGAAGCAATTTTGAATGCGAAATGACGAAAAAGAGTCGGCAATTTTTTTAACTGAAAGATGAAAAAAAAAATGGAGCAATTTTAAGAACGAGACGACGAGAAAGAAATTGGAGCCACTTTGGTAACGAAACGACGAAAAAATGTGAAGCAATTTAAAGAACCGAACGACGAAAAAATGATGGAATTTTAGAAACGAGACGACGAAAAAATGTGAAGCAATTTAAAGAAAGGAACGACGAAAAAAATGATGGAATTTTAGAAACGAGACGACGAAAAAATGTGGAGCAATTAAAAAAAACGGAACGACGAAAAAAAATTACGCAATTTTGGAAAGGGGACGACGAGAAAGATTCGTCAATTTAAAAAAGCAGAGCGACGAAAAAATGGAGCTATTTAAAAAAAAAGGAACGACGGAAAAAATGGAGCAATTTTAAGAACGAAGCGACGAAGAAATGTGGAGCATTTTTAAAAACGAGCTTTCCGACACGCCGGTCATTAGCGCGTGCCCGAGACGCTTTATCGCTTCGCTTTATCTTTATCCTCGAGCTAAGTAACGCGCGCGATTTATCGGACGTGCATTCCGTTCCGTCATAACGCGAGTTGCGCGCGGGATTGGCAGATTTCACGGCAGGAAAAATTGTGAGGAAAAAAATCTTTTCTTCAATCGTCAATTTTATCGCGAAACAGAAATTGTATCACAAGAAATTACAAGTTTTTGATGTACTAAAATCGCATTGGAAAAATTGCGAAAGTTTTTCTTCGAAACCATTTTTTTTTTTTTTTTTTTTTAATGGACACCAAATATTGCAATTTTTGTGGTGCACTAAAGTGAATTTTACGATTGCAGCGAAATCCATAAAGTGCCTCGTGGATAGTTAAATTTTTGTTCTGTTTTTTTTTTTCTTCAAGTTTAAATCTGTTATATTGATCACAAAAAATTACAATTTTTTTTAAGTACTAAAATCGCATAGGAAAAATTGCAAGACACATTTTTCGATATCTTCAATTCATTTAATTAAAAAAAATAAATGGATTCGAAAAACTGCAGATTCTATGATGCACCAAAATGCATTTTACGATTGCAGCAAAACCCCCAAATTTCCTCGCATGTAGACTTAAATTTTTTCATTTGTTTTTTTTTTTTTTTTTTTTTTCAAGTTTTAATCGTTCACTTTCATTGACTCAATTCCGGGGCGAGTGAGCGAGCATTTCGCACGATTTGGTCACGCTTTGGCAACGAATCAATTCTCAGGCTGAGCGAAGCCCACGCGCGTTTAACGTTTGGCATATAGTACGCAATACATATATATATATATATATATGTACACCACGCTGTATATAATACGCTGGGGGCATTTAACCATGGCAAAGGAAGAAATCACGGACGAGGTCGTCGTCGTCGTCGTCCGACTTTATTATCGCCGAGTGCAGCGCCGACCGCAGAGGATTCCTGGGATCAAATCTCTCGCTCGCTCCTCTCTCTGTCTCCTCTTCTCGCACACAAAATCTCATCGCGTTGCATCGATAAAAAAAAAAAAAAAAAAAAAAAAAAAATTCGTTCGACGCATTCCCACCGGGTATTTACACTCCTCGTATGGAATAATTAAGCGGGTAAGAAAAAATCCAATAAAAACGTCAATCTGTATCAGTTTCTCCGCTTGTATAATTTCGCGACTTGATTCGCGTGTGATTAAAAAACGCGTCTGTTAGTCATCAGACACGAACTGCGAGCGTCACAGACTCATCGCGAGTCTTTAGCGCGCGTTAATTGCTTCAGGGTGTATTTCATCGTGGTTAGTAATTGAGCCGAAAAAAAATATATATATACCCAAGCCAATGTGAGTTGATTTCCACGACAACAACAACAAAGTCATCTGTTAGTCATCGCTGGACTTCCCTCGTGGAAAAATTGAATATTTTATGTATATGGAGAAAAAAAAATGAAAAGTGTATGAAATATATTTTGTCCGGAAAATTCGATATGCCGAATATATTTTCGGCATATATAAAAAATTAGGCATATTTCAAAAAACGATCAAAAATAAATCGTTAAGGAAATTAATGTGAAATTAATGTTCAAAATTTATTAAATCGAGAACAAAAAATGTTCGATTTCACCAGGAAATTTTTCATCTGATACAGTTTTCAAACTTTACGAAATCGATAAAATTTTTTCTTTATAACAATTTTTTTATTTTTTTTATAACCATTTTTTTTTAAATGTTCTAAAAATAGTAATAAAAATAGTCGAAGGCAGTACGTAAAAATCGAATTTAAATGCATTTTTATTATACTATTTCGGATATTTCAGATATAATTTCCGCATATTATTTCTTTTCCATGGTGTGTTTCGTCCCTACAGCCATCACCAAATATTAAGTGTCTCAATGTGTACTTTTTTTTACCGTAAATTTCACAGCAATTTGCGTGTTCGCGAGATTCGGTGGGAATTCCGCGACCGAGAGAGTCTCCGCTGGTGCTGCAAAATTACGAGAAAATGCGTCATCACGCGTGTCGCGGTGGCAAATAAGAACGACAGCAGCGGTGACGTCGAGGAGTGAGAAGACGTCGGGCGGGAGGAGGAAAAGTGCTTTGGCGTGAGGCGAAATATACAGGCGAGGTCGCTGGAGGCTGACACGGCCGGCTGTGGCGAGTAATAACAGTGGCCGGCCACCACGGTTTGTATATACAACGACGGACACGCTTTCACCGTGAAAATATAGGAAGAACGGCTCGCGCCGTCCGCACTTGATGTAGCGGCATTTGCAATTACACTCGCTAAAACGTAATTGAGGAAACACGCGAGGGAACCGCGAATTTTTTCCGCGAAGCGCGAGAGGAAAATCGCTTAATTCATTTCGCTCACATTTTAATTGCCACTTAATTGCGATTTAATTATACAGAGCGTTCCAAAGCCGGGAAACCGGATTAGCGGTGAGACTCGCAATTTTGCAATTAAATAAAGATTTAATTTTTAAGTAAGTATTGTTCGTTTTAATAAAATAAAAATAATAAAATTAATTTTATTATTTTTATATTATTATTTTATTATTTTTATGTTATACTTTTGTTTTACTATTTTATTATAAAATATTATTATTTTATTATTATTAATTTTATGATTTAATTTGAATGATTTAACGACGAAAGAAAAACACACAAAGGTATTAAAATTGCTTATACCAAAATTACAAAAATATGACTCACAAGTGAATCTTATTATGACGTGAATTGGAGCTCGTCCGGACAATTTGGTGCATCGCTGCAGCCGAAGCCCCGCCGAGACTCGGTTAAACCAAAAATACGATCTCATGCACCGCGGTGGAAAATGACGAAACTCCGTCTCTTCTCGATTTCAGGGGGAAAAAAAGGGCGCTAATAATAGCCGGACGTTGACGATGCGGATGCTGAGGATTATTTTCTGTATGCAACGCGCGGAAAAATCCAAAGAAAATTGCGTTGCATTTCCTTTTTTTTTTTAATTCCCATAGAAATTATTTCAGTGCACAGCGAATTACCCGGACGAATGAAGAGACAATCAGGGATAATCAGCAAATTGGTGCAGCGTTATTGGCCGCAAGGAAATTGGCGAAATTTCATTTCATAAATTGTTTCACAAAAAATTGCAAGTTTTTGATGTACTAAAATTGCATTGGAAAAATTGCGAAACTTCTTCTTCGAAACAATTCATTTTTTTTAATGGACACCAAGTATTGCAATTTTTGTATTTTTGCTAATATTGCACTTTTTGTATTTTTGCTAATATTGCAATTTTCGTATTTTTGCTAATATTGCAATGTTCGTATTTTTGCTAATATTGCAATTTTTGTATTTTTGCTAATATTGCAATTTTTATATTTTTGCTAATATTGCAAAGCAAATTGCGTTGCATTTTTTTTTTATTCCCATAGAAATTATTTCAGCGCACAGCGAATTCCCCGGGTGAATGAAGAGGCAATCAGGGATAATCAGCGAATTGGAGCAGCGTTATTGGCCGCAAGGAAATTTCATTTCACGCGACTTCGGGGAGGCGGAATATCGCCCGGGGAAATTCCCAACTGTCGCGCGGAGCTGCAGCCGTGGCTATTATACCCCGGGAGTCGTTTTCCCGGTCGCGAATGGGACGGGGGGTGACCAGCAGTGAGAATGGATAGAGTCCGGGACTCCAATAATAACCCGGGCGGAGTGGAGCGAGTCGACGACTCTCGCGACTCGAGAGTCGTCGTCGTCGTCTCGTCTTCGCGCGAGGCGAAATATTTTCGCGGTGGACAAGCGAGTAACGAGGCGCGGCGCGAGCTATGTAAGCGCTAAACCGGTGCGATGCAGTCGTTACGACAGCGACCGAGTAACACAGATGGAGTCTATCAGACACGCGGAAAGTCGAAACAGGAGCATCCGAGAGTAGTCAGAGCCGGTGAGCGGATGATGCGCCACGAGTGCCCGAATAGCATTATCGTTGTATCTAATATCTATATGAAATATACATACTTTTAGTTCTATAATAGTCATTATTATTTTTTTTTTTTCGAAAATTTCTGAATTTTTTTTTTTTTAAGTTCTATAATAGTATCTATATTTCATATATATAGAACTATTATTATATAGATACTATTATTTATAGTATGTATAAATATACATACTTTTAGTTTTATAATAGTCATTATTTTTTTTTTTTTTAGAAAATGTCTGAATATTTTTTTTTTTTTAAGTTCTATAATAGTATCTATATGAAATATAGATATTTTATATAGATACTATTATAGAACTTAAAAAAAAAATTCAGAAATAAAAAAAAAAAAAAAATAATGACTATTATAGAACTAAAAGTATGTATATTTATACATACTATAAATAATAGTATCTATATTTCATACAGATACTATTATAGTATCTATATTTCATATAGATACTATTATAGAAATAACAAAAAATTCAGAAATTTTCGAAAAAAATAAAATAATGACTATTATAGAACTAAAAGTATGTAGGCTATGGAAACTGTGAAAAATTCAGAAATACTGCAGTAATGTGAATGATGAGCTGGCACAAGCAAACTTTTATTTTCCGTGTTGATAAACAATTTTTTTCCTTGATGCTGAGGCTGAGGCTACTCGACATCCGAGGATTTGTTAAAGCGCTAAACAGGAATTGTGTTGACGATGAGATAAAAGATAAGAAAAAAAAAAAAGAAGAACGGGAGATATGTGCGAGGGGGAAAGAAGGTCAGGAGTGTTGATAATAGCGGGAATCCAGACACCCACGCTGGGTATACCGGATTGCGCCAATATTTCTCCTAAGGATTCGCGAAGTGTACACAATTCGTGTACTGGAAGGTATTTGTCTTCTGGGTGGTTTTTTTCACGTTGAGGAGTTTCGATGAAAATTTATTTGTTATTTTTTTTATTTTATGCTTTGACGTTAGGAATGGTCGAAAGAAATTTTCAAGGCTCGTGCAACACGAGGTTTCATTTTTTTTTTTTTTTTTTTTTTTTTTCGGAAGACCAGTTTGTAAAAATCACGACAGTTTTATGACTAACGGCTCGTTTTAGCCCACAAAGGTGAAGATTGGTTGGTTCAACTTAAAACCGAGACAGCAGACAGAATGGCGCTAATATTTCTTAGTGGATTCGTGAAGTGTAAACAATTCATATAGTGGAGCATATTTTCCTTCTGGGGGATTTTTTCACGTTGAGGAGGCTCGATGAAAATTTATTTACGCGAAATTAATTAATTTTTTTGGCTGACGTTCAAAAGGCTTTTTTTTTTTTTTTTTTTTTCGAAGACCAGTTTGCAAAAATCACGACATATTTATGAGTAACGGCTCGTTTTAGCCCACAAAAGAGAGGATTGCATGGCTCATCTAAATCCGCGCGTGACGGCCTGTCAAGTAAATGTTTGGTTTCCTCCAACAATATTTTCGCTCACCTCAGGCATTTACTTTTTTACTTTATTTTATTTTTTTTTCCCGTCTCCCGAACCGCGAGAGACTCTCGAAAATTCAAAAATTGTGATAACTATAGAGATTTTTTGGCAGGTCGTCACCGCCGGATTTAGTTGAACGGTACGATCTTCTTTTTTTTCCTCGCGGCGCTTCAAGAATTCTGTTTGAAGTCGGACAGCGTTGGATTCATTATTGTTCCGCGATTAGAAGACGAATTCACGAATTGCGCAAGTCTTGCGTAATTTTCGACGGGAATGAAAATAAACCCCGGGGGTTTATTGTCTCTCCTCAGAATTTTTTATCTCCCGTTTCGCGAGGAAAAATTATCTTGTCTGACAAAATATTTTGCTAACCCAAAGAAAACTTTTTTTTTAACAAAAATCAAATTTCGATTCCCCGAAAAAAAGTTTAAAGTTCACCTCACAAAATAAGACTAAATAAAATCCCTCACAAAATAAAACTAAATAAAATCCCTCACAAAATTAAACTAAATAAAATCCCTCCCAAAATAAAACTAAATAAAATCCCTCACAAAATAAACCTAAATAAAATCCCTCACAAAATAAAACCAAATAAAATCCCTCACAGAATAAATCTAAATAAAATCCCTCACAAAATAAAACCAAATAAAATCCCTCACAAAATAAAACCAAATAAAATCCCTCACAAAATAAAATCAAATAAAATCCCTCACAAAATAAAACTAAATAAAATCCCTCACAAAATAAAACTAACTAAAATCCCTCACAAAATAAAACTAAATAAAATCCCTCACAAAATAAAACCAAATAAAATCCCTCACAAAATAAAACTAAATAAAATCCCTCACAAAATAAAACTAAATAAAATCCCTCACAAAATAAATCCAAATAAAATCCCTCACAAAATAAAACTAAATAAAATCCCTCACAAAATAAAACTAAATAAAATCCCTCACAAAATAAAACTAAATAAAATCCCTCACAAAATAAAACGAAATAAAATCCCTCACAAAATAAAATCCTCTCAACCCACCGTAAAAACTCAGAATCAAAGTGCAATAAATCCAGTGCCTCATAATTCCCGCTCGAATAGCCCCAAAAGCGTCGCGTTACGATTAACGACGAAACAAAACGCCGAGAGTCAAGACGTAAGCTCGCGGAATTCTCGTTTCATTGACGGCCGCGGAGCAAACGGCTTTTGTCTTACGCGGATGTGAGGCGCAAACGAGGTCGACCGAGTGAGAGAGAGACGAACAGAAAAGCGTCGCACATTCGGTCGGCAAACCCGGAAACCCTTGACTCTTGTCTTCACTGCCAACGGCGCGCGAGGTGGGAGAGCAACAGGTTTCCGGTTTCCCTCGCGCGCGTTGGTACATCGAAGCTCGGAATTCTCGCGGGGGGGCAACGAAGAAATTGACTTACCGATGCACGACACCGGCTGTGATTACGCTAATCCAGACCGCGTTCCACTTTCCAAAGGCTCTCGAAACGCCCGTCCGTCTCTACACGTCGAACCGGTCGTTCCGTATTCTCGGTGAGCGACACGAGGATCCTCCTTCCGGTTGTATCATCGCGACGCTCGCGTCGCCGACCAGCGCCAGACCCGACGACGCCCGTGGAGCGAAAAATATGTCCGTCCGAGAGCTGCGAATTCGCGCCCGGCTGCCGAGATGCTGAAACAGAAAGTTGACTTTTTACTTTTTTTTAATGTCTCGTTAAACGTATGTTTAATATTTTTATGCTTAATTCTTTATTTATGTTTAATATTTTTTATTCTTAATTCTTTATTTATGTTTATTATTTATGTTTAATATTTTTATGTTTAATTCTTGAGTGGGACGATGTTGATAATTTTTATGACTGTCACTAATTTGTTGGCAGGAATTTCTTTCTCTTCAGGACATTTTTACGGTTATGAAATGTAGGAAGGACTGGACACTTTTTTTTAAACATGTGTGGAATGCGATTTTCTCTTGTGCATTTTATTTCCGTGGAGGGAATGAAAAATGTATTTTCATCTATTTCTCATTTTCTGTAGGAATTATTATTATTTCTTCCTGAGGACATTTTCCCGGTAATAAAATGTAGGAAGGACTGTAGCTTTTTCTCATATGTGGAATGCGATTTTCTCCTGTGCATTTTATTTCCGTGGCAGAAATGAAAAATGTGTTTCATATTTCGTATTTTCTATTTTTCCTGATCCAGGCAAATTCTTGGGAATTAACGCGACTTTTACGGTGAGTCGTGAAGGTGGACGAGATGTTGGTAATTCGGTTAATCGTCGCTAATTCGCAGGTAGCCAGGAATTATTATTTCTTGAGGACATTTTTCCGACAATAAAACGCAGGAAGGACTGTAGGAATTTTTTTTTTGCATATGTGGAACGCGATTCTCGTGCGTTTTATTTCTATGACCAGAGTGAAAAATGTATTTCATTTTTTTTTTTTTTTTCGAATCCTGGGCAACCCAATTTTTTTTCTCGTTGCTGTTTCGCGATTATTTTCAAAGTCGTATTCTTGGGACTAATAAGTCCAATAATGGAATAATAAGGTGAGTCCGTAACTGCGTAACTGGGAATTCCCCGGAGCGAAACGAGCGCAAAGCGCAGTGCGCAATTGAAGGTTCCTCACTGACTCTCTCGCTCGCTCGCTCTCGGTGCTCCATTTTCGTCAAGTTCGCAACTGGAGCAGACGATATATTTCGGTCCAGAGCTAATTGGCTCGAGCTTTTGCCCGCTCGTTCGTCGAGTCGATACAACGCGACGGGTAATTCGACTTGCGCGAGACGAGGGACAAAGCAAAACCATTTTTTTTTCTTTCCCAAAGAAAAAAAAATTGTTAATAAAATATTTTGCCAATCATTCGCAGAATTTTATAATTTATATATCCAGTTTTTCGTGACATTTATTTGAGTCAAATAAATTTCTAAATAATGAAATGATTTGTCGACAAAAAATTGTTTAATAAATTGAAAAAATTAAATAAAAATTGTTTAAAAAATTGAAAAAAATTACATAAAAATAGTTTAGGAAATGTTAAAAAAATTGAAAAAAATTAAATAAAAATAGTTTAAGAAATGTTTAAAAAATTGAAAAAAATTAAATAAAAATAGTTTAAGAAATGTTTAAAAAATTGAAAAAAATTAAATAAAAATTGTTTAAGAAATGTATAAAAAATTGAAAAAAATTAAATAAAAATTGTTTAAAAAATTTAAAAAAAATCGAAAAAAAATTATATTACCGAGCAAAGTAACCATAAATAAGATTAAAAAAAGTGTAACTCGCATATCGTTCTCGTCTCTCTTATTTTCTTTTCCTTCCCCCGATGTTTCCAACCCCTACACAGTGCAGCCGGCTTCACCTTCGACGGCCGCATCGCCGAGACGTTGACGAACGTAAGGCGGATAGCTCGTCCTTTCCTTCGAATCGTGCCAAGAACACGCGAGATCGTCGCGGACCTTCGGCTCCGGAGAGCCAGCGAGCGGCTCGCGTCGGAGATGCTCTCTCAACCCGCATTTTATTTATAGCGTGACGTGCACGGCGCGACGGGCAACGCCAGAGGCGACCCGATATCTCCAGGCAGCCCCCCGACCGAGAGGAGTGCAGATTAGCGCCGCGACGTTCGGCGCCGCCTTGGAAAAGCCATTTTCACGACTCCTCCCGTCGCACGAGAAAACGAAGAGCCCAACAAACCAATAAAACACGGGGCGATCGACACGGGACAAGAAAAAAAAACATTTATTTAGCGTCGACCGAATAACGCGTTACGAAAAAAAAAAAAATCCTCCTGGCTACTCGAAAAAACTTCTGCCTGAAACACGATTGATGGTCGAGAAAATATCACTCGACTCGACCGCGCCGGATTGATAACGATAGGAGCGTAAAGCAGCTTTCACTGTACGAGGATCAATAAAGTGTAATTTTGCCAAACACTTTCTAGTTAAATTATCGTTCAGGTTTCTTGAATATTCGTAGCTTCGCGGTTTAGATAACAAATTAATTATACAGTGAACTCTATAATTATTATCACTATTATCATTATTATTATTATTATTATTATATTATTATTTCATTTATTATATTATTATTATCATTATTATTTCATTATGATTTCATTTATTATATTATTATTATCATTCTTATTTCATTATGATTTTATTTATTATATTATTATTATTATTATTATTATTATTATTATTTCATTATGATTTCATTTATTATATTATTATTATTATTATTAATATTATCATAGTTGTTATTTGCAGCTTAATAAAATCAATGAAAACACTTTTTTTGCTGCAACAAAAAAAAAAGATTCATAACGGTGTAATGAAAAATTAAATGATCGACAGGTGGGAAATTGATTAGAGATGTAAATTTTTGCCGCGCTCAGCCGATAAATTTCGCGGGCAATAGAGAGAGAGAGTAGAGTGAATGAACACAAGACGAATAGCCCGGGGGGATCGATTCAATCAACGAGGCTCTCTCGCCGCAGGGTGCGCGCGAGAGGCGATTGATACAATGGAAAGCCCGTGGACTCGGCTCAAGGTCGAGAGTGTTTTACCGGCGTGGAGCTTTGCCGATCGTGGGCGCGCGATATTATTCCGTCGGGGCGATAGAGTGATTTAATTGTCGTAAATTTCTAGGTCGCGTTTGTGCTGTATATATATGTGTATATATAGGGGAGGTGCGGGGAAAATGGGACGCACAAGCAAAAAATGGTTTTACGGCGAAAACAAAAGTGTGCTTCGATTGCTTTTGATCCGAAAATTCGATTCCAACCATCAATTTTGGGCGGCGGCAAAAAAAAAAAAAAAAGTGCGGGCAAAATGGGACAGACCCCCAAAATCGTAATTTCGTGTTTTTTTTACTCGGTGATACTCCTTAACGGTTATATTGAAGAAAAAAACAATTTTGTACAACATTTTTTACAAAAAAAATTTTTTAAATAAATTTTTTTTAAATTTTTTTATTTTGTACATTTTTTTTCGAACAGTTTTTTGTACAAAATTTTTTACAAACAAAATTTTAAAAATAAAAAAAATAAAATAAAATTTATTTTGTACAAAATTTTTTTTTTTTTTTTTTTTTTTTTTTTCGAAGTGACTTTCCAAAGGCCAGATTGCTTAAAACACTCAAAATTGTCAAAAATCTTCATATTCCGCTTACATGCGTTGAATTGCGTCGTATAGACGCGATTTTCACGAAATCGGGGTCTGTCCCATTTTGCCCACACAAATAGTTGGAACTGAAAAAGTAGGTCTTCCATTTTGCCCGCACTTACCCTATATATATGTGTATATAATGCGAACCGTCTACGACTGATTCGAGCCTCCGTTGGTACCGATCTATATATACCGATCTATATACCCATTGTGGGTGTAACACGTGGTACACCAGATCGGAATATCCGCACAGCTGTGAGGGAGGAAAAAAAAGGGGTAGAAGAAAAAAAAAAAAAAAGAAAGAGGGACTGAGCTAATAATCGCGGTGCAAGCGGAAAATCGAGAATCGAGAAGCGGTTAAATCGCTCAAGGTAAAATCGTAACACGAGGGCGCGAGTCGGAGGGAATGGAAAAATATGAACCGGCTCTCTCGACACGCGGCGAACGATAGGCGAGCCGTTTACCACGCGGGGAAGGTCGCGCGCTCGTTTTATACGTCGGTCACACCCTCGCGACGATTATCGACGGTCATTATCGGGAACGCCGGGCGAAGAGGGAAATTAAGGCGCTGCGGTGAGAAAATTTTGTTACCCCAATTTGGCTGGCTTAATCGCGTAACCTTCTCGTTGCGGTAAGAATACTTTTGCTCATTCCGCTGTTGCGAATTTTATTGCCGGTTGGCGTTTCTATGGATTTGCGAGAAAAATGTATTTTTCCTCGCGTGCCGGCATAACGCATATAATTAGCAAACCGAGCCGAGCGAGACACTGGAAAATGTCAGATGATCGTAATTTTTTTTTTATATAAAAAATTACGACACGGCTTTGAAAAGTTTTTTTTTTTTTTTTTTTTTTTCATTTAGAAATTTAGAAATTTAAAATTTGTTCAATATTCGTATTCCTATAAAAAAAATCTGGGCTTTCAGACAAAAAGCCGAAAAATTGTTATTATTATTATTATTATTATTATTATTATTATTATTATTATTATTATTATTATTATTATTATTATTATTATTATTTTTTTTTTTTTTTTTTTTTTTTTTTTTTTTTCGTTGATCGTGAGCCAACAAGTGACGTAATTTGCATTCGTTAAAAGAAAAAAAAAGTGGACTTCCAAGCAAAAATAAAAAATTAAAAAAGGCCTGAAACAAAAAACCCGAAAAATGGTTGCTATTATTTATTTTTTCACCGCTATAATCGCGAGCCAACGGGTGACATCATGAGGCACAACGCGATGTCCGCGAGGACCGGCCAAAACTACTTTCGATTCCGCCGGGTTCGCCAATGGACGACGGTGACTTGCGACTCTCGCGTGGCGCGTCCGGTTCGTCCGTCGCGCGCGAGTTCGGCGAACAATCCGCACCCACATCGGACTGACGAGAAGACGCCTTCCGACCCGGACTTTTCTCTTTCCTTTTCCATGACTCATCGATACGTTACTCAAGGGTCGATCCGCCTAATATTACACAGCGTTTATTATCTCGTCCCACAATCTTTTTTTCTCGCCTCTCGTTTAATTTTTTTTTTCCTCGCCTCTCGTTTAATTATTTTTTCCCCAGCAAAACTGAAAGTGAATTTTTTAATTCACTTTGAGTTTTGTGAATTTCCACACATTTTTTCATATAAAAAAGGAAAAAAATCCAAAGCGAATTGAAAAATCGAAAAAAAATAAAGTCCACGTTTAAAAGATTAAAATTAAACTCTCCGAAAATTAAACTCTCGTTTAATTTTTTTTTCTCGCCTCTCGTTTAATTATTTTTTCCCCAGCAAAACTGAAAGTGAATTTTTTAATTCACTCTGAGTTTTGTGAATTTCCACACATTTTTTCATATGAAAAAGAAAAAAATCCAAAGCGAATTGAAAAATAAAAAAAAATAAAGTCCACGTTTAAAAAATTAAAATTAAACTCTCCAAAAATTAAACTCTCGTTTAATTTTTTTTTTTTCTCGCCTCTCGTTTAATTATTTATCCCCGGTAAATCCGCGCGGGCAATTTTCCTCCACGTTCAATTTTCTCGGCTGTGAAATTCCCGCAACAGTTTTGCAGTTGCGCAATTTTTTTTTTTTTTTTTTTTTTTTTACAAGCCTTAAACCGTTTCATGGCTGCACCGTTAGGTATCTCGCTCTCCGCGGCTGTGCGGAGGTTATGCGCAATCCCGGCCGCTACCGGCCAATGAAATGCTAATTCAGCCACGTGCAACGCGCGCGGAGCCAAACTAAGTGAAGCGGGATGGTAATTGCGAGGCTCACGTGCAGGGGATAAGGATGGCTCGCTGAAAGAGAGATTCTCCTCCTGTCTTTTGCTCTCTCCCGCACGCTGTTGTTCTCCCCCCCCCCCTCCCCCTCCTCCCCCCACCCGCTGCTTTGTTTGCGCCGCGAAGACAACAAAGCAGGGAAGGTCATCGCGATAATGAGAGGCAAAGGGGTACACCAGGTTCGCGACCGTAACGAAGCCAGTTAACCCATGGGACTTTATCGTATCCACGGAATCGTTTACGAAGCAATGAAAAAAAAAAAATAAAAATAAAAATAAAAATAAAAATAAAATAAAAATAAAATAAAATAACGATAATAATATAGAATTAAACTAAATGAAATTTTTTTTAATTCAAAATATTTTGGAAATTCTCCAGATTAAAAATTATTCATGTCAGAAAAAAAATGAAATGAAATAAAAACATAATAATAATGATAATAATATCAAATTAAATTAAATCAAATGAATGCAAAATGAATAATATTTTGGAA
This sequence comes from Pimpla rufipes, assembly GCA_963932165.1. NCBI lineage: Eukaryota > Metazoa > Arthropoda > Insecta > Hymenoptera > Ichneumonidae > Pimpla > Pimpla rufipes. The sequence continues at coordinate 22,823,764 of OZ010635.1, forward strand.
ATTCTCCAGATTGAACATTATTCTTCGAATTATTTGAAAATGAGTTTCAATCTTTGGCTTTTCGAGAGTCGTTTCGCGGCTCGAAAAAGTGTCACACGATCCGCGCGACTCGCGCGCCGCGGGACTAACGGACCTTTTATCATTCTCGATCCATGACATTGGGAGGTGGTCGCGGCGGCGTCGTTACGCGATAACAGTTAGCTCGAGGTCGAAAGCCGAGTCCAATCGCGATGATTCCAAAGCGTTATTTACGGACACAATAAAAACACTAATATACAAGGCGATTTTTCTCATACTTCGTCATTATCAGCATCGTAATTTTTTTTTTCCAAGCTATAAGATATATTTTTGCGAAAATATATGCAAAATTGATGCGCGATATATTCCGTCGGTTAATGAAAAACCTCGCTTTTTCTTACGGCCATTCAAAAGTTCACGTATAATTTTATAATCGCCACAGGCAATCGTTGCAAAATCGTAACTAGAAAATAAACTATTGAGTAAACGTTAATAATTATGTGTTATTTTATTTTTATTTTTATTTTACTATTACTATTACGTTAATTATTATGTATTTATTTTATTTCTATTTTCATATTACTATTTTTTATTTTTTGTATTATTTTTCATGTGTTACCTGCTGATTTACTCTTTTCGCCATTTTTTGTTATAGTTATTTTTATCGTTTTGTTTTTTACAATAAATAAATAAATAAATAAATTCTCAAATTTATTTATCTGAGATTTTATTATTTACTCGAGATTTTATTATTTATTATTTAAATCCAAAACTGGTTAAAAATGAGAAGTCGAAAAATTCGCGTCTGCCCTGACGATGCACGCGGTGCAGGAGGTGAGAAATACTGGGACGAGGGGGGAGAGTCACGCGATTACGCGGTTAGCTTATCGTGATAAAGAGACTGAGCGCGCCGGGGGCTATAAGTGGAACGGGAAGAAATGGCGCGAGAATAATGGCTCTTAAAATAGACAATCGGCGGTACATCGGGAGCTGCGCTGTTGATACGCCGGTCTCGTTGTGCAGCACACACAACGCGGCGTGCAACGTAAATCCGACGAGAGCCGAGCTCGCATTATTGCACCCGAATGACTCGACGTTTTCGCGCCCCGCGAACTCCCGTTTTCTCTCCTCGCCGCACGTGGAACTCGAACGATGATATATTGTATATAATTGGCGGACAACAGGCGCAGTAACAATGTCACGGCGCGTTAATAACTCTCCACCTGGACACGCGCGATAACGAGTTCAATTATCGCGGCCAAAGAGCCGCGAGAATCCCGCGATTATCGCGCGCACGCGCGTCGAGGGAAAAAACAATTAGCCAGGCGATAAAATTATCGTCGAAACGTACCGCGCGGCGGATAACAAATTTTTTTCTTTTTTCGCACCTCCGCAGGAACAATCGAGAAATATTTATTTTATCTGTCGCACAGGGGATCTTTTAATTGCATTTTTGTATTTCTGAAAATTGGTCAAAGATTTATTATTTTGCTGTTAAATTATTTAAAAAATGTGTGATATTAATTTTTTTCTTCTACTGAAAAAAGGTTGCTTGTGAAAATTGTATTATTAATTTATTTTCTACTAAAAAAAAGTCGCTTGTGAAAATTGTATTATTAATTTGTTTTTCTACTAAAAAAAGTTGCTTGTGAAAATTGTATTACTAATTTGTTTTTCTACTAAAAAAAGTTGCTTGTGAAAATTGTGTTATTAATTTTTTTTTCTACTAGAAAAAAGTTATTTGTGAAAATTGTATTATTAATTTGTTTTTCTACTAAAAAAAAGTTGCTTGTGAAAATTGTATTATTAATTTTTTTTCTACTAAAAAAAGTTGCTTGTGAAAATTGTATTACTAATTTGTTTTTCTACTAAAAAAAGTTGCTTGTGAAAATTGTGTTATTAATTTTTTTTTTCTACTAGAAAAAAGTTATTTGTGAAAATTGTATTATTAATTTGTTTTTCTACTAAAAAAAAGTTGCTTGTGAAAATTGTATTATTAATTTTTTTTCTACTAAAAAAAGTTGCTTGTGAAAATTGTATTATTAATATTTTTCTTCTACTAAAAAAAGTTGCTTGTGAAAATTGTATTATTAATTTTTTTTTCTACTAAAAAAGATTGCTTGTGAAAATTGTATCATTAATTTTTTTTGTACTAAAAAAAGTTGCTTGTGAAAATTGTATTATTACTTGTTTTCTACAAAAAAAAAAAGTTGTTTGTGAAAATTGTATTATTCATTTTTTTTCTACTAAAAAAAGTGGCTTGTAAAAAGTGTATTATTAATTTTTTTTTTTCTACTAAAAAAAAAGAATGCTGTGCCCAACAAATAAATGGATGTCAAACTGCAAAGTCTTCCTGTTTATGGAGGCGAAGAAGACGGACGAAGCACCGAAAGCCTTCGGCGCGCAACAACCGCTCAACGTGCGGGTTGTAAGCGGAAAGTTTCGCAAGAAGTTTATTTTCTCTGGGCTCTCGAGGCACCCGCGAGCGTTATACACAATTAACCCCGGTGTGACCCATCCCGAGATATTCGCGAGCCTCGACTATCCCACCACTATGTCGTGACCGAGCTACGCGTGGGTGCTAGAAATTTCATAAGCTCGTTACTCGGCCGCACGGACAACAAACAGCCGCGCATGGGGCTATTTTTTTGGGCCGAGCTAACGAGACACCACGAGAAGCTTCCGCGCTCATGTTTAGTCCTCCCTCTCCGCTCGTTTGTCCCGCTCGGCCCGAGAGCGACGCGTGTCCGAATTTTTAAGAGAAATGAGAGCGAAAATTGCGAACAATTTTCGGTGGTACAAAAATCGGAAAAAAATTAAAAAATTGAAGATGCTGAGACGGTTGATTTTGCATCGTAAAAATTCCAAAATGTTATTAACAAATTGAAAACCGATTTTTTTTCGTGGAAATTATTTATTCATTTTTTTTAATACATCCTCAGATTTTTTTCATTCACTTTGAGTTTTGTCAATTTCCACACATTTTTATTCATATGAAAAAGAAAAAATTCAAAGTGGATTGAAAAATCGGAAAAAATGAATTACGGAAAAATAAAGTCCACTTTATTTGAAGGTACTGAAACGATGGATTTTGCATTTAAAAAATGCCAAAATGTTATTAAGAAATTGAAAACCGATTTTTTTTCGCGAAAATTATTTATTAATTTCTTTTAATACGTTTTCAGATTTTTTAAATTCACTTTGAGTTTTGTGAATTTCCACACTTTTTTTTCATATAAACAAGAAAAATTCAAAGCGAATCGAAAAATCGAAAAAAATAAAGTCCACGTTTAATTTAGATTTTTGTTTGCGACCCGAATCCGCGAATACCAGAATTAACACTGAGGCGCTGGGTTCTTGTTTAATGAAATGATAAAAAAAAGAAGTGTGACACTGATAAGAAAGATCTGATCAAACGTGCAACGTTAATGCATTTAATTGTACGCGATTAGCATCTAAAACAAAGAATGATTTATCACCGGCAAACATTTATTATCGTAAATCTCGATTTTCGTCAATTGCGTCACCGAATTAATCGCGAAATCGTTAAATCGCTTTTACGGTCGATTTTTTTGCAAAAAAAAAAGCGTAATTTATTAAACGGATCATTCGCGATCTCGAAGACAAAAAAATAAAAGTTGACGAACTGTCGAAACGCGTTTTGCGTATTTTTATCGGGCAAAACGCGAGGCGTCGATTAAAACGACTCGCGAGGTCGCGAATGTCGAGGTCACAACGATCACTTTTTACGGCGTATATCAGCCGTATTTTCACGCCGAGCTCTGCGAATCGCTCGACTCTCGTCCGGTCTACTTTGGCCGCGGCACTTCGGAAACAAGGAAGTCGCCGCGCTCCAGCCAAAGGCCACTTTTTCCACCTAAAACTTTGCATTCACGGTCGAGTGTATATAAAGATCGTTGGGATCCGCTAAAAGTCTCTTTACTTCGCCCCCGGACGACGGTAAATAGGTGTGCGTTGCCTACACAACGTACGTTCCGAATGACGAACGGTGCGGAACTGTCCCGAGGCCAGAAATACACTGTCGCGATGACGGGGAATCGCAAAAATATATTTTTCCGCATAACCGCAACGAGTGCGCAAAAATTCTCGTGTTTTTTTCGAAACGCAACGACAACAAAAATTACAGTCCACTAATTAATAATTAATTGGAATCGAAGACGAGATTCTAATCAACGATTTTAGCGAGAACTGCAATTCATAAAGAAAAAAATGGAAATTATATAACGTTAGAAAAAAGTTATGTTACAGTTGAAAAAAAATGAAAATAAATTACTAAATAATAAAACAAAATAAAGAAACTGTGCAAAAGTTCTCGAATTTTTCAAAACGTAACAACAAAACCAATCACAGTCGCCATTAATTGAAATCGAAAACAAAATCCGAATTAACGATTTCAGCGAGACTCCAATTCATTAAAAAAAAAAACAACTGAAAATTTAAAAAAATGTAAATAAATTACAAAAAACAAAACAAAACAAACTGAAGGCCAATGAAAACTTCTTTACCACAAGAAAAACAATCCGATGTTTCACAAAACCGCATAAAATTATATAACGACAAAAAATCGCATTACAAAAAATCAAAGCTAAATCGAATTGTAAAAAAAATATAAATAAAAAATAAAATAAAGGCTAACAAAAATATATCTCTGTCCCATAAAAATCAGAAAGCCGAAATCCCCATCCCGGATATTTCACAAAAGCCTTCGGGCTCCGCGATATATTTTTCCTCCCCTCCACATGTCACGAATATCGAAAGCAATCTGACAGCTTTCGGATTTTCCAATTCGACGACACGTCGAATGTAGAGAATGGAAACCAACGCTGTGTGTGTGTGTGACGCAACGCGCACGCAACTGGATAGTGACAAGTTGATTGTAACACGTCCGCGAGAGATTGAAGCGTATTATTACGACGCGGAGACATATAACGGCTGTAAGCACATCAGTCGATATGCAGAGACATCAGCTGCAAAATGATGATTGTCGAGGGACGACCGAGGCGCGTTTCCAGTGGCTGCGGCCAGACGTATCCTGACGATACGTAGAGGGGAAAGTGTATATAAACTCAGACGGAACACGTACCGCGGGCTGCTGGTACGCAAGTGGAAAATTATTCGTGACCTTGGACTGCAAATAGTATCAGCGGAAACGAAAAGAAAAAAAAGGAGGAAGAAAAAAAAAATTGGTCAAGTCGATCTTTCGCAGCCCTCGAGAGTGACGCTGGTGGGGGGAGCTTTTTCCTCCAGCTATTGGAATTTTTTTTTTTTTTTTTTTTTTTTTTTTCGTGGTTTGAGTGGCTCGTAAAGTGGGAAATTTAATTTTCGTCCTTTTGTCGAGCGCGATTTTCCCTCCCGGCTTACAGGAGCGAAAGGCGTGAATTGACCATTTTTTGTTTGGTACAAAATCCTTTCCTTCATCGTACTTTGATTTTTTTTTTTTTAATTCGCCGGCGTTAAAGTCAGTTTTATTTTTATTCACTGATTCGGAAGGACTGAATTTTTTTTAATAAAAAATATGATTTTTTAATAAAAACATTTATGTTAAGTAAAAAATATAATTTTTTTATAAAATCATTTTTTAGAAATAAACAATATACATTTTTTATAAAACCATTTTTTTACATATATAATATAAATTTTTTATAAAATTTTTTTTTTTATAAAAAATAGTACAAATTCGTTCCTTTGTCGTCCTGCAGTTTATTAAAAAAAATAAAACCCTTCGCCAGCCTCCATAATCTTGTTTTTATTTTTCATCTCACTGATTCGATTTTTTTATTTTTTTTACAAATGAATTTTTTTTTTTCTTTTTTTTTTCAAATAAAAAAATAATCCGGGCCGGAAAAATTAATTTTCCGGCTGTTCATCCCACTTTCCCAAATGAACCCAAACGGTCGAACCCGAGACTCGCGTCTGCGCGGCTCTGGCGCGCGGCCACGAGGCAACGTGTTCCGCGACCGGGAGTCATCAGTCATCATTTAAAGCGCGAGACGCGCGCAACGCGAGCGCGACAAAGCGACTGACCGGCCCTGGTTCAATATTCTTATTCCGGCGGATAACCTGCCAAATGTCAAGCCCAAGGCTCCCGCTGCCTCGGCAAAAATTGCGACGCACCAACCACAAAATTCCATGCAGAAAATTCCCTCGTTTTTTTTTTTTTTTTGCGTTATCGGCGCACGTGGAAAAAAAAAATTACGTCGCTCGTCGATACCGATTTCAGTCCTTGGAGCGGCCGCCGCGGGACGGAGACAAAATACCTTCAGCCTTCAACTTGTCTGTGGTGTTTTTTTTTTTTTTTTTTTTCACGCTCGTCAAACTCACGGCTTGGCTTATCTAACAATACAAAAGAGCGAGCGGCGCGGCGCCGAGATTGTTACTCGCACCAGGTCGGCGTTACACAGCCGACAGATCGGGGCTTCTGGTTACCCCGCGGCGAATGGATTAGGCAATCGATACGCTTTTCTTCGCTATTTCCTCATTGAAGATCTAATATTAGATATAAACCACGCTTGTTACGGGTTCCTACATCACGTTTTGTCCGACGTTGTAAATTGACGTGGTCACTATACCGTGAAGATTTTTTGGCTCACTCGGCGAACCGTGGATATATTCGTCGATCCATTTGGAGATATAGATCGGAAATAAAGAACAGATCGAAGACAACGAGGCAACTTGCAAAATCAATAACAAAAATTCATAACAAGAGTAAAAAATGTTTTTAGCCTGCGGCTAAATTTGTTTAAAAAATTTACTAAAGCGATTTTTGTCATCACTACCGATAATTCAGTGATTTTTTGAGGAACCGATTTTTGTCCAATATCAATAGCGCGTTATTATTAAGCTTACTTTGAGTCGAACTTTTGGACTTCGATCCTAAAGTCTTCTTTAGCAACAATTACCGATTTATTTACCCACAATTAACGATTTCTTTAGCAACAATTACCAATTTATTTACCAACGATTACCAATTTATATAAATAAATTGGTAATCGTTGGTAATTGTTGATAACAACAATTACCGATTTATTTACCAACGATTACCGATTTACTTGTCAACTATTACCGATTTATTTACCATCAATTACCGATTTATTTACCAACAATTTCCGATTTACTTACCAACAATTACCGATTTATTGACCAACAATTACCGATTTATTTACCAACAATTACCGATTCCTTTCCCAAAAATTACCGATTTATTTACCAACAATTACCGATTTTTGCACCAACGATCCCCAATTAATTTCCCACCATAATTACCGATTTACCAACCACCGATCTCCCCCCGCAATTTTTCGCAAACCGATCCGTCACGAAGGTCGAATAATCATCACTTATCCGCGGGTGCTTCGTGTCCGAGCGGCAATTTCAACTACAATATCGAGGGTGTTTGCACTCGAGGCGCAGCTCGCGAGGCGGAGATTCGCTCGCGCGTCGCGCGTTCTCACGGGAGCCCCGCGCGCTCTCGAGGGTCGAGAGCCGAGCCGAGCATCGATCGGCGCTCCATCTCTCTCTCTCCGTCTACCTATACACGTTCGTTCAAATCTCCCAGCGTGTCCTGGGAGTCGACGCCGTCAATGTGCTGGTATACACAAAACTCTCCCCCCCCCCCCCCCCCGTGGAACCCGTGCGCGGCCAACTGGGGCGCCCGCAGGAAATCATGGTGCGTCTCTATGGCCGCCAGCGGCGTCTGGACCCCGAGAACGCCCGGATAAAAGGGGGAGAATATATAGCGCGAGTATATCAGAAGCGCTCCCGGCTTATACGGCCCGTAATTCTCTCCTCTCTCCGCGAGGCGGACCAGCTCTCGCTTTGTGCTCTCCGCCACCACCGAGGCAACTTGGAACTGTATATATATATATATAATATACATATGAAAAACCAGAGAGGCTCACGTTGTGGATGACACTCGGCCGATACCAAAGATACGGAGTTCACCGAGGGGATTTTTTACTCTGTAGACAGAAAAGCCCGCAAATTTATCGACGTTCGTCGTCTTTTTTTTTTTTTTTCTTTTTTCTTTTGTGCGCTGTATTCGTCGACCTTCGACGAGGCCTCGATGAGGCGCCATCCAGGCTCGACGGCGACGCTCGCGGTTGATGCAGCCGCAGGATTCGTCGCTCTGTGACATTTTTTTTTTTTTTTTGGGTACTTGGCTCAAGGCATAAAAATGGACAAAAAGCGGAAGGAAGGAGAAGACTTTTTTTTTTATTTTGTGCGAATTTTTCTCTATTTTGTGCGAATTTTTTTCTGTTTGTGTGAATTTTTTTCTATTTTGTGAGATTTTTTTTCTATTTTCTGCCATTTCTTTTCTATTTTGTGAGATTTTTTTTCTATTTTCTGCCATTTCTTTTCTATTTTGTGCGAAAAAAATTTGACGTCAGCTTTCTACAATCTCCGTTAGTCGCGATTACGTGGAATCTCCAATCGCGACATCCACACCATGAAAAAAAAAGACAAATCTCAAAGATTTTTTTTTTTTTTTTTTTTTTTTTTTTACGTGTGTGACGAGCATTGAATGACAGTAGCTGCAGTGCGACTCGACCGAGGATCGAGTGACACGAGATATCGACGCTTATCTGTGACTAATCAGCGGCTTTCGGGCTTAGGCCGAAAGTCCGACCGACTCAGATTATAGTTTCACATCGCAGTTGCGATTTTATCGCCTTAACAATATTTAATTGACCCATCCCGAGTCCAGGGAAAAAATTTCCCGCTATCTCTCTGTAATCATCGAAGTGATAAGACGGTAATCATCGAAGTAAACACACAAAAAATGTGGCTACTCGTGTCGAGTCGCCAATCACGATGTAAAACTAGCGTTTTTCCTTCAACCACTCGACGCACTCGAATTTGTCGTGAAAACCACTTGAGGTGGTATCGATGATGTTGAAGTTTGCATCGTTGGAGTGCAACGAAATTCAGAAAAAAAAAATTAATTCTATTTAATGATGAAATGATGAAATTATTAATTAAATCAATATTTAATAATTAAATAATTATTCAATAATTAAATCATTTTTTTAATAATTAAATAATTATTCAATAATTAAATCATTTTTTTAATAATTAAATAATTATTCAATAATTAAATCATTTTGTTTAATAATTAAATAATTATTCAATAATTAAATCATTTTATTTAATACTTAAATCACTATTTAATAATTAAATCGCAATTTAATAATTAAATCACTATTTAATAATTAAATCACTATTTAATAATTAAATCATTATTTAGTAATTAAATTATTATTTAGTAATTAAATTATTATTTAGTAATTATATTATTATTCAGTCATTTGGGTTAATTAGCATTATTTTTATTTCTGAATTTCGTTGCATTCCAACGATGCAAATTTTAACATCATTGGTATCGAGTGGCTGTTGCTTTAACACGTTGTACGATAGTCGGGTGTAAAATGTTTTTTTTTTTTCCCAGCCGTAAAACTGTCGCTGGCTGCGGTGTGGAGAATGACAAAAAGGCGAGTGAGAAGAAAAAAAAAAGAAAAGCACACGTTAATCAGAGGCTAAGCACCTGGTAATGAGTTGTAATCGTCGAGGAAACCCGTTCGCGCCGGGAGGAAGCGACGAATTAAGTGCGACACGCCAGTGACACTGGTTGACGAGTCTGTTTTCCACGTTTTCACACGACGGCTAAATGCGCGGCTCATGCAGAGCGTAACTCTCAACGCGAGTCAGGCAGTTCAATCACTCCTCCAGAGTTGAGTCAGAGGAAATGTTGATTTTAGGTTAGGAAATGTTTTTGGCTTGGTTAGTATTTTTTACTCGCGAAGAGTCGATGTTTTTGGCTCGGTCGATATTTCCAGTCGCCATTTTTCATGACACGGATATGATTTTTAGATATATTTTTATTCACATTTTATTAAGTATCTTTTTATTTTTTGTTTCGATTGTGTAATCGAATTATTATTGCAGGTAAGGATATTAGAAATGTTTTTGGTTTGGTTAGTATTTTTCGCTCACCAAGAGTCGACCCGATCGATCGATATTTCCGGTCCCCAATTTGCATAACACAGAAATATTTTTCACACATATTTATCTTCACGCCCGTTTAATTCGTCTGTTTATCTTATTTTTTTTTTAATTGTACAACCATATTATTATTATCTTTAAAAAAAAATATAAAAAAACCGAATGTTATTCTGCGACACCTGCGAGTCTGGCGAGGACGGCTGCGGCTTCACGCTCGTTTAATTCGTCTAATTTTGTTATTTTTTTTTTTTTTTTTAATTGTATATTCAAATTATTATTACCTTAAGAAAAAAAAAAAAAAACCAAATGTTATTCTGCGACACCTGCGAGTCTGGCGAGGACGGCTGCGGCTTCACGCCCGTTTAAATCGTCTAATTTTGTTATTTTTTTTTTTTAATTGCATAATCAAATTATTATTATCTTTAAAAAAAAAAAAAAAAAAAACCGAATGTTATTCTGCGACACCTGCGAGTCTGGCGAGAACTTCTGCGGCTTCACGCCCGTTTAATTCGTCTAATTTTGTTATTTTTTTTTAAATTGTACAACCAAATTATTATTATCATTAAAAAAAAAAAAAAAAAAAACCGAATGTTATTCCGCGACACCTGCGAGTCTGGCGAGGACGGCTGCGCGGCGCAGATATAACTCCAGATGCTCGGGCGGCGCGTAACCGAAACGAAAATATATTGCGGCAATACGAGACGCTCGTTAGGCCGGAGGATTCGCGGTGTGTGGAAATCCGTTAGGCCGAGAGAGAGATTCACGAGGCACTTTTGTGTCATGCGCGCGCGGAGGCCGCGATAACCAGGGTCGTGTAACCCGCGAACGACGAACGTCGAGACGTTCGTGTATATCCAACGCGAACGCGAAATAGACGCGGAGAAGGAGCTGGAAGCAGATTAGATATCCCCGCGGGAGTACCGAGTATTAAATCATAAATCATCCGTTTTCTATTCACGCGGTTTGCGCGAGTAGAAAATTTCCCGACTATTCTTAGCTTTGGGTAGTTTTCAGTTTAATCTGTGCTAAGTCGCTCTGCAAATGCTTTCTGTGTGATCCATAGGGAGTTCCATCTCAGGGACCAACAAATTTATATCGGTCTATTTTTTTTTTAGTTATTACAAAACTAAAAAAAAAGGTAAAATATGGTAGCAATTTTGAAGAAAAAAATCTTGATGTCATTCATCGAAGGAAAAAGTGAACACGTCGGAATTCGAGATTAAAGCGCAAATAATAATAATAATAATAATAATAATAATAATAATAATTCTACGGTGAATATTTGACACGGAATTTGAAAAGAATAAAAAAAGAATATAACTTAAAACTTTCTTTTCAGTACAACATTTTTTTTTTTTTCACATCAAAATCCTTCAGCTCTTATCCAACATTCTCGCCTATTGCATTTTCAGCTTTCTCCATTGCATTTTTACCCCGGATTTTTTTGCTCCAACAAATCGCGACCAATTTTGTCGTCCTTTCAATTTGGCAATAAAAAATCCCAAAAAGACTGCAGGTTGGCTAATAAAATTGAAATAAAAGCGGAAATTAAAGTCAAGTCGCTTAGAGAATTTATTCCCAGGCCCAATAAATTTCTATCTATCCATCTACCATTATTACAAATCTCAAAAAAAAAGAAATTAATAACAAGATAGTAATTTTGAGAAAAAAAAAAAAAAAAAAAAAAAAAAACCTGATGTCGTTTATCGAAGGAAAAAGTGAACGAGTCGGAATTGAGGATTATTAAGACGCGAGCGCGTCAACGTCCCGAGTGACTCTCGGTTTCTCCGGTGAAACTGGTTTGAATCCTCCTCGGACTCCTCGGTCGGCCACAAAGTGTGGCGTATCAACCGCGATTATCGTCCGAGATTTCACGGTCACTCGGCGGACTCTCCGCCGCAAAGTGTGCGCTCCTCGTTGGCTGCGCGCAAACCGACACAACATTTGGCGATCCTGTTATCGCCGCGCGGCCAGCCGCGAGAAGACGGAAAAATCGCCAAAACCGACCGCGACTTCCCGGTGCGAAAAAAATCGCCGAGTCACGAGCGCCTCGCCCATTGACAAATGCAAAAGGCAAAGAGAGCGAAACCTCGTGACCGAACCCCGGGAATTCCACGCGAGGTTGCGGCGGATTTTTTTTTTTTTTTTTTTTTTTTTTTTTCATTTTATATATTTTTTTTTTCCTCGTGAATTTCCTTCTTCGGGTGCGATGAAAATTCACGTGGGCTATTTTTGGCCTCCTGAGCCGAGATAAATTATTTTATGCACGCGGAAAAGATAATAATAATAATAATGATTTTTTTTTTAAATTTATTTATTTATTTTTTTTAGAGAGGGGGGAAATGTTAATAATAAATAATAATAATAATAATAATAATAATTTTTTTAAAATTTATTTATTTTTGTTTTAGAGAGGGGGGAAATGTTAATAATAAATAATAATAATAATAATAATAACAATTTTTTAAATTTATTTATTTTTTTTTAGAGAGGGGGGAAATGTTAATAATAATTAATAATAATAATAATAGTAGTAGTAGGGCGAACCAACTGGTTCGTTGGGTCGAGGCATAAATTAAATTGACCCATTTTGAACTCCTCGCCATCCGTAGTTAATTCTGGCGATCTTTGTATGTAAAGCAAAAAAAATTAAAAACCGAAAAATGTGTATTTTCGCTTGTCTCGCGAGTCATAAGAAAAACTCGGTACGTCCGGACGTATCTCGAGCAGGTGACGCAGCCAATGGCCGCCCCGCTATGCTAATTCACAATTGAGATGTTTTTTTCCCCGAGCGACTTTGTATACCTGCGAATGTGCAAAATGTGTGTGTGTGTGTTTTGCCCGACTGTTTTGCCTGCTGCACCGACGCAGACTTATTTTCAACCACCGAACCGGGATACAGTCACTCGGGCTATTATTATTATTGTGCATATTATGTGCATGTGCATCGTGGATATTTTGCCGGGTAAACAGATCGAAAATAATTCTTAATGAAATAAACTTTGGCGAACGAGAAGAGAGGGAAATTTGCGAATTTAGCGGCAGTTGATGCACTTTGCGGGTTTCATCGTCATTTCGTATCGACCGTTTGCGTCAAATGGCAAACTTCGGGAAATAATAATAATATTTGGGAATTGGGAAAATGTTTTTGATAGCCGCTGTAAAGTTTTATTTGGCTCGTCAAATTGGCGATTCGCAATTCTTTGTGTGCGTCAATGAAATGAAATGAAATAAGATAAAATGAAATAAAATAAAATAAAATAAAATGAAATAAATTTTTAAAAAATGAAATAAAATAAAATAAAATTAAATTAAATTTAAAAAAATGAAACACATTTTTTTAATGAAATTATTTTTAATGAAATAAAATTTGAAAAATGAAATAAAATTTAAAAAATGAAATAAAAATTAAAAAATGAAATGTATTTTTTTAATGAAATTATTTTTAATGAAATAAAATTTAAAAAAATGAAAAAAAAAAATGAAACACCTTTCAATTTTGCACGAAATTTCAAGACTTTTATTTTTAACGTGCAACCTTTGGACCTGCACGAAATAATTTCTCTTGTCGAGATTAAAAAAAAAAGGTGTGAGTAGCGAGCGACCGAGTGATCCAAGATTTTTATTATCTGGCATACCTTCGGGCCATTCGGCACGTACCAGATACTTCCGGTGAGATAAATATTTTGAACGGACACTCACGAATCACGATGCGAAACTCGCTCGGCTCTATCCGAGGCGCGAGAGGCGAGCGATAAAATCGTTTTTACGACCGGAGATCTGGACCGATACTTTCGCCACCGAATGATTACAAAAGGTTGAGCAGTGATAGTACAAGACCGAGAGACTCTTTTTAAAAGCCTTTTTACGGCGGCCATCAAGCATCCTTGATGGTCGAACGGCTCTGATAAAAGTTCGTAAAAAAAATTTCGCGTGCGTCACCGCGAAGATAGCGTCAGCAATTTTTTGTGTATTTATCCACGAACATATACGTTTTTTTTTTTTTTTTTTCAATTCCATTTGATTTTTTTTGTCTTCTACTGTTGATTATTTTTCTAAATTTTCAAACAGATTTCGATTTTTTTTTTCGTCACCTCTGAAGTTCAAATTCACATAAGATGTTTTTTTGACACTAAAAACTCTGCGAATTATTTGAAAATTTCAAATAACTGCTGCGACAATTTGTTTTTGCGTTTTAAAATTTTTTTTGTCACTTATCCAAAAACATATAAATATTTTTTAATGCTGTTCGAATTTTTTTAAAATTCTTCCGCTACTGTTAACAATTTTTCGAAATTTTCAAACAGATCTAGATTTTTTTTTACTCATCGCTGACGTTCAAATTGACGTAATTTTTTTTTTTTTACATAAAATAAATATTTTTCATATAAATATTTTTTAATGCTGTTCGAATTTTTTTTTAATTCTTCCGCTACTGTTAACAATTTTTCGAAATTTTCAAACAGATCTAGATTTTTTTTACTCATCGCTGACGTTCAAATTGACGTAATTTTTTTTTTTTTTACATAAAATAAATATTTTTCATATAAATATTTTTTAATGCTGTTCGAATTTTTGTTTAATTCCTCCGCTACTGTTAATAATTTTTCGAAATTTTCAAACAGATTTAAATTTATTTTTTGTCACCTCTGACGTTCAAATTCACGTAACATTTTTTTTTACATAAAATCCGCGAATGCTTTGAACGAATTTTGAATGCGCTGCGTTGCGGCGCATTTGCTCGGTCGTTTGCGGCTCTCCAGACCGTCCAGCGCTCAAGATCGATTACCCGGCACCCACAAAGTCAGAAGGAGAAAGCAAAGTCAGCCACCAACACGAGTTCCGTCGTGGCGCGCGCGCGCGCGCGACACTGCCACAGGAATCGACGGTGTTATTGTGTCCACGAGTAACACGGAGAGCTCTACGTGCAGCCGCACAACCTCGGAGCGGTGATTGAGCAATGTACCGGAGCGATCGTACACAGAGATGATCGAAACGATAGTGTAACGACCGAACGAATTACAACATCGTAAACATTGGGCACCTTTTCTTTTCCTCGTTTTTTTTTTTTTTTTTTTTTTTTCGTTTCCTGTTTATACAACCGCGGTAGCCGCGTGTCAATATCGAACGGTTTTGTTGCACAAAGTCAAGACCGTGTTCATAATAATAATAACAATGATAATAAGAAGAATAAAAATAATAAAAATACTAATAATAATAATAATGATAATGACAATGACAATGACAATGACAATGACAATGATAATGATAATGATAATGATAATGATAATGATAATGATAATGATAATGATAATGATAATGCGGTCAATATTTGACACGGAATTTGGAAAGAATTTTAAAAAATATAAAGCACTTTCTTTTTAATACATATTTTTAATTCCAACTCTTACTCAACAACATTCTCGTCTATTGCATTTCCAGCTTTCACCAGTGCATTTTTTTTAACCCGGAATTAGTCGCCACAATAAATTGTGAATAATTCCTGGTTTTAATTTTGTAACAAGGAGTCTCAAAAGTCTGCGGGTTGCCTAATAAAAATTGAAACGAGATTGAAGATTAAAATGAATACAGAATCAAATTGAAAATTCGAAATAAGTGAAATTAAAGAATAAAATGAATAAAGAATCGAATTGAAAATTAGAAATAAGTGAAATTAAAGATTAAAATGAATAAAGAATCAAATTGAAAATTAGAAATAAGTGAAATTAAAGGTTAAAATGAAGAAAGAATCAAATTGAAAATTAGAAATAAGTGAAATTGAAGGTTAAAATGAATAAAGAATCAAATTGAAAGTTAGAAATAAGTGAAATTGAAGGTTAAAATGAGTAAAGAATGAAATTGAAAATTAGAAATACGTGAAATTATTATAAAGGTTAAAATAAATTAAGAATCAAATTGAAAATTATAAATAGGTGAAATTAAAGATTAAAATCAATAAAGAATCAAATAGAAGATTAGAAATAAGTTAAACTGAAGGTTAAAATGAAACAAAGATAAATATTAAGGATAATAAATAAATAAAATAAAAAATAAGATGCAAATGGTCAAGTCCAACGATCGAACGATCGTCCTTGCCAAAGGGTCGAGAAACGTGAGTCACACATATCGCTCCGATATGCGTGCCCGATATCGCGAGCCCTGATCTAGGCTAAATGTCGAGAGCGCGAGAACCACATCTGGCCGGGTCATCGCGTTATCTATTTTCGACTAGTCGCCGTGGCCACTTCGCGGTACTCGCTCGCGGGTGGCGCAATGTCTACCGGGCCATTCGCAGGCTCACGCACATGCGAAATTCGCGTGCCGCGAATTATGCGGCCTCGGGATAACCGGGCCCGATTGTTGATGTATTCCTCGGCGTCTCCCGATTATTATTCAAGCGGATTATATCGATCCCGAGCGTCATGCGAAAGGGAGAAATTCCCTCCCTGAGCTCCGGACTTCTCCGGGCGTTAAGACGTTATTATCCCTCAGTGGCTCTATGTACCCGCATTACGTATGCTAATATCGTGTTTATTAACTATGCATAAGGCGGACTTTTAAGCGTACATCGTTCGTGCAGGTTATGGACTCCTCTGCTTGGGAACTCAATCTCAAACGTCCTGAGTGGAAATTGAGGGTCTTTCTCATTCTCTGAGGCGCTGGAAAATTTTTTCGTTTATGGAAACCCGGGGGAAAATTTTGGCGATTTTTGTGCACGAAATTTTGAGGGCGATAAGTCGGATGGAATAAAAATTTGGGACGTCAGAAATTTTTTTTTTTAGTCTTGGGGCGTCAGAAAAGTTTTTTTTTTTTTAGTCTTGGGGCATCAGAAAAGTTTTTTTTTAGTCTTCTCACGGCAGAATTCGCAGTTCTGATTATCGGTCGAATATTAAAAAAAATCGTCACCCGGATATATATATATTTTTTTTACACAATATCGATTTTTGACCGGTATCAATATTCTCAAGTCGCATATTCTAGCCGGAAAACTATGGTTGAGAATCATTTTTGTGTTGTTGGGAAAAAAATTAGGTTTTTTAACGATGGTACGTGTGAAGTCTGGTGATCGGTAACTTAATCAGCCATTCCGACTGCAGGTCGAAAATTAAAAAAAATCGTCAACCGTATATTTTTTTACACAATATCGATTTCTGACCGGTATCAATATTCTCAAGTCTTAATCAGCCATTCCGACTGACGGTCGAAAATTTAAAAAAATCGGTCAACCGTATATTTTTTTTTTACACAATATCGATTTCTGACCGGTATCAATATTCTCAAGTTTGGGAAAAATGTTAGGTTTTTTTTTTTAACGTTTATGGGCTGCACGTTTGGAGTCTGGTGATCGGTAACTTAATCGGCCGTTTCGCGTCGAACCCCGCAGCGACGCTGGAAAGTTTTCCGATCAATCGAGACGCGACGGCAGAAAATCCGGGGAAAATTCCGTCGATTTTTATGCGCGAGACGGCGACGGGTCAGAGGCTGCGAAGGAGGGTGGGAAGGTACGGAACGAGTGGAAAAACAAACGGCGAGGCTGTTAAGATGGGCAGGGAGGGAGAGGGAAACATTAACGGGCGACTTGAATGGTCGATAAATGATCGGCCGGGGGAAACAAGGGGGCGAGGGTTGCGCTTTGCAGAGCGATAAAACTTCCGCAGCCCGGAAAGTGGGAGCGTCAACCACGATCCGCTCGACTTCGAGAAGCTCTCGGTGCTCCGACAACGGATATTGTAATTGCTCGGCACATTTCGTTCCTCGATTACCCGAGAAAGGACGCATCGATCGGCGACGAACGTCGTCGTTCATAGATTGTTGGGAATTAATAAGGAATTTTTTCGTCGTGTGGAAAATTCATCAGCGTTCGATGAATGTCGAATTTATTTATAGGTTTAAAGAGTGAAGACAAAATTGAATTCCAACTTTCATCTTTTTTTTTTTGTTTCAGGGCAAACTTGAATTTTTATTTAGTTCATTTTATTTATTTTTTTACTAAACCGTGAAATTAAGTTGATAGACTGTGACATTAATATTCTTTTTTTAATTTGGAAAAGGTGAATTTCGTATTTAGAATATTAACAATTAATTTTCAATAACAAACATTTTTGTTGAACATTGTTTTTAACAATTAATTTTTAAATTTTTTAATACATTTTTTTAATTTGAATTAATTTTTTAATTTTTTAAATACATTTTTTTTTATTTGAATTAATTTTTTAATTATGTAAATACATTTTTTTTTATTTCAATTCATTTTTTTACCAAAACGTGAAATTAAATTCACATTCCGCTTCGACATTGATTTTTTTTTTTTTTTCGTTTTTTTTTAAATCTGGAAAAGCAATATTTTTAATTTACAAAAATCCAAACTGAAGTCGAAAACTCCAAAATCAGGATTGAACTAAGATGCAAAAAAAGCGAAATTCAAACCATCCAACACGAGGAGAGTTTGGTGGCGTTTCCATAATCTTGGGGATTATTTCGACGATCGCAATTAATTGTCTCCTCGCTCGGCGGGCTGAAATCGCTATTTTCGCGAAGGTCGTTGAACCCCGTGTGTCACTCGACGGTTTTATTCCGTCGTCGGTATGCGCCTTATTAAGCGGATATTCGCGCGCGTAGTCAACGAGCTTCGTACGTGTGCATATTACACGGCTCGAGAGCTGCAGCGCGACGTGGAAATTTTATACACCGCGCCACGCGTCCCGCTCTCCAATTAATCACCATCGAATCGAAGTCAACGAGACTCGGTGTGCTCTATTTTTTTTTTTTCTTCGCCTGCAAAATTCTCCGTCAATCGAGTCTCCGTTTACCGACCATTCCGGCTCTCCGTTTTTCTCCTCCACCGGGGCTTTACCGACTCTGAAATATCGAGCGTCACGTGGGGCACGCGATCCGTCATTTATAACGAAACTCGAGTGTACGAGCAATCCGAGTGGCTTACGCACGCTCGGAAGGGTGAATAAATTTTCGTATTGAAATCCGAGGGCGTCGGAAGCCGAGTATCGACTGAATTTTTTTTTTTCTTTTTTTTTAGGGGTTTTAAAATCGATCGCAACGTCTGAGACGAAAATCTAAATATCATTATTATTGTTATTATTATTGTGGATTATTATATTACTGTAATGCGATAAAATATATTTATGCTACGGTTTGTTTGGTTCTATCGAAGTGCCTGACGTATCTCGTGGATTATCGGATTACGAAGATGTCATTGATAAAAATCGTAACGCGAAAATATAAGTAATATTATTATTATAGATTACTATAATATAATAAAATAATAAGTATCATAAAATACTGTAGTATAGTATTTTATTATATTATAGTATTATTATATAATTATTATTATTATTATTTTCATTTTCATTTTCATTTTAATTTTTTAATTTTGTATTATTATTATTATTATTTTCTTTTTCATTTTAATTTTTTAATTTTTTAAATTTGTATTATTATTATTATTACTTTCATTTTCATTTTAATTTTTCAATTTTTTAAATTTGTATTATTATTATTATTATTTTATTATTATTATTGTATAATAGTATTATTATGTTAAAGTATTACTATAATATTTTAAAATATATTTATGCTACGTCTGTTGGGTTCGACTTCAATTAACGCGCCTAGCGACTTATCTCATGGATTATCGGATTACCGAAGGTGTCATTGATAAAAATCGTAACACCCGAGAGGCCCCTCGAAACTTCGTCCACGTCATGCGCCGAGCGCAGTCACACTCGGGGTCTCGTAGACGCGACACTACGCAATGTTTGATCCACGCGCTAATGTATTTGTTTTGACCGGGGCGAAAATTAAATTGACAAACGAGAATCATTCTTCGCCACGTTTGAGAGACACGGATGGAAAAATCTAATGGATAAGGAAGGCGGATTAGTGTTATTGACTGATTCAATGATAAGCCTGAGACATTTTTCTTTGTACACAGCGCAGCAACCGAAGCGTGATTCACACGATCAAAAATCCAAAGTGTCGTTACGTGAGTCAGGATTGGCTATGAATTTTTTTTTTTTTTCTTTTTTTTCACCTCTCTCGATATTTATAGTGTTGTCAAAAATGTGCCCTTCATCATAATTACGTTTTTTTTTTAATTAAATTAAAATAAATTTACATAGTTTAAATTAAATTAAAATAAATTTACATAGTGTAAATTTAATTAAAATTTAAACAGTTTATTTTAATTTTTAATTTTTATTTCTGAATTTCCTTGCATTCCAACGATGCAAACTTCAACATCGTCGATATTTTTTTCCCTTCTTACTCACCAAGAAAATAAACAACCGACAGCCAATTATTTTTCACACCCCGCACATCTAAATTATGCACCAATTAACAACAAACATCGAGGGCGAAAAAAAAGTTCCCCGTCCACGTGTATATTTTTGTGTACACTTGGCGTGGGGAGAGCGAATAACCACACAGGGCGTCTCACGTCGGGCGTCAGCGTCTGGCGATTTCAGGTTGGCACCAAAATCGCCGCGAGAGGGATGAGAAAAAATAAAGTAAATTCTCAAAGGTGGCTGCGGCTCTCTCGACTCGTCGATCGATGAGCACAGCGCAATTTTTTTCCCCCAACAAAAAAAACAAAAATCTCCCATCCCAACAAAGAGACGAAAAAAAAAATATCTCCCATCCTAACAGAGAGACGAAAAAAAAAAAATCTCCCATCCCAACAAAGAGACGAAAAAAAGAAAAATTCTCGCGTCCCAACAGAAACAAAAAAATAATAATTCTCGCATCCCAACAGAGACGAAAAAAAAAAATTCTCGCGTCCCAACAAAGACGAAAAAAAAAAAAATTCTCGCGTCCCAACAGAGACGAAAAAAAAAAAAAATCTCCCATCCCAACAGAGACGAAAAAAAAAAAAAAAATCACCCATCCCAACAGAGACGAAAAAAAAAAAAAAATCTCCCATCCCAACAAAGAGACGAAAAAAAAAAACAAAAATTCTCCCACCCCAACAAAGAGACGGAAAAAAACGAAAAAAAAATCACGAAGAGTCGCCACAAAAAAAACTCACCAGTGCCGAGTATCCTTTCCCGTGTGTCGCGAGGCGCCTAGAGCGGTGCACACAAGTTTTCACTCAGCTGTTCACAGGCCACGCGATTCCGCCCGCCCGACGTCTGGCGAAATTTTTCCCGTGTCTCCCGTTGGCCGCGCTCAACAGGCGTACTTAAACCGTAGCAGCGGCGGCGGCACAAAAATCCCGTGGACCGCGTTTCTCGTCTCCCTCGTCGTTCCAGGCCCAAAAGGAACAAAATCTCGCAGCCCGCTGCGTAACCCTCGAGAGTTTCGCTTCTATCTCTTTCTCTCTTTCTCTCTCACTGGCTTCTTCGGCTCACGGGAGAAAAGTCGCCGTGGGGCTTTGAACTCGACGCCTCGTGCAGCGTCGATGATATTTTTCACCCACCGCTTTAACCCTTCGAGTTCCAACCCCGCTCACTGTTGTCACCGCACGTAAAATAAATACGCAGCGATAATAATAATAATAACAGTAACCAACAAAAACGCCCACAATTTTCACCAAAGAGTCCCGCGACGCGATTGGTTCACAGTTCGGATTTTTTCGAGAGCGAGAGAAAAAAAAAGCAATAATAATAATAATAATAATAATAATAATAGTAACCAACAGAAACGCCCACAATTTTCACCAAAGAGTCCCGCGACGCGATTGGTTCACAGTTCGGATTTTTTTTCCGAGCGCGAGAAACAAAACAACAAAAACACAACGAGAAAAAAAGCGAACTCGTTTTTCTGCTTCTGTTTTATTTATTGTATTTTTCTTTGTATTTGTTTGTTTTATTTACTTATTTTTTTACCGAAGTGTCGGAAGGAACGAAAATAAACATAAAAGCTCGTCTGTCGTGTTCGGGGCTGCCTATAAACGCGTGTTGTAAACTGCAGCACCGGCACCGACTTCACGACTCTGGCATGCGAACCGTGGCGCGTCGTTGGACGGACTGATCGCTCGGATGGAGAATGCCGAGGGAGTAACCCACGGAGAGAGGGAGAGAGAGAAGGTGGGAGGGAGGGAGGGAGAGAGAGAGAGAGGATCCCCGTTGCCCCCGACGCCACTAACACCGCTCCGCGCGGCTATCTCGGCTACTACGGCGGAGGCTCGGTTGGTTGCCGTTGGACGGCGGCGCGCGGCGATGTCGTCGGCCGTGGTGGCGGCCCTCCTGCCGCCGCCGCCGCTGCTGCTGGTGCGTGTGCTCGTTGCTGTTGCTGGCTGTGTTGCCGTTGGCGCTCCGGAAACGCAGCCAGGCGCAGCGCGCTGCGCGCAGCTTCGTGAATTGTACGCACGACGCGCGAATCGAGAATCACGTTTTTAAAAAGGGAATCACGTTTTTTAAAAAGGGAATCACGTTTTTAAAAAGGGAATCACGTTTTTAAAAAGGGAATCACGTTTTTAAAAAGAGAATCACGTTTTTAAAAAGGGAATCACGTTTTTAAAAAGGGAATCACGTTTTTTAAAAGGGAATCACGTTTTTAAAAAGGGAATCACGTTTTTAAAAAGGGAATCACGTTTTTAAAAAGGGAATCACGTTTTTAAAAAGGGAATCACGTTTTTAAAAAGGGAATCACGTTTTTAAAAAGAGAATCACGTTTTTTTTTTTTTTTTGCGTGATTGTATGTATGAAGGAAAAGGTTGGATGGTGGATTTTGTGGTGGATGTTTTGTAGGTGGGCGTATGGAACTACTGTAAAGATTGTGGTGGGCCTGACGATTATCATAAAAATTGTGGTGGGCCTGATAATTATCATAACAATTGTGGTGGGCCTGATAATTATTAT
This sequence comes from Pimpla rufipes, assembly GCA_963932165.1. Classification (NCBI taxonomy): domain Eukaryota; kingdom Metazoa; phylum Arthropoda; class Insecta; order Hymenoptera; family Ichneumonidae; genus Pimpla; species Pimpla rufipes. The sequence continues at coordinate 22,846,617 of OZ010635.1, forward strand.
AAAAATTGTGGTGGGCCTAATAATTATCATGAAAATTGTGGTGGGCCTGATAATTACCATAACAATTGTGGTGGGCCTAATAATTATCATAAAAATTGTGGTGGGCCTGACAATTATCATAACAATTGTGGTGGGCCTAATAATTATCATAAAAATTGTGGTGGGCCTGACAATTATCATACAAATTGTGGTGGGCCTCACAATTATCATAAAAATTGTGGTGGGCCTAATAATTATCATGAAAATTGTGGTGGGCCTGATAATTACCATAACAATTGTGGTGGGCCTAATAATTATCATAAAAATTGTGGTGGGCCTGACAATTATCATAACAATTGTGGTGGGCCTAATAATTATCATAAAAATTGTGGTGGGCCTGACAATTATCATACAAATTGTGGTGGGCCTCACAATTATCATAAAAATTGTGGTGGGCCTGATAATTATCATAAAAATTGTGGTGGGCCTAACAATTATCATAAAAATTGTGGCGGGCCTGATAATTATTATAAAAATTGTGGTGGGCTTGACAATTATCATAAAAATTGTGGTGGGCCTAATAATTATCATAAAAATTGTGGTGGGCCTGACTAAACAATGCGATGGGCCTGAAACTTACTAGAAAAAATTGCGGTGGACCTGACACTTACCAGAAAAATTGTGGTGGACCTGATACTTACCACAAAAATTGCAGTGGGCGTAACACTTACCGCAAAAATTATGGTGGGCCTGTAACGTACCAGAAAAATTGTGGAGGGCCTGACACTTACCACAAAAATTGTGGTGGGCCTGACATTTACTACAAAAATTGTGGTGGGTCTGACACTTGCCACAAAAATTATGTTGGGCCGGACACTTCCCATAAAAATTGTGGTGGGTCTGATACTTACCAAAAAAATGGTAACTTTCCACAAAAATCGTGGTGGGCCTGGCAGTTGACACAAAAATTGTGGTAAGCGTGAATTTGGACAAACACTCGAGGGTATGAATGGAGGAAAAAAAAATATAACATGGTGTGAAAAAAAAATTACAGTGTCGTGAGTGGAGGTGACTGGACCATGAGTTGTTGTTTGTTTATGTTGAGACACATTTCCCGCCTCTAATTGTTTACGCTCGCCGCTCTCGAGCGAGCGGATATTCCAGGTACGTTGTTTGCTCGTGTTTTCCGGACCAATGACGCTATTTGTTTATCGGGCGGTCGGCGCCTCGAACGGCCGATGGCCCTCGAGCGATAAGCCGGACTCGGGGAAACCGATGATGCTGTAATTGATCCGCTGGATGAGCAAACAGATGTGGTTCTTGTGGTACCGTCTGGCACCGATTTGATAGTGGAATACGCGGAATGGGTGGGGATGCTGGTTGGATTCGTGGCGAAGGATTTGCATGTTTTTTTTTATTACTGAGAAAAAAATAATTCCACTTGGAAGCTCCGAGTGGAATTATTTTTAAATATAGCCACGAAACACTTGGGAATACCAATCAAATTATTTCTACATAATGTCGAATAAAAAAAATTAAAAAAATTACATGCAAATAAGCGGCCAATAAACTGTTCCGTCGAATTTGCTTCGGCAGGTTTGGTCGTCGCGACTAATTGGTCGGCTGATGAGACGATCGTCTAAGCCACTTCGGGAATCCAACCATTCCGACCGTTCGCTCCGTATCATTAGTCACGAATATCGGGAAGACACACAATTATTGCTGTAGGTACGCAAGACGATTTTACAATTGCGCTGTAATTGCGATTACAATTAGACGAAATTCGTCCTCGTTACAATTTTATTGTTAAACATTAATATGTATTAATTCAGCGAAATATTTGTTTATAAAAAATCGTGAAAAATATTGGTAGAAAAAAATTGTTCCTCGTTGATCGAACAAATTTGCATGTTACAATTTTATTATCAAATATTAAGTATTAATATATATTAATTCAACGAATTCTTAATTTTAAAAAAACTGTGAAAAATATTGATACAAAAGATTGTTCCTCGTTAATCGAACAAATGTTCATGTTACAATTTTATTATTAAATATTAAATGTTAATATATATTAATTCAACGAATTCTTAATTTAAAAAAAAACCGTGAAAAATATTGGTAGAAAAAAATTGTTCCTCGTTGATCGAACGAATTTCCATGGGGTCCATCGCACCCTATAGAAAAGTCCACGGGGTCGGCGAACCCCGGGATTGTCATCGTCGAACAATTCGCTCGGGAATCTCAATGAACTTGTTTACGACTCGTCCGTATTTTATTGGCGCGATGCGGAGGAGCCGACGGAAGAATTATTGCGTCGCGCGAAGGAGTGACGAATGTCCCTTACGTTTTGTCTCGCGATAAGGAAACGTGCGACGCTCGATGAAATTCGGTCAACGAGACGGCCTGAATTTTTTTAGGGATGAGCGGAGCGATTTTTTTTCGCATTTTTTTTTTTTTTTTTTTCGAAAACGTGAGATAAATATATAACAGCCACTTGCGTCAAGTGTCAACACAGCTCTGATCTCGTGTCTCAAGTCGCTGGCAGCACGATCGACGCTTATCTCACGGATAAAACGGCCGCAGTTTTATCCCTACGGAAATAAAAAGTATCCCGACTATATTATGCATTATTTATGAACGACACATAACTCAGAGATAATACAGGATATTTTGGGATACACGTGACGTATAGCGCCGCAATAACACCGCGCGACAGTGGAGACACCTCAATTCAGTGTTTATAGACAGGGGACGCGCGCGTCCCCCGCGACAGACGAGAAATTTATTGTGTAGAATTTGCCTGCATTCGGGCCGATGTTGATGCTGAGATAAACCGAGCTGATAACAGAGTCGTATATTATTCACGTTCGTTGCTGGTGCGGAACGATGAAAAGTGTCGGTGGATTTGACACGCGTGTAAGATTATCCGGGCCAAGTTCGAGAACGGGTGGAAAGTGTGGTGGGAAATATTTGTGGAATATTGTTGATTTAATTTTTCGACGGGATTTATTTAAATGAATATTTATTTAATTTTTTTTTAGATAGGATTTATTTAATTAAATATTTGCTTAATTCTTTTTAGACAGGATTTATATACATAAACATTCATTTAATTTTTTTTTTAGACAGGATTTATTCAAAGATATTTTTGTTTAATTTTTTTAGACTGGATTTATTTTAATAAATATTTATTTAATTTTTTTTAGACAGGATTTATTTTAATAAATATTTATTTCATTTTTTTAGTCAGGATTTATACAAATCAATATTTATTTCATTTTTTTAGACAGGATTTATTCAAATAAATAAATCCTGTCCAAACATTAAATGAACAATTTATTTATTTAATTTTTCGTTTATTAATGTATTCATTAATTTTGTTCCATAAAACTTGAAAAAGTTTAATTTGACCTGAAGCGCCCCATACATGTGCGATAAACACGTTCAGCCGAAATTGTCCCCGAAAAAAAATTAACAATGTTCGCGAGAGCGAAGGACGCAAAATTCCTCGTCCTTGAGTCTCGAAGTCGCGAGAGAAAAATCCACGAAAATCGTCACGCTGGTGCGGTGGGCGTTTTTCATATAGTTCATCGCGTGAAAGCGCGTGGAGCATAAGGAAACAGCCGAGCTTTTTTATTATATTTCTTTTTTTTTTGTATTATAATTCTGCTCGCGTTGGAGCTCCAAACTCGTTGGGCGATCGCGACAATAATTTGACTTGTGAATTCGATAAAGTCTCGCTCGAAACGCACTCGAGATCCGGAGTTGACGATAAAATGTGTACATTGGTTGTCGGTGCTCCGGGCGGTGCTGTAATCGAGAGGACACGCGACAAATTTGGTAGCGCGAGCGCGAAGCCTCGTCGACGCCAACGCGACACCCGAGAGAGCCGCGAGATCGCAACCCCCTCGTTAAAACACGACTGCGATGCTCTAATTAAGGACCCGGGGCGACCCTGACGACCCTGACGGGGATATTAAATTGACAAACTGTGACAGGTCGCAAAAACTTGGGTGATCTTTGCTTAATTTAGCGTGAAAATTAATTACATTTTTTATTTTAATTGGACTTTTTAATTTAAAAAAAGTTGGTCAATATTTTTTTTTAGTCGAATTGCAATAAAATACTTACCTTATTTTTATCGCAGGATTAAATTAAATTGAAGGCGATTTTTTAATCATTTCGGTAAACTTTTTTTTCTCTTTTTCAAACGTCTTCGCATTTCAACCGAGTAATTTTTTTATTGCTGCCTTTAATCAGCCTTTTTAATCAAAATAAAGTTGGTTCATTTTTTTCAGTCAAATTGCAATAAAATACTTGCCTTATTTTTATCGCAGGATTAAATTAAATTGACGGCGATTTTTTAATCAATTCGGTAAACTTTTTTTTTTCTCTTTTTCAAACGTCTTCGCATTTCAACCGAGTAATTTTTTTATTGCTGCCTTTAATCAGCCTTTTAAATAAAAAATTCAGTTGACTTTTCTTTTTTTTTTTTTTTTTTTTAGAAATATTGCGATAAATCACAAATAATTAATTTTTATCTAAATTGAATTTAATTAAAAGGATTTTTTTTTAATCAATTCAGTACCGAATTTTTTTTTCTCTATATCAAAGCTGTTTTCTCGGATCGTCCGCCAACGTCTTCGAATTTCAACTGAGTCATTTTTTATTTATTATTGCATTCCTCCCTTATCGCGATGCGTCCATTCGCGTAGGTATCGGATGTACATTACAAGTCGTGTCGCGGAGGTAAATACAGAATAGTTTCCACCTACTCTAACGTCGTGCAATCCACTCGCAGTGCGATTTTGACACGACGACTCGACGCGTGTGAGTTTTTCGTTCACGCACGTCAAGGAAGATACTCGGAACGCTGGTCTTACTCGTCGTTATCTGCGGCCACGCGGTGAGTTTATACTTTCGCTCCAATCTGCCGTGGAATATGATTCATCGGGTTATAAATAGCAGCCAAAACAGATCGTCCGGAAAAAGAATCGGATCTGTTTAACGCACGATTATACATCACCGATTGAGTAATTAAAAGTGAATCAACTCGTATCAAGAGGTGAATCTTGTCGACAAAAAAAGAAAAAAATGTCACTCCGTGAAATTCAATATTTAAATGCGCGAAGGCAAATGTTTAAATATCCTTATTTCCTCGTTGACTTTGACCTAATTCAATTTTGCAACAGTTGTAAATAAATTATGAACTGTGATAATGAGACGAATTAATGTAATGTAGAATTAAATAAAAAGAAGTTGATTAAAATAAAATTAAAGTTAATTTAATTAAATAAAGTTAAAGTTGATTAAATAAAAATTACAGTTAATTAAATAAAAAATAAAGTTGATTAAAAAAAATGTTGATTAAATAAAAATTAAAGTTGATTAAATAAAAATTAAAGTTAATTTGATTTCGAAATGATTTGCAATTTATTTCAGGCGACGTTCTTTTGTCGTGAAGCTATTTTTGTCCATTTATCCGGGTTGTTTTTCGTGGGAAATAATTTCACGTTACTTAGTCGCAATATCGTCCTGACTCATTTTTTTTATTGACGACGAGAGTTGCAACGTAAATTTAATAATCGATCGGTGAAACCGCAAACATATTTTTCTTCCGTCTATAGTTGAGAGGAGCGTAAACATATTTTTCCTCGATCTAGTTGCTATTTTTGCCGGTGGGAGATTAGCGAAAAATTATTGTTTCTTTTTGCGTTCTCGATAAATAACGAAGATTTTTTTATTGGATTTTTAATCTCTTTGCCGTTTTATTTTATTTTTTCACGGCGTTAGATGTAAAAAATGAATTATCGGGGCACCAACGATTCGACTTCCTAACACGTCCTTGTTGAATGCACCTGACTGCACAGATTTACGTAGGTACGAGTGGAAATAAAGAGACTGCGTGCGCACAAAACGCGAGTGGCTCGCTCGCCGCGAGTTATAAATAAACAGCCTGTACAAAAACGTACCTTGCGTACGAACGGTACAGCACATCCTATGCAGACCTACCACGTATAGTACTAGCAGGTTGCAGTGGACTTGCCCGCTCGGAAAATGCTCGAATAAAAATTAGAACGTAAAAAATATGGATGAAAATAAGAACGTAAAAAAAATGGATGAAAATTAGAACGTAAAAAAAATGGATGAAAATTAGAACGTAAAAAAATGGATAAAAATTAGAACGTAAAAAAAATGGATAAAAATTAGAACGTAAAAAAATGGATAAAAAATAGAACGTAAAAAAATGGATAAAAATTAGAACGTAAAAAAAATGGATAAAAACTAGAACGTAAAAAAATGGATAAAAATCAGATCGAAAATTAACATTCAAAGTTCATGAAACCGAGAAAAAAAAACATTTTCGATTTCGCAAAATTTGAAGACCCTACAGAAAAATAATTTTTCACTTTTTTCGAAATTTCGGCACATCACAAAAATTGAGATTACTTTTTTTTGGATCGATGGAATCTGGATTTTCTTCTTGCATTCGAGAGAAAACTGCATAACGAAGAGAATGCCGCAAGACGGAACGCGATATCTTGATTTTTAATTTTTTTACAGAATTTCAAAGTCAGACCCCCAAAAATCGCAAAAAAACTAAGATTTTCCCTTCTAAAAATTTTCAATTTTTGAGGGTCTGACTTTAAAATTCTGTAAAAAATTCCGAAATCAAGATATCGCGTTCCTAATTATTTCACCCCCGTAAAAAATCCCAAATAAATTATATGAAATTCGACTGCGAAAATCGCTCGATAATTATTTATTTATATTTATTTATTTATTTATTTATATTTATTTATTTATTTATTTATTTATATTTATTTATTTATTTATATTCATTATACGGGCCGTATCCCATTTGATTTATATATTAAATAAATAAATAATTATGTTCGCTCCATAATTTCCATTTCGCCGTTCGGCACTCATGTCAAAACGTATCCTTCGCAAAAGCGTGAAAAATCAGTGGTGAAACGATTCGTCGCGTACTGTCACATTATAGGCTCACAGACGGCAAGTAAATTCCGTGCGCCGTGTGACAGCTCCGCGCGCGCATTCAGCACCTTGTGACACGCTTGCGTCTCACACACGCGAAGGGAATAAAATCCACTAACTCGAAGGAATTTCACGAGGTGTGACTGCGTATGAAGAGGAGAGTCACGCGCAACCCGCCCGCGAACTACTTATCGCTTGGGAACCAATTACTACCGGCCTCGAGGATAAAGGAAGGCGAGAAACGCGCGACTTCGGGCCCCCTCCGTTCATTGACTGACTGATGCGTCATTGACTGAAAAAAAATACCCGACACGAGGATCGCTGGAAGAGGCTGGCTTGATGTAAAATCGCGTGCGGTACTCGCGGCATGTGACACGACTCGTGACTCCGGACGATATTAGAACTTTTTTTTTCTTCCGTTAACACGTCGAATTTTCTACAGAATTTACGCAATATTTTTTCGAGCAATTACGACGATGATAATGAGAAAAATCAATTTTTGAAGAAAAGCGTGGCCCAAAAGTTATTTTTTCGGAGTATCGGGAGTGATAATTTTGAGCTATAATAAAACTCGAGAGAATTAAAAATAGATTTCGAATTGCTCGACAAATCGGATAAATTTTAGGGTGACTCGAGGATCCCCTTAAAAAATTATTCACTTTTAGGCGAATTTTTCGTAGGATTTGCGCGATAATTTTTCAAGTCATTACGGCGTCAGTAATTGAAAAAAAAAAAAAAAAAAATAGTCTTCCGAAAATCGATATATTGGTAATTTTATTATAATTTTTCGTATCGTTCGCAATAATTCAGAGCAACAAATTCCGAGTGAATTAAAAAATGACTTCGAAGTGGTAAATCATCCTAAAGAATTATTCACATTTTGGCGAATTTTCCGTAGAATTTTCGCGATAATTTTTCAAGTCATTACAGCGACAGAAATGGAAAAAAAATCCAATAAAAAATTGTTTTCCAGAAATCGATATATTGGTTATTTTATTATAATTTTTCGTATATCGTTCGCAATAATTCAGAGCAACAAATCCCGAGTGAATTAAAAAATGACTTCAAAGTGCCCGGTAAATCACACGACTCGAGGCCCCTCAAAGAATTATTCACATTTAGGCGAATTTTCTGCAGAATTATCGCGATAATTTTTCAAGATTTGTATACACGAGTCCCTCGACAATACTTTCTTTTTTCTGCTTCCCGAGCATCCCCGAAAGTTATTGCCCTCTGCCTCATCGTCGCATTATGATCTCTTCGCGTGTGTGCCTCACGCGAAGCCAGCCCGGTGGTTCCATCGGGTCGTATAACTCATCGCCCGTCCGCTCGTTCCCGCGGCGGAAGCAAATCACTTAGGCTTTGTCCCGCGTGTACGAAACACGAGTGTCTCTGCACTCCGCGGCGCCTCGCGATTTACCGTTACAACGTTTTAGCCCGAGCGCGCGACAACGACCGCGAGTGAAAAGCCGGCATCGCCCGTGAGAGTCGAACTTCGGTCGGGACTGCTCGACGTGTCTGGTACAGTGGAACGTCGATTTTTTCACACATCGATCGCTTTTCCAACATTTTTATACCTATATTTAATGTGAAAATATTTATATGTTATATAAAATATTATATTTTAAATATAATATTTATTGATATTTATCTTTATTTATATAATATTTATAGATATTTATATTTATTTATTTATTTATATAATATTTACAGATATTTATATTTATTTATTTATTTATATAATATTTATAGATATTTATATTTATTTATTTATTTATTTAAAATTTATAGAGTATTATACATATTTCTATAAATATTTATAGAACTTTTTGGTGACATATATTTTACATATAAATATTCCCATAAAATAAAAATATTTTTTTTTTTAATTAAAAATTAGTATTTGATATAACCATTCATATAGCGAATAATGCGCAATTTACTGGAAAGAACAGGATTATTAGTCAAATATCAGTAATTTTTCATGCACGGCACACACAATCATTACTCATCTTTTTCCTGCGTGCATCGCGTGTTACAAGGAACGACGACACGAATCGGGCACGAGGCGTTTTTATTTTCGTCCCGCGACATTCGTCTTCCTCCTCGTGCAGCGCCACTCAACCCCCGTGTACGACCTTAAGACGTCGCTTTGCTCACGTGTTTTTTTCCCCGGGCTCGCTTGTATTTTTTTTTCTTTTTTTTTTCTTTGGCCACTTTAGCATCGACCGCGGTACGCACGAGCAGTCATCCGGTAATCGGCGCAATCATTTCGGTCGCGACACGTGGGTGAGGCGACGATTCCTGCGTACGGTGCGCGCACGTGCGGTCTGAGATCGCTGCGAACATTACATTTTTTTTTATTTTCTTAAATTTTTTTAATTAAAATAAAACATTAGTTTTTATTTTATGTATTAAATAAAATATTTTTATTTATTTTTTATTATAAAATGAAAAGTCTTTATTTTATTTATTAAATAAAATAAAACATTCGTTTTTATTTGATTTTTTAAATAATATAAAATAGAGCTTTAGTTTTCATTTGGTTCTTTAAATAAAATAAAACATTAGTTTTTATTTGATTTTAAATCGATATTTTTTTTCAGGTAGCCTGGAAAAATTGCCGCGCGTCGTAAAAAAAAAATCTCACAAACATTTTTATTTATAATCGTGAGCCGATCGCGTTGACAAACACGACAGACCCGACGGTTCCCTTCCTGGGATATAAAGATCGCGGCGTCCGGCTCGGTGGAATTAAGTACATAAAAAAAAAACTGAAGAGAGAATCACCTTGATAATTGCTCGAAAAGGATGCGGACGGAGATGTCCTGGTTGGCGTGCGAGCCGCTCGAGCGAATATTTATCCGTTTGCCTAGATGACGAAGTGCTCGGAATTGGCGGGGACACGCCGAGGATAACGCGGGGCGTTACATTGCATCCCGCGGTCAGAAAGCGATTTATAAACCCGGGCCTCGAAGCCTCAATGGATTTTATTCAACGAACCATCGTATTTATTATTTTATTTATGAATCAACCGGGCTGTCCGTTTTCAGCCTCAGCATTTTAAAATTTTTTTTCGTCATGTTTTTCAGGCGGTGAATTCTCTAACGTAATTTCGGGTCAGACGGACCGTAAATAAAATCAATTATAAAGCTTTTTTGTTCATATTTTAAATAGAATTAACAAAAATTTATTCCATCCGGTTGATGAATATTTTTGCGTTGAATAAATTAAAAATTATTGTTTTTTTTTTCTTTTTTAAAACTTTTATTATTTTTATTATTATATTTTTGCTTTGAATAAATTAATTTTTTTTAATTATTTTTATTATTACATTTTTGCTTTGAAAAAATTAAAAATACACGAAACAGATTTTGACGTAAAATAAAATTTTATTTGCAGTAAAATAAATTCTTCTCACCCCGAAATACCCGACATTTTTGCCTCTCGTTAACTTTTCGCCTTCCTCCACATTCGACGGATCTCGGGCCCGGATTTAAATGGCTTCTTTTGCCTCTCTGCCTTTCAGTCCACACCGAGAGTGACTCTGGATGCACCAAGGCCGATGCGCGACGAGCAATCGATGCCTCGCGAGCGCAAATGGGAAATTCGCTCGACCATATCTCGCGTCAAGTGTCCGCATATTCCACGTGTATATGGTAATCCGGTCGGTGTACTTGAAGTCGACGTCTCGACGCGATTCTTGGATTCCGGGTTGCCAGCGCGAATAATCTGCAATTTTAAGAAAGAACCCATTAACAGAAAAGCACAAACGTCATAATTTCCTCTCGATTTATCGACTGAATGGAAGTGAAGAAGGTCGTTCGAAAATGCGTCATTCACGTTATTTAAAATTATAAAAAAAGTTCGTCCCGTGAAATTAATTTAAAAAAAACAATAAAAAAATTAACAAAAATTACAACAAAATAAAAATCCCTCCTAAAAAAATCAGTGAGTTAAATTCGCGATTTTTTAGGGTGCGGCTTTAAAATTCTGTGTGCATTCTCTTCGTTATTGAGATTTCTCTGGATTTTAGCAATATTACGAAATTTCGAAAAAAGTGCCAGCACTTTTTTTTACATTTTATTTCGATGTATTTTTGCCTGTACGAGTTCGCCATTAATTTTTTTTTCTTTTTTTCTAAACTCGATAGTTTTCACGAAAAACTTAGAAAACTTGATTATTTTCGATTTCTAAATATTTTTATTTGGCATAAAATTATATAAAATAAAAACGAAATAAAAATACAGATAAAAAAAAATTAAAAAAATTAAAAAGATCTATTGACAAACGCTTACTGACTCTCGGATTATTGACTGCGGGGTCCGGGTTTGCGGGAGGCGAAATACGATCGCCGATAAGCGGCACGGAAATGCATCATCGGCGATTGCATTAACGCAAACAAGATATAGACGCGGGGGATTAATCACGAAGGCGCGAATAATAGATTACGGCTGGGCGCGAGTTAAGTGGCGTCTCGATTAAGCAGATTTATCGCCGCGAGCGCGACTAACGCGAACACCATATAATAACGCTCGCAGCCTCGTTTTTCCGAGGCGTCGCGAATTTTTTCGTTCCAAAGCGAAATTCCAAAACGCCGATGCGGCTCTCTATACGCATGCGTTTGCGTATGCATATCGCCTGTCGCGTGGAGACCCGACGGAATTGTGAAAACGACCTTGCCCACTCTCCGCGAGGCGCTCGCGTTGCGCCACCCGACCAGCGCCGCTTGACTCATCAACGTTTGTCCGCGCTTCTTAAACCGTGGATAACTCCGTAAACGCGATTTTGAATTTTAGCCGAGTGACGACATTTTTTTTTTTTTTCTTTTTTTGTTGGCTCGTCGAAAAATCACGTATCCCGCGTGGATGGGAATTTTAATTGTAAATTGGCGGTGGAATGTTCATGAGAAAAAAAAACGGAGTTTTTCACTATTGGGTTAGGCCCAGATTAATCGGAGGAACGAAAAATTAGGCGGAATTAGCCTGATAAGTCCTGACTAGGTCCTGACTAAGGCCTCACTAGGGTCTGACTAGTGCCTGACAAGGGTCTGACTAGGGATTGACTAAGGCCTGACTAAGACCTGACTAGGGTCTGACTAGGGCCTAATTAGGGTCTGATTAGGGCCTGACTAGAGTCTGACTAGGGCCTGACTAGGGTCTGACTAGGGCCTGACTAAGGCCTGACTAACACCTGACTAAGGCCTGATTAGGGCCTAACTAGGGTCTGACTAGGGCCTGACTAAGACCTGATTAGGGTCCGATTAGGGTCTGATTAGGGCCTGACTAGAGTCTGACTAGGGCCTGACTAGGGCCTGACTAAGGCCTGACTAACACCTGACTAAGGCCTGACTAGGGTCTGATTAGGGCGTAACTATGGCTTAACTAGGGCCTAACTAGGGCCTAAACAAGGCCTAACTAGGGCCTAATTTTCCACCAGGGTACAGGAATAAAAAAATGGTCCGTTCCGGGGTCAGAAATGAGTCGTAGGTAATTTTCCTCGCTCCCGACGTAAAGACGATTTATCGTCGATTATCGCGAGCAAATCCGATCGGTTGTTTCCTTTGTGTAGCACTGCTCTCCGCGGTCGGACGGGTCAGACCTTTAATGTGGGTCAGCGTTGCCTCGATAAGTCGGCTGATATGTATGTATACGCGCGTACATAACCAGTGTATACACATATCGGTATCTATCTAGGAGACCACAGCGCGCAGACCCGGGGAATTGTCGAATCCACGCACGACTCTCGGACTTTCGACTTTCGTCACGATTAAGCTATTCCGAATTAATCGGTCGGTTGGCGTTAATTAGCGACTCCGCTGGCGGCGGCCGTAAGGTACGCCTTAAATGTCAGGAGCGTCAGCGACCCAATCGGAATCGCGATTTACGAACTCGCGTAATAGTTAAATATCGGAGCGCGTCAGCTTTGTCTCGATCTTTGAAAAAAAAAAAAATGATTTATTTTGAAATTTGTTTGAACAAAAAAACATAATTTATTTTGGAATTTATTTGAACAAAAAAATATATAATTTATTTTGAAATTTATTTGAACAAAAAAACATAATTTATTTTGGAATTTATTTGAACAAAAAAATATATAATTTATTTTGAAATTTATTTGAACCGAAAAAAACATAATTTATTTTGAAATTTATTTGAACAAAAAAAAAACAATTTATTTTGAAATTTATTTGAACAAAAAAAAACATTATTTATTTTGAAATTTATTTGAACCAAAAAAAACAATTTATTTTGAAATTTATTTGAACCAAAAAAACAATTTATTTGCATAAGAAAAAAGTTTGGTTGAATACACAAAATTTCAGATCGATGGTCGTCGATTAACGGAATTATCAGACCAAGCGCCGTTTCAGTATCAATTTAATGTATCCGGCTGGAAATGATGATTTGTTTTCACGCCAATTACGCCGGGCATTGGCGAAAAGCCACGGCTAAAAAAAACTTAACCGGCCGACCACGGTTGAGATCCGGTGAATTTCTCGATGGAGGTTTATCCGTTTAGTGCTCCCGATTGCTTCCGCGTTCGATAACTATATGGACGCCATCGGGAACGGTGCGATCATCGGCGGATCGAGACACTCAGTGTGCAAGCGCAAATCGAGAGCTCACGCGGACTCTCAAACAGCCGATATAAGGCAATGAACGTCAGGCTGAGATCGTCCGATCGACCCCGCAATTCGCAGATCGACTTAGCGCTCAATGCTCCATGAAAATTGGACGCGTATAACGTACCGAGGATATCGCAGACGAGCCGGAAAATTAGCCCCCGGGCCAAGAATTCGGGAACGACTCGTCCGCCTATCCAAACCGTTCGATAGTATTTTTATCGATATTTATTTTCGCACGATATGCGATTTCCCTTTCGAGACTCCAAGGCGACTTGGTCCAGTTACTGACCTCGGGATTCGTTATTAGAATCCAAAATATTTGCCTATTTGCATAAATTTACGTTTATTTATTTTCTGCAAAAAAAAATTTTTTATTAATTTTTTATCAAAGGTTTCTATAAAATTTGTATATAATTTTAAAAAAGCTATTAAAAAAAATGCAAGACAATTTTTTTGACAATTTTGGCAATTTTTTAATTAATTTTTTATCAAAGGTTTTTATGCCATTTTTATACAATTTTAAAAAAGCTATTAAAAAAAATACAAGACAATTTTTTTGACAATTTTGGCAATTTTTTAATTAATTTTTTGTCAAAGGTTTTTATGCCATTTTTATACAATTTTAAAAAAGCTATTAAAAAAAATGCAAGACAATTTTTTTGGCAATTTTGGCAATTATTTTAATTAATTTTTTGTCAAAGGTTTTTATGACATTTTTATAAAATTAAAAAAGCTATTTAAAACAAATTCAAGACTTTCAAAGAAACAAATATTTGTAGCTGATTCGACCTGCTGAGTAACCGGACAAAGGTCACTAAATGGGACACTCACCTCAGTCGCGACAAAGACGACGAAATCGAGAGTCTTGCGCGTTGATCAGACGTTTTAGCGACCTACGGAAAGACAAATCGGACGATAATGAAAGTCAATGGGACGTGTGTAATCGGAGTTGGAAAAATTTCAGCGTCGAATGGAGCGAAAATATTCGACCCGATATTCCCGCTATTGCTCGCTCCGATGATTCATACCAACGTGATTTCATTGTGACGAATGATTTATCCTATTAGCGGAGAACGAATTGGCCGAAGCTTCCTTAAAAGTTCGTCCGGGGTCAACGTCTCCGTACTCCACGCGGTCTCGTGATCGTCTGGCGTCCGGTGCAGACGACGCTTCTGCCCTGCAGCGACTCGCGAGATGATCTTTGGGCCACGTAAACCGGATCAGGAACAAAGAGCGCAAAAGGTGCGCGGGAGCCTCGAAGGTCTCGTTCGCGCGTACCTGGAACAAAGAAGGATTTCAGTGAGGCGCTTTAAATGTTTTCTACTTTGCGATAAATATTCAATCAATACCAACAATATTTTTATGTTTAATTTTTTTTTTATTTCAAGAAAGTTGTTAATTTTTTAATATTATTTAAATTTTTTCTACTTCGTGATAAATATTCAATCAATACCAAAAATATTTTTCTTGTTAATTTGTTTTATTTCAAGAAACTTCTTACTTTAAAAATATTACTTAAATGTTTTCTACTTTGCAATAAATATTCAATGAATACCAAAAATATTGTTATCTTTAATTTTTTTTATTTCAAGAAAGTTCTTAATTTTTTAATATTATTTTAATGTATTCTACTTTGCAATAAATATTCCATTAATGCCAAAAATATTTTTCTCTTTAATTTTTTTTTATTTCAAGAAAGTTCTTAATTTTTTAATATTATTTAAATGTTTTCTACTTTGCAATAAATATTCAATCAATACCAAAAATATTTTTTTTCCCGACTGCGCTGAAATGGCGTGTTTTCTCCCCTGAAAAGCGGGAGGAAAATAGTCGATTTCTGACTTCGAGCAGTGCGCATGCGCAGCGGGCAGAAATAGCGGCCAAAGCTCCCTAGGGCATCTTGCCCACTTTTTTTGACCCGCTCACAGTTCTCAGCGTGACCACTGCAGCGCTCGCAACGACTAAGAGAGACGCCATTAGGCAACGGGCGGGAAACGCTTAGACGTGTATGATTGAGCGACTGGAGGTTAAGTGTCATTAAAAAAATTGTTGTGTCTTCAGTGGGGGGGCTTCGCCCCCCCAACCCCCCACCGGGGCTTCGCCCCGGACCCCACCAGGGGCTTCGCCCCTGGACCCCCCCCCCCCCCCCCCGACCGCCCTCCGCCACCGGTTCCCGCATTTCAGCTTAGTCGGAAAAAAAGTATCGTATGCTACGCGGGAGGGAGCGCCATTTTCACCTCGTGCTCGTGCTGCCCTCGCTCCGCTCGGGCAGCAAACCTCGCACTCGGTGAAAATAGCGCTCTTCCCTCCCTTGTAGCATAATGTACTATTCTCTTCAACTTTTTTTTTCTTTTTTCATTTATGAAAGTTTTTACTTTTAAGATATCATTTTAATGTTTTCTACTTTGCAATAAATATTCGATCAATACCAAAAAAAAATTTCTCTTAATTTTTTTTAATTTCAGATATTATAATCTTTTTTTAATTATGGATTTTTTTTCCTCTTAAAAAAAAATCAGTGAATCTCGCATTTTGTGTATAAACATTGTTGTGGAGTTTTTCATTCGCTGATTGGCTATCGGGTGTCTGCGACTCGTCGCCAACCAACGAGTAGAAATTGCGACTATCAACAAGAGCGAATTATGTCTGACGCTCGTGAATTTTCCACGTGCGGCCCCTCCCCGCGCAAACCACGTAATCCGCTTGGTATACTCGATAACAACACATTGGCATATTGCTCAAAGTCCGTGCGAGCCGGCTCGTTAGCAGCCGGATTCACGCCCATGGGTTCGCGAAGGACGTGGCCGATGTCGAGACGCGGATCTTCACATTGTGGTCCTCGGCAAAATTGGAGCCACCAATTTTGCAACAGTACTTTACTACCGCCCGCTGCCCACCGAGAGGACCCGTGCCAGGGTGATCTCATTTTTCGGGCTTGCGCAACGTTGTGGGAAGTCCGCGTTTTAAAAGCCAAGAGAAATGCGTTACAACGAAAAAGTAGACGGGACGAAAAATAAACGAGCGAAAAATGTAACAACTGGAAATTAATAGCGTGTGGCAATTAACGTGAAAGTTAATTATAAACGTCTCATTCATGTAATAATTGTATAAATTATAAAATGATACAATTTACATGCTATAAATTCAGTAAATTCTTTAATAAATTCTATAAAATAAATTAAATTAAATTAAAATTGAATCTAAATTATTTTATAATTTACATTTTATAAATTCAGTAAATTCTTCAATATATTCTATAAATTGTATTTATTCTATAAATCCAGTAAATTCTTCAATTTATATTCTATAAATTCAATAAATACTATAATTTATATTTTATAAAATTGGTAAATTCGAAAATTCGTATTCTATAAATTCGATAGATTCTAAAATGTATATTCCATAAATTCAACAAATTCTAAGACAGATATTCGATAAATTAAATAAATTAAAAAATGCATATTTTGTTATTTTTAAATTAATTTCCTTCGCAAAAATAATTGACAGTCATTACGTAGCCCATATAATAAAATTTAAAGGACATTGTAGCTTCTTGTCCGTAAGACTATCCCGGCTCCGGCTTGCCCCGCCTCCCTAAAAATACCTACATAACGACGTGTAACGAGGGCTGCACGTGTACGACATTTGCCGTGTCGTGGGAGAAAATTGTCCACGAGCCAAGGGTTTTTCTCTCTTGCCCATCCCGAGGACTGCGGGCCATATGAAAGAGGAAAATTTGGCGCACATCTTTCGTGTCTGCCCGGCGCGGTACACGCGTCGCGTTAAACGCGTAATTCCCCCCGGCGAGATAAAAGACCTCGGCGCACGTGTCCGAGTTGTTACGGACAACATTGTAACAAGGTACGAAAATCCACGGAGCGCGTGCTAAGCCCGAAACTCGTTTCAGAAAAATTCTTTCCTATATCAGTTTGACTCTTGTTATTTTTCCGACTGCGTAGCCAAAGAGTTGAGCAACCCGGAGGATTTCCGATGATGGACGAGAGGATCGTGTGACGAATGTCGAACGAGTTATCAGAGCCTCAAAGCCTCTCGCGTTGCGGGCTCAGCGTTAAAATTGCGCGGCAAAGTTGCTCCCTGGAATTTACCAATTTCTGGAGCGAAAGCTCGAAGTTAACTAACCTCGTCCCGAAGCTGACGATGAGTTGAGGCGAAACTTCACCAGGGTAAAATATGCCTGTCTTGGTGCGCAGGAAACCGCAAGCCGGAAATTCTCTGGAGATGCCACTTTGTTTGATGCATATTGGGATCAAAAGTAGGTTGCAAGCATCAGCAATAACATTATTTAAGGATTAATAAAATTATTTAAGGGCTAATAACATTATTTAAGGATTAATAAAATTATTGAAGGATTAATACAAATATTTAAGAATTAATAACATTATTTAAGAATTCATAAAATTATTTAAGGATTAATAAAATTATGTAAGAATTAATAAAATTATTCAAGGATTAATAAAATTATTTAAGGGTTAATAAAATTATTTAAGGATTAATAACATTGTTTAAGGATTACTAAAATTATTTAAGAATTAATCAAATTATTTAAGAATTAATATTAGATTAAATAAAGTTTATAAACATCGACAATAAAATTGTATAAGGATAACAAAAATCAATAATAAGAAGACGCTGGAGGTTTAACGAATGATTGACAGTAGAGTGGCAACAAAATTCTGGAATTAATCCCCGAAAGCCTTCAACGTAATCCACGAGTTCCCGACTCGATCACGGCTCAAGTTTCTTTCTTTGTTTCTTCTTATCACGTTTTTTTTTCGGAGCCCTCGATGATCGCTGCGAATTCCTACAGCGAAGAAAGTTGATTTGCTTTATTCGCCAAAGCGGACAAAAAATCGTCTGCTTCGGTATCAGAGTTCACGATTTTTTTTTTCGCACCGTCGATAGAAGAATGAACTCATATAATCAGGTGATTAAAAAAAAACGAGCAAAAAAATTGAGGGCTTATCAAATGACCTCGAAATCGGTTGGAGAGTCGCAGATTTCACGGCAACTTTTCCAGCGAATTTCCAGCGATTGGAAAATAAATGTCTCGTATTAGCCAGGCGGTTAAACCGCTCGACGCGCATCAATAATAGATGAGGAATGTGGAGTCGCACGACCGTCTCGGACGTGCAGTCTACCGATTCGACACATAATAATAATTCTTTTAAACGAACAGCGCCCCGCGCTGCTTAGCATACAATGACAGATGGAAGAAACCAACGGTTTGCGTTGCTTTTTGAAACTGGGGCTATGGAAAGATTTCGCGCGGTGAACGTCGAGCTAAATCAATAAGTCGACGACTCACGAGTCATCGAGAGGCTGAGTCGAATCGGAATTTTATTTAGCTTCCATCGTATCAATAATTAGAAAAAAATTCACACTGCTAGAAATGTTTGCAACTTTGCAATACCCGCAATCTAATTAGTCAGAAGGTATACTAAATTTAATTTTAAATGGATTGAAACAATTAATTTTAAATAGATTTAAAAAAAATTAAATAGATTAAAAAAAATTAAATAGATTTAACAAATATTAAATAGATTTAACAAAAATTAAATAGATTTAAAAAATTAAATAGATAAAAACATTTTTAAACAGATTAAAAAAAAATTAATTTTAAATAGATTTACTAGACGATTTAATTTAATAGACGAGTGCAATAAAATTACAAATGTTTATAAAACCTTTCTAATTTTTATAGGATTTAGTCAAAATCGCTTTAATTTTTAATCTCACATATATATTGGATTTAAATACCAGTTTGTGTAAACAAAGCTTCTTTTGCCATTAATGAAAGTTCGAACTAAACATTTTTATCGATGCAAATAGAACCTTGAAAATTGCTTCCCCGTTAGCCCTTTTTATCGAAAACTGCATTTTTGTTATAAAATAATACAGCACCCAGGCCATCGAATTATCGTGGATTTTTCATTCCACCGAAAAATCTGTATTGAAATTTCACGTCGACGAGTCCAACGCCAGATGTCTGATTCGCAGAGAGATAAAAAGGAGAATCCGATAAAGCGCCACGGACGCCCGACGCGGATTTAATTAGCCGAATCGGTGAAGTCCCGCTGGGTGCCGGCGGCGTCCTGGCGCCTCGACGGAATTAAGCAGGTGCTACCGCGATTTTCTTTCACCTTTTTTTCCCCCCCCGGCGGTTCACGTCGCAAATAAAATAGTAACGTACGAGTTCGCACGGTGACGGAACGATCGGCGGGCAGCCTCACGACGCGCTTGGAATAATATCGAAAAATTAAAAAAAAGCGAACAGAGTTGGAGACGATCATGCGGGCTCCGTATTAGCGTCAGAACGAAGCGGCTGAAGTTCCCGAGTGACGATGACGACGAGCGCCGAGGAAGAGCCAAGCTGCGTTATAGATTAAATAAAAGACGAGGCGGAGAGCAAATCGAGCCTCGTGCGACGCCTCGTGTAATTCCCTGTACAACTGAAATGTCTGTGTTGAGGCGACCGGGGTCAGTTGGAGCTGAATCCGATACCTCGATTTGCAACTGAAGTTAATTTTAAATAGATTAAAAAAATTGATTTTAAATAGTTAAAAAAAAATAATTTTAAATCGATTTTTAAAAATTTAAATAGATTCAATTTTAATAGATTAAAAAAAATAATTTTAATAGATTTAAAAAAAAATTAAATAGATTTAATTTTAATAGATAAAAAAAAATAATTTTAATAGATTTTAAAAAAAATTTAAATAGATTTAATTTTAATAGATTTAATAGACAATTTAATTTAATAGACGAGTGCACTCAAATTATAAATGTTTATAACAAACTTCCTAATTTTTATATGTATTGGATTTAAAAACCAGTTTGTGTACAAAAGCTTCTTTTCAAGTCGAGCCTCGTGTGACGCCTCGTGTAATTCCCTGTACGACTGAAATGTCTGTGTTGAGGCGACCGGGGTCAGTTGGAGCTGAATCCGATACCTCGATTTGCAGCGTTTTTATTAATGCCTGCGTTTTTTTTTTTTTTTTTTTTCAACCATCTGCTTCGTTAATTTAAACGTATTAAGCGCACAGAAAATATTTGCGAAAATTAAAAGCGACGAGTCGAACTGAAAATATGAATTTATGAATTTATGAACATATTTTTGTAAGCCCTGATTTTTTTACGGCGAATTAATTTATTAAAATTTGAGTCTGGAAATTCGTCTGTGACAGATGATTCTCAAGCTGACCCAACACGCCCCGGTCTCTCCCGCAATGCTCAGTGTGCTCGCGTATCGCTCCGAGTCACAGTGGGCATTAATCGGAAAGGGGACAGAGGCGAGCTTGGAGTTTAATTCCCCGAAGAGAGCGCATTCCAAATCAATTCGTCGAACGTCGCCAAGCGTGCGTTAATGATGCTAATAGAACGGCAGCCGCGTGCCTTATGCGTTCGTGTTTGCGGACGCGAAATGGAAAATTTACGTAACTTTGTTTTCCTCCACGACGAAACCCATGTTGAATCGAAACCAACAACCAAAATATCGGATTTCCCAAGGATTTATTTATTTATTTATTTATTTATTTATTTATTTATTTATTTATTTATTTATTTATTTATTTATTTATTTATTTATTTATTTATTTATTTATTTATTTATTTATTTATTTATTTATTTATTTATTTATTTATTTATTTATTTATTTATTTATTTATTTATTTATTTATTTATTTATTTATTTATTTATTTATTTATTTATTTATTTATTATAGTTGCTTTCCTACTTGTCGATATTAAATTAAATTCGCTATCTACCAATTTTTCTAAGGCTTCATACGACATATTGGACAACTAAGAAGATGAACTTTCGACTTCCTAAAAATAAAACGAGACGAAAGCCTCTTTCGCTTGCTGAACCTTATTTCCTGTATATTATCAGTACGCTATCCCCACCTAAACCAACACGAAGGAACCTCACCAGCTCCGTGAACTGTGAGTACAGTATTCATTGATCGAAACGGCAAAACCTGTGTACGATGCAAGAAGCCGAGCTACGTCGCGAAGCTTTCGACACGTAGCTACCACGATGCGGGGTGTCGAGCTGAGCACGTTTTTTTTTTTTTTTTTCCTCGACAATATTGAGCACCTACAACTCAGTCATCATTGTGACTAAACACTCCTGAACGCTTCCGATTTATCGAACGCCGCGATAAAAGCGTCGGAATACTATTCAGTCTGGTTCGCAACATGTTTGAAGTCGACATCGATTTCCTGGTCCCGTAAGCAATGACGAATTCGACGGTGCCAACGACCAGTTGACGAGTGACGTAACGAGGATTCTCGTACCCCGAAACTTCGATGATTGTCACGGGGAAACAACAGAGAGCAGAGTCCACCCGGATCTCCACGAATCTCGTCTCGCCTCCGCTGCTCTTATACTTCCTTTCCTTGTAGACAAGACACGAGGGAGACGTGAATTACACTTTTCAGGCACGAACAGGTCCGAATTGACCAACGAACAAAAAATACGACGATGATGCCTGAGAAGAGCTACAATCGTGTTTGAATTTATGTTCGTATTTGAATGCGTTTTCATATTCGTATTCGTTTTCATACTCAAATTCGTTTCCATATTCGTATTCATATTCGAAGCCTTATTTATATTTTCATTTTTCTCGATTTTATTTTTTTTCTTCCTTTCCTTGTAGACAAGACACGAAGGTGACGTGAATTACACTTTTCAGGCACGAACAGCTACGAATTGACCAACGAACAAAAAATACGACGATGATGCCTGAGAAGAGCTACCAGGAAACAGATAATATTCGGTGTGTATTGGAATTTCGCAGCCTTGAAGACTCGGAGGTCAGACAAAGATGAGGCCAGGAAGAGTCGGAGTGCTGAGAATTCGGATCTCGAGTCTCGGGCACAAATTGCCTGAGGCGTTGATCAGTTTCGACGATGATCTCGATGTGGCTTTATTTCTGTACACCAAGTTTGATTTTATTTCTACCACTTTGTTTTTTTTTTTTTTTTTTTTTTTGCTGATTTATATCATTCCCCAGGTTTAAAAAAAATGGTAACGAGGAACGTATCGAAGGAGCGGGGATAAATATACGTACCTTGGTCTCTGCGAGCGTGTACAATAAAAATCGAGCATACCCGCCGCACGATAATATTTCATTGCTTCTCTCGTGCAAAATCGAACGTAGCCCGAAATAGTATAAACCGCGATTGGTCGTGGCCGTAAATACGATCCTCGTGATTAAAAATTAATTATTCGATAGACCGACACGCGGGTGACTGACGGATGTTGTGTCCCCAACGTCTACTTATGATTAATTCGCTTTACCGCGAGCCCCGCCATTTAATAGTTGACACTGATTAGCCACGGGCCATTGGGCTTGGAACGATTCGCGTCTGTGTCTGAGGCTCGCGGCTCGATCCAATGAAATTCACTGTGTCGTCAATGAAGCGAATGCAAAGCCAACTTATACGTCGTAACGACTTATTATCCGGAATCTCGTTATAATTTACAAAGAATCTACTATTATTATTATTTTTTTTTTCGTTATTGACTCACAAACTATCGCTAATTGTGATCGCAGTATAAATTATTGCGATAGCAATTTAAAAAAAAATGTCGGTGACATTTTTTTATCCTTTCATCCCGGCAGATTTTTTTGCTCTATCTATAATGACAGTGATGCAGTCGTAGACTGCATTCTAGTTGTTTGTAAAACGTAAAACTTCATTTTTTTCATTCTATCGATCACAAATACATAAATCGTCTGCATGCGTCGCTCGACTCGCTGGTTACTTTCTTCATACTTTAACATATTAGGGTAGAAGTACAGTTTTTGGCCACCTTTGGTCCAATTGTGGTCACCAAGTTCAAAAGGATTTCATTGCTTATGTTGTTAAATAAAACCAAAATGGGCTTGACTATCTTGTCAATTTGTACGAATACTTTCGAGGTATCAGCATTCGAATATGGAAAAAACAAATATTTCAAATTAATTACAGTGAAAATGGCGACAAACGGTACAGTGGGCCACAAATGGTACTTCCACCCTGTTCTTCATCCGCCGCGAGCTACGATATAAATCAAACATTTCAGCGCATTCGGTTTATCGTCGTGACGTTGCATGCGCATTTCCTTTCAGCTTTTCCTCCCCGCCGTGATGTCTCGTGATATTTCGCGTCTTCGTTGTGATCCTGTGTTTCAGCACATAGGGCTCGTGACCCTGCTGAGCGTTCGCCTGGTAAATCAACGGGACTCGCTCGAGAACGTAAAGCTCCTTCTCACCCTTTCGTGACTCGATTACACGTTTCGAAACTTCGCCATCCTCCGATGGCCTGAGGATTATCGACTCTGCCGATTGACTTCGTAGCAGTTTTTTCCTGGAGTGCCTCTTCTCCTCCCTGGAATCGTCATCGTGTGATCTGTGCCTCGTTCGCATCCTCCGTTTTTCCAGCCACTCGGTCGATCCTTTCTCAGCCTTCTGAACCCTACTCGACATTTTTTTTCCGGCGTGATGGTGAGCCTCCATCTTCTTCATACTCGTGTCCTCGTAACTATGTCCCTCATGGTCGTGTTGCTCAAAACCTGTCGTTCTTGTCGATTTCTTCATTGATTTTTGTCTGTGGTGACTTTTCCACTCGTGTTGCGATTGCATCGATTTTGATTCCTTGGCATTGTGCATTGATGTCTTCTCAGAGTCCTCCTGGTTCATTGTCGCTTTTGCACTGGCCTTGCTGGATCTTTCTCTCTGCATATTTTGCCATTCTTTTCGCAAGGTTCGTCGGAGATTCCTCATTTGTTGTTTGTCATTTGCTATTGTTGCAGTAGTCTTTTCGGTGTTAACTTTATGCATTTTTTTCTTTTCACTTTGCAGCTTGTTCGATTTCGCCAGCATCTCCTTTTGGAGCTCTTCCTCCTCGCTGGAATCGTCGTTCGCTTGCTTCGATCTGACTCTCGTCTTACGAGCCCTCTTCATCTCTTTCCGAGCTATTTTCATGTTTTTCAATCTTGCCTTCGTCGCTTCTTCGAGTTCTTCCTCGTCGTTGTATTCCTCATGTCGCACTGTTTTTTTGCTGGACTTCCTGGACCCTTCTCTGTGCATTTTTCTTCGATTCTCCAGCTTGTTCGTTTTTGCCTGCACCTCGTTTTCAACTTCATTCTCCTCACTAACATCATGTACTTTTTTTGACTTATGTTTCGTCTTGTTTCCTCTCTTCATTTTTTTTCGAGATATTTTCGCGTTTTTCGAATTTACCTTCATCGCCTCTTCGAGCTCCTCCTCGTCTACGGTTTTTTTACTAATCTTTCCAGACCTACCCCGAATCTTTTTCGATTCATTTCGCAATTTTCTTCGGTCTTGCCTCTTTTGCAGGTTTTCTTCACCGTTCGCTATTGTTAAAAAAGTCGTTTTGGTGTTGACCCTCTGCTCTTTCTTCCATCCATTTTGCAGCTTGTCCGATTTTGTCCGCACCTCGTTGTGGTGTTCCTTCTTCTCGCTGCCTTCGTCACTTTCTTTTTTTGATTTGACTTTCGATGTATGTCCTCCTTTAGTCTCTTCACGGCCGGCTTTTACGTTTTTCGATTTTGTCTTCATCGCTTCTTCGAGTTCCGCCTCATCTACGGTGTTGGTGTTAGTTTTGCTAGATCTTCTCATTTGGATCCTTTCCCTTCCACTTTGCAGCGTGTTCGCCATTGTCCGCACCTCGTTTTGGAGATTCTTCTCGCTGTCTTCTTCATCAACCTCTTTTTGTCGGACTTTCGAAATATGCCCTCTTTTACTTTGTTTCCTAGACATTTTTACGTTTTTCGATTTTGCATTCATCGCTTCTTCAACCGCTTCCTCGTTATTTCTTAAAACGTTCATCGTTTTGGCACTGACCTTATCAGAACTTATTCTGTGATGTTCATGCAATTCTTTCCGTTTCTTATGCGATTTTTGTTTCATCTCTTTTTCGTTTTCCACCTCACTACGACGATTTTCTTCTTCAAAGATTTTTTTTACTTTCTTTCTACCACCGCGTTTTCTACTATTTTTTCGCGATCCGTTCTCCACCCGTTTGACACTGGTCTTCATGGCGTCACCTTCATTCATTCTTTTCAATCCTTTTTCCGTATTCTTCGATCTTGCTTCCGCTTCTTTTAAACTTTCCTGGTTACTTGATATGTCGATGATCTTGTCGTTTTTCAGGACATCCCCAGCACTATTCTTCTTAGATTTTTTAATCTTCGTTTGCGTTCGATTCGACGAACGCGAACTCAAGCTTTCCGCAACCTCGTGCATCTTAATCGCTCGATGGTCATTCGTACGTGATTCAGAATTTTTATTGTAAGCTTCGGTGTCATTCGAAACACTGCGACGGGATGAAAGATCGATACTTCCAAAAATTTGAAACAGCGGATTTCTTCCTTGTTTCTTCGTATTCGTGTTTGTATTCGTGTTTGAATTTCTGTTCGTATTCGTGTTTGTATTCGTGTTTGAATTTCTGTTCGTATTCGTGTTTGTATTCGTGTTTGAATTTCCGTTCGTATTCGTGTTTGAATTTATGTTCGTCTTCGTGTTTGAATTTATGTTCGTATTTGAATTCGTTTTCATATTTGAATTCGTTTTCATATTTGAATTCGTTTTCATATTTGAATTCGTTTTCATATTCGTATTCGTGTTCGTACTCAAATTCCTTTCCACATTCGTATTCATATTCGAAACCTTATTTATATTTATATTTTTCTCGATTTTATTTTTTTCCGTACGAACGGGAGTGAATATTGCACTCCAGTTGTCGTAGCTGGATCTCGGCGTGGAGGAATCGGCATCTATGCGTCGCATCTTTTGCAGTCGTTTTTGCTGCCTCTGGTAATGAGGATCGGTCTTACCGCACAAAGTTGACGCACCATGTGGGTGAACCGTAGCACGGCCGTGGGGACATTTCATTGGTGTAGGTGAGGTCACTTCAGGTTGTTCCACTTTCTCGACGGGTGAAACAGTACTTGGAGTACAGTCATCACCAGTGCAGTTGTCATTTGAGCAATCGTCCCCTTCGCAATCATCCGAACAATCGTCTCCTTCGCACTCATCCGAACAATCGTCCCCTTCGCACTCTTCAGAACAATCGTCTCCTTCACAATCGATGGTTTTGTTTCGACAGTCAGCACCTGTGCAATTAACGCTTGTTCCATTTTCGACGCAGTTTGGACCAGTGCAATTAATTTTCGGACATTCCAAGCCCTTGCAATCAATCGCTGTGCCATTTCCCGGACAATCAGCACCAGTGCAGTTGTTACTACGACAATCGTCTCCTTCGCACTCCTCCGAACATTCGTCTCCTTCGCACTCCTCCGAGCATTCATCTCCTTCGCATTTAATGGGACAGTCATCTCCTTCGCATTTAATGGGACAGTCATCTCCTTCGCATTTAATGGGACAGTCATCTCCTTCGCATTTAATGGGACAGTCATCTCCTTCGCATTTAATGGGACAATCGATACCTTTGCAATCGGTGGTGTTGTTTGGGCAGTCAGAGCCTGTACAATTGATGGTTGTTTCGTTTCCGATGCAGTTAGAACCGGTGCAATTAATTTTCGGACATTCCGGACCTTTGCAGTCGATCGTTGTGCCGTTCCCCGGGCAATCAGCACCGGTGCAGTTGTTATCAGGACAGTCGGGACCTTCACAATCTTCCGAACAGTCGTCGCCTTCGCACTCCTCTGAACAATCATCTCCTTCGCACTCTTCCGAACAATCATCTCCCTCGCATTCTTCTGAACAGTCATCCCCTTCACACTTGATGGGACAATCGACACCTGTACAAACGGTGGTGTTGTTTGGACAGGCGGCACCCGTACAATTGACGATTGTTTCATTTTCGACGCAGTTGGGACCAGTGCAATTAATTTTCGGACATTCCGGGCCTTTGCAATCAATCGATGTGCCATTTCCCGGACAATCAGCGCCAGTGCAGTTGTTCTTTGGACAATCCGAACCTTCGCAATCTTGCAAACAATCGTCCCCTTCGCACTTATTGCAATCAGTACCCGTGCAATTGGTGGTGTTGTTTGGACAATCGATACCTTTGCAGTCAGTGATATTGTTTGGACAATCGGAACCTGTACAATTGACGGTTGTTTCATTTCCGGCGCAGTTCGGGCCGGTACAATTAATTTTCAAACATTCCAGACCTACGCAATCAATCACTGTGCCATTTCCCGGACAATCAGCACCAGTGCAGTTCTTTGGACAATCAGCACCAGTGCAGTTCTTTGGACAATCCGATCCTTCACAATCTTGCAAACAATCGTCCCCTTTGCACTGTTTCGAACAATCATCTCCTTCGCACTCTTCCGAACAATCGTCGCCTTCGCACTTATTACAATCGACACCCGTACAATTGGTGGTGTTGTTTGGACAATCGATACCTTTACAATCAGTGGTGTCCTTTGGACAATCCGGACCTGTACAATTGACTGTTGTTCCATTTCCGGCGCAGTTCGGGCCGGTACAATTAATTTGCAGACATTCCAGGCCTATGCAATCAATCACTGTGCCATTTTTCGGACAATCAGTGCCAGTGCAGTTGTTCTTTGGACAATCCGAACCTTCGCAATCTTGCAAACAGTCGTCGCCTTTGCACTTAATAGGACAATCGGTACCCTCACAATCGGGGGTATTATTTGGACAGTCAGGACCGGTACAAACGATGGTTGTTCCATTCGCAATGCAGGTACAATTAATCTTCGGACATTCCAGACCTTTGCAGTCGGGCGCTGTACCATTTCCCGGACAATCGGCACCGGTGCAGTTATCAAGACAATCGGGGCCTTTGCAACCCGCCGAACAATCTTCCCCTTCACAATTTTCCGTGGTGTTTTTCACAGGACTGCCAGAGTCCGAACAGTTCGAAGTCTTGCAGTCGGTCTCTTCGGATTTATCCGGACATTCGTCCCCTGTGCATTTCACGGAATTACTGCCTGCCGATTGTACGTCCGACTGGTCATTACAATCGTCACCCGTGCAATTACCGCCATTGGCACCACTGATCCGACAGTCCTTTCCTTCGCAACTGGTGTTCAAACATTTCGGACCTACACAGTCTGGTCCTGTGCCGTTGAATGTGCAATTACTTCCAACACAACTCGGGGCTGGACAATCGTCTCCTACACATTCTATCTTTTCATCGCAGTCGGCACCCTTGCAATCGTCGTTATTAGTGCCTGCCGATCGCACGTCCGACTTCTCATCACAATCGGTACCCGTGCAATTGTCGCTATTGGCACCACCAACTGGACAGTCCTTTCCTTCACAACTGGTATTAAAACAGTTGGAGCCTTCGCAGTCGGGTTTCGTGACATTAACTGTACAGTTACTTCCAACGCAACTTGACTCTGGACAATCGGGCCCTGGACATTTTTCTTCTTCCACGGCCACCTCAGGAATTACCGTCGTACTATTTTGGTGGATTGGACAGGTGCATGTAGCGTCCACGGTAGAATTGTCCTTACAGTCAGGTCCTTTGCAAGCACTCGCGACAGTCGAAGCTTTCTTACAGTCCTCGCCCTCACAACTGCTGTCAGGACAGTCGGGACCTGAACAATCATCACTCTCGTCTGAACAATCGGAACCTGAACAATCATCGCTCTCGTCAGAACAGTCGGGACCCGAACAATCGTCACTGATATTGTCATCCGGACAATCGCCATCCTTGCAAGTGCTTTTTGAACAATCAGAACCTTCGCACTTGATCTGCTGACACTCGGAGCCCTCGCAATGAATACCCGTCACTACCGTAATCGTGGACGTGGTTGAACAATTATTCCCACTGCATTCATTCGTCTTCACTGTGCAATTCATCCCTTCGCATTCCTCCGAAGAACAATTTCCATCGCACGGCTTTGCCGTCGATGTTTCCGTAGACACACCATCGGAATCATCCGATATATCTTCATCGGAATCTTCCTCGCTCGTGTTCGATCGGGAATCGAAACTCGGAGTCGTGTCGGAATCATCGACGTCAACGGACGTCGTCGAAAACGTCGTCAGGTTGCCAGTTGACTCGGTCGGGACTGTGATGGTCGTTTCCACGGATTCACAAGGTTCATCGGTACCCACAGTCGTCGAGGTGTTCCTCGTGCTCGCGTCGACGTCTCTCGAAAATTCCGTGGCACTTGGGATCCGACTCGACAAGTAGTCCTCCAAACAGTTACACAAACAGCTCCGGTTGATGAACGTGTCTATAATATTTTTCGTCGCCGCGTCGACCGCGGTGCAATTCTTGATCATCTCCAGCCCAATACGAAGGCAGGTTCGTGGTCTCGAGCACAGCAGCTCGATGGTGACGTTCCTCGCGTCTTTAAGACGACTTTTTATCTCGTCGGCGACGTTGATGACCTCCAAGTACTCCGGTATACCTCGCAAATTTTCGTAAGCATCGAAAAGCTCCAACAGCTCGCTGACGTTCTCGATCATGTGGCTCTTTTGCCAGAAACGAGCGTGAGCGTACAACGAAGTGACGATAGCCTCGGCGAAGTCGATGTCCCTCAATTGCCCGAAGATCGCCATGAGAAGCTGATCCGGTCCGACATGCTGATACCTCTCGACTCTCAGATAAGTCTCCACGATTCTCTTATTCCGAATCTCATGCAGCAGATAATCACGCGCGTCCAGCACGTCGCCGTCCATCGTGTCGTTCGACAGAATCAACTCGAACAGGTATTTCAGATTGAACGTCGAGTTGTCGTACACGGTGCCGAGGAGCTTGATGTTCTCGCTTATCGCGTCCACCTCTCGCTCCACGTGCTCCGACAGGTAGATCGCGTGACGCTGAGCGTTTCCCGTGAAGACACTTCCACCGATGCTGAGGTACTTCCTCAACAATTCGCTGACGCTTCTCGAGACTCTCGCGGCATCCTCGATCGCTTTGGAGAATTTTCCCGGTGACTTCGCCAGGAAGAAAACGAGTTCACGCTCGGCTGTGCGAACTCGGTCGTCGAAGCTGTCGTACTGAACGTTGTGCAGGAGTCCGGAGAACAGAGCGGGCGTGAAACTGATGCGACCGGATTTGATGTACTCCAAAACAGCCGCGGGTGAAAATCCTCGTGGATAGTATTTTCGAATTTTTGTTAATTCGTAGATTCGTCGGGTGACGTTGAGGGCGGGTTTGGAGAGGGTGTCACCGTGAGGCTCGTTGTGGACTCTGACGTTCATGCAGGTTCGTGAACTCTCCTTGAGACACGTCCGCACGTGCTCGTTGATGTGAGCGCAGATCTTCGTTGGTCTCGTGTCAGGATCCCTCAGAACGCTCGGGACAATGTCGAAGATGTTGTACTTTCTCTCCAGGGTCTCGCGGTATATCCTGTAGAGCGCCTCGATCTGGGACATGCCGAAGTCGTCGTAGTGATCGTAGACGAGCTTGCCGAAGGTGTCCAGGAGTTGGGTGCGCAGCAGGGCTCCGTACTGAAGAAGATGCTCCGTCCCGCGCTGAAGATCGTCCTCCGAGGAAGCTTTCTTGTGGATCAACTCCTCGAGGATGTCGCGAGTCGTTCTCGCGGTCATGCGGGTGACGTTTGCAGAAACCATGTCGTGTCTGAAGGCTGCATAGTCGATGGTCGCCTGTGGAGTGGAATGAAAGATTATTCAGTCGTTGTTTTTTTTTTTGCCTCTGTAACGAGGGACCGGACCAGGTCTACACCAAAAAACTTGACGCGATGAAATCTCTACACGGAAAATCTCTACACGCAACAATTTTTCCGGGACCGGACCAGGTCTACACCAAAAAACTTGACGCGATAAAATCTCTACACGGAAAATCTCTACACGCAACAATTTTTCCGGGACCGGACCAGGTCTACACCAAAAAACTTGACGCGATGGAATCTCTACACGGAAAATCTCTACACGCAACAATGTTTCCATTGTTCTGTGTAGAGATTTTATTGCGTCAAGTTTTTTGGTGTAGACTTGGTCCGGTCCCATGTTTCCATTGTTCCGTGTAGAGATTTTCGGTGTAGAGATTTTATTGCGTCAAGTTTTTTAGTGTAGACCTGGTCCGGTCCCATTTTTCCATTGTCGTTTTCTTATATGAAGACGGGTCGTTACAGGGACCGGACCAGGTCTACACCAAAAAACTTGACGCGATAAAGTCTCTACACGGAAAATCTCTACACGCAACAATTTTTTCCCATTGTTCCGTGTAGAGATTTTATTGCGTGAAGTTTTTTGGTGTAGACCTGGTCCAGTCCCTGTAACGACCCGTCTTCATATAAGAAGACGATTCGAATGAGACAAAAGCATAGGTGACATTAGCTCAGTGGTCAGCGCTCTGACTAAGGAATGAACGTTCCGGGTTCGAGTCCCGGAGATCAACATATCTTTTCTCTCTTCGAAACTTCGCCAATGCATCCGCGCTACCATCCTGAACACATCCCCGAATTCTCGGTCCAGCCGTTACACCTCACATTTAAATCAGACGACGGGAGAAAATCGTATTCTCGAAGTACCGATCGATGGTCAGCCGAATCGGACATCACTGACTCGAGCACCAGACGAACGCACTCGGATTTTTTTTTTTTTTCGCCTTCGCTATTCTCCACGCATGTTGCGTCAACGTACGCGATTGACTATTCACAGCTATTGGTTTTACTGGCCGCGCGTGTACCAAGCGCGGCTGATTTTATCGCACTGCGAAATTGAAATTGCGACGTCGGCGCGAGGGAGAAATAAAACAACAAAAAAAATACAGTTGAATCAAATCGACGCCGATACGAGCTCGGCTCGCCGATTGCCACCGAGGCACATCCTTATCGTGCCGCGAGCGCGCGCGTTGGTCTCATATCTGGGCTCGGAGATATCCCCGAAGGAGCCGGCAAGACGGATGGCGAATCAATTTGAAAAAGGGCGAGAAGCAATCAGCGTTGGACTAACGAGTGTCGGATGAAAATTAATGCGCGAGCGGCTCTATTTTTTTTTTTCGAGTCTTCCTTTCGGGGCAGATCAGGACAGCTTCGATCAGGCAAGGGGTCAGCGACTCACCTTCGCGCAATTGATCACAATTAGCAGGACGAGGAGAGACGCCGACAGACGTTTAAAATCGCGTCCTCGCGACGTCGTCGACATTGTCGAAGTGTGTCTCGTTGATCGCCGACGAGAGACGTCGTCGTCGTCGTCGGCTCTTAGCACTCTCGGGTCACGCAGCAGGTTGCTCCAAGCAAACAATGCAAAACGTTTGGGCGAGAGACGAGCTTATATTGTATCGGTTGAGTTGGTCACAGACGAGGCGACGGCCGCCGTCTCGCTCGTCGTCGCCCGCGACTCTGTATGCGTGTGTAACGACGCATCAGGCATCGATGAGATTCATCGATCAATTCATTTCGTCACGGCCTCGACATCGTGCGGAGAAATCAGCGGCTCCATTAATTATCCCGATAGGATCGTTAGAACTCGGAAATCAATCCCCACCGGGTTGCAATTGTATAGGCCCGATGTAATTGAACGCGAAAAATGGAATGGAATTACGAGCCATCGAAGCCCCTAAGGACTCGCGGACGCTGAATTGATAAATCAATCTTGACCGCTCGACGCGCGGAGGTAACGAACTATTTCGTCGCTCGACGCGTTGTTCCTCGGCGTTTCTAATTTCGGAATTCGTACATCTGGCCTCCGATCGAGTGCCAACGAATTATGAAATTTCTTTTTCTTTTTTACGAATTCTCGAATATTCTGTAGCTCCCTGAGCGAAAACGTTTTCGTTATTCGCATTTCTTTGCAAAAATCCGCTTCGGAGACCATCGCGTCGATGGTCTCCGATCGAAAATAAAGGGATTGGCGAGAAAAAAAAGCGAAGTGATGTCTACGTGCACAGCGGTCTTTGAGCATCATCGAGAGTCGGTCCGACTACCCTAGGAAGTTGACGGACCAGTGAACGGACCAAAAACGGACACGTAGGTTGGGGAACGAAACGGACGACAAAAAACGACGAAACGTACCGCAGTTTATTTGTTGACGTCTGGTCCGTTTTCGGTTTCCGAAACTTAAAAAGGATCGAAGTTTTTTTTTTTAATAAATTTGGCCCGCTTCGTTATCGTTTTCTATAACCGAAACAGTACTGACCCAAATCTTGTTCGAGAGAGTCTAGAAAAACGTAATTTTATTATAAAGTTTACTTCTCAATCCACCGATGGACAAATTTGAAATAATTGTATTTCAAATTGTATTTAAAAAAAACGTTCGGTCCTTTTTAGGTTCCGGAAACCGAAAACGGACCAGACGTCAACAAGAAAACTGCGGTCCGTTTCGACGTTTTTTGTCGCCCGTTTCGTTCCCCGTTTTTGGTCCGTTCATTGGTTTCTTCTTGAAAAAGCAGCGGTCGCACAACTTGCCAGGGTAATCCGTAGAATTTAATTTGTCTCGCGTTCGAGCAGTCGATGGAGCGAACTTTTTTTTAAAATAAATTTGGCCCGCTTCGTTATCGGTTTCTATAACCAAAACAGTACTGACCCAAATCTTGTTCGAGAGAGTCTAGAAAAGTGTAATTTTATTATAAAGTTTACTTCTCAATTCACCGATGGACAAATTTGAAATAATTGTATTTCAAATTGTATTTAAAAAAAACGTTCGGTCCTTTTTAGGTTCCGGAAACCGAAAACGTACCAGACGTCATCAAGAAAACTGCGGTCCGTTTCGACGTTTTTCGTCGTCCGTTTCGTTCCCCGTTTTTGGTCCGTTCATTGGTTTCTTCTTGAAAAAGCAGCGGTCCCACAACTTGCCAGGGTAATCCGTAGAATTTAATTTGTCTCGCGTTCGAGCAGTCGATGGAGCGACGGCGACGGGTCGGGCGGTTTTTCTCGGGGGGTGGCTCGCTATATAGGCGTATATTTCCCAAGCCCCCAGCGGGCTGCACCCCACCGAGTTGGCTCTTGAGCTTGCGCACGAATCATCCCAATATGGATTCCCCGCAAAGTAGCGCGTACTAGTCGCTGAAAATGCCGCACTAGACTATAGTATATATCGTGCTCGTACGGTTGACGGAAGTTCCGAGGTGCCACATCTCATCTTCCGGACTCGACGATCTTCCGTGGTGCGATCTTCCGTGATTCGTGGCAGCGTCGAGCCGCTCCTCGTCTCCATTTAATTCCAATTACAATTGTCGGTAGCTCGGTATGTCCGATCCGGAATATTTGTACGCTTGTCAGAGAGCAGAGCTTCTCGGACAGCCAGCACCCACCGAGGAGGAATGGGCGGCCACGAGAAAATCAGCCGACGACGAGGTCGACCATGAAACGGTGGAGGATGCAGCTGTTCAGGTACCTTGAACGAAAAAAAATGACTGTTAGATGCGGAGTAGTGAAAAAAATCAGAAAAATGTTTATGATTCGAATTGCGATAGCGTAGAAATTAAATTGCTTAAACTATAATTTTTGGTAGTTAGACTCGGTAATTAACTCAAGTAATTAATATTTTCGTGAAGTGACCAAAAATTGGTTTCTAAACCGTGAATTCGTCGCAGCTTTTTTTTTCAAGTTTACTTACCATTTTATTCTCAGCGCCTGAAGCAATGTTTTATGTATCTGTCCTCTGGTGGGATTTTCAAAAATAGGACCTGGATCAGTCCGACGAATCGATGCGACGAATCGGCGGAGGCCTCGACGAGCTCAACAACATTCTTAGCGCGACGCAGAAGAAAATCAACAGGTTCAAGGTAAAACCTTTTGCGAGAATTGTCTCTTCTAAATTTCAAATTTAAAACTATTATAATTAATTAAATTATAATAATTTAAAAAATAAATAAGTATAATAATTAAAAAATAAATAAGTATAATAATTAAAAAATAAATAAGTATAATAATTAAAAAATAAATAAGTATAATAATTAAAAAATAAATAAGTATAATAATTAAAAAATAAATAAGTATAATAATTAAACAAAATTATTAGATAAATAATTAATTTTTAATCTATTTTTTTTTTGTAATGAAAATTAATAAAAATGATTGTGATTTCAGAATGTGTGTGGCAGTCTAAGCACGTTGCTCAGGGTTCGCGTTGGATCGCGAGCCAACACCCCGGATCACAAGCCGCTGAATCCGAATGCGGATGCCGAGAAGTCGTCGAATTCGGAGTTTCTGACGGCCGACGAGACCCTGGAGATCGAGACCTCGGGCGAGGAGCCCGTGGCGCAGATCCCCGTGGAGAATCTCGCGAACAAGCCGAAGAAGATCGATCTGAACGAGAAGATGGGCTCCCATCTCGACAAACTGGACTCGCTGATCAACAAGGCCGAAAACGCCCAGTACAGCATGCAGCATCAGACGAAGCAGATGAGGCAAATCCTGAACAAGTAAAAAAAAGCGTGAGTTATGTGACGATTGATGCGAGGAATGAAGCACAAGATAATCCTCTCGAAACTCAGCATCGTTTTCGTTGCAATTTTTTTTTTTAGCGCTTGCTAATAATTTTCAAGCCAATCTAACTGCTCCGAATAATTCGCAATTTCTTCGCATTTACAGTAATGAATGTAACGACGTGATGCAACAATTCGCTTGTTAATAATATGTTTGAAATGTTATTGTGCCGCAGCAATCGAGAAATGTTTATTTTTTTTTTAAGCTTTTCAATCGAGTGCGAGAGATTAGAGGATACGGAACCAGTCGGTTTACTAAAAATCGAAGAAACAGGAAAACCGCTGGAAGGTTAATAAGCTATTCAATGTGAAAATTTACTTTTGCATTTGCTTGGGAATTTCACGAATGACAATTTGTCAAACTCAATTGTCAAGGCAAATTGTTGAAAATGTAAAACGCAGCGTGACATCCAAATTCGACACCGGAAAATTCAGCTGGTCGTGTTAGTATATTTTTGTTGAACATTTCTTTAAAAAAAAAAGTTGCTCAAAATTTATTATTTATCACAGATTACTTTTACTTGCGAAAAAAAGTCATTGCTGATAACAATAATTTTAATTAATTTGAATCAATTTTTTTTCTCCCTTCCTGATGTTAACCACAAACGATCAGCTGTGCGACAAAAAAGTCATTGCTGATAACAATAATTTTAATTTATTTTAAATCATTTTTTTCTCCCTTCCTGGTGTTAACCACAAGCGATCAGCTGTGCGACAAAAAAGTCATTGCTGACAACAATAATTTTAATTAATTTGAATCACTTTTTTTTCTCCCTTCCTGGTGTTAACCACAAGCGATCAGCTGTGCGACAAAAAGTCATTGCTGATAACAATAATTTTAATTAATTTTAAATCATTTTTTTTTCTCCCTTCCTGGTGTTAACCACGAGCGATCAGCTGTGCGAAAAAAAGTCATTGCTGATAACAATAATTTTAATTAATTTGAATCACTTTTTTTTCTCCCTTCCTGATGTTAACCACAAGCGATCAGCTGTGCGAGAAAAAGTCATTGCTGATAACAATAATTTTAATTAATTTGAATCCATTTTTTTTTCTCCCTTCCTGGTGTTAACCACAAGCGATCAGCTGTGCGAAAAAAAAGTCATTGCTGATAACAATAATTTTAATTAAATTGAATCCATTTTTTTCCCCCTTCCTGGTGTTAACCACAAGCGATCAGCTGTGCGACAAAAAAGTCATTGCTGATAACAATAATTTTAATTAATTTGAATCAATTTTTTTTCTCCCTTCCTGGTGTTAACCACGAGCGATCAGCTGTGCAAAAAAAAGTCATTGCTGACAACAATAATTTTAATTAATTTGAATCACTTTTTTTCTCCCTTCCTGGTGTTAACCACAAGCGATCAGCTGTTGGCTCCGGCAACGAGCGCTGGCGTCGCAAGATTGCACCTCAGGTGCGCGCTTAAATTATACTCCGCGAATAAAACAAGGATTATACGCTAAACAGACAGGCTATTTGTGTTTCGAAAGACGGCGATAATAAGGAGATCAACAACGTGGCACGATAACGATTATAAGTACAGGCCAAACCAGGTTGTGGAGACTCGATTGTAGACAGCATAAAAAAACCGGTAGATATCCGAGGAGCTCGTAGATCTAGAGAAGACTAGAGACAGAGAAAAGAAACATAAAGTGATATTTATGTATTACCGGAGTTGAAGTGTATCCGAGCCCAGGAGGCGCGATTCACGTGAAAGAAGCGAGAACAACGATTCGCGATTCACTCCATCGACTGATGAGATTATTATTAATTAATTAATTAATCGATTAATTATTATTGCTATCTATAATTATTATTCTTGTACCAGTAGCGTTTATTACGTTGCCGATGAATTAACGAATAACAATTGTTGAAAATCTATACACATATTTTCGTGTTAAATTATATCGACATTATATGTATATATAATAACGTATATGCGTAATCGTTATACCCAGACGCAAGTGCATTATTGTTGCGCGCGCAGGTTAATCAATTATTATGATTATTATTATTATTATTATCATTGCATGGTTTACGAATATCTAAACATATATCAATTCTACGGGATATCGCAGCGATGCCCCGACGAAAATTGAGGTAGTGTCACACGTTAATTCGCAGCAAAAAAATTTTTTGTGTGATGATGCTGAAGTTTGCACCGTTGGAATGCAACGAAATTCCGAAAAAAAAAAATGAATTCTGATTAATCCAAATGATGAAATTAGGTATAAAAAATCATCGTGGCAACTACTCGCTATAATGACTTTTTATAATTAGTTTCGTAATTTGGGTTAATTAGAATTATTATTTTTTTTTTTCGGAATTTCGTTGCGTTCCAACGATGCAAACTTCAACAAAATTTGGTGTGAATATACGTGCGGTAAACGCATCGATAAATCATCGATAAATCATCGATAAATCCTCGACGCGTTTGCGACGCGAATTACGTTGTAAAATTTCAGCCTTCGTCGGTGGCCCTCGCGACGTGTCCCATTCAACGATTCAAAGAACACCGAAATAACGATAAGCTACTGTATTAAAAATCCCGATGAAATTCGTGTTGGTGGCCAAAGATTAAAAAAAAATGTTTGAGAGTTACAATTAAGGAGGCATCGTCGGTACAGTCACGTGAATTGCGCACTAAGATTTGAAACATTATTTAAATATACTTTCGGAAGGAAACAAGTGTCCAAAAAGGTGGATATGAATTAAAGAGATCCTGTTTAGTATAGAAAAAAATATATGCAATAAAAATTTACAGAAAAATAGCTCAGTTTATGCTAATAACCAATGGGACATATTATAAGCAGTTTTTTGGAAGTCAAATTGGTAATTTCAGGTCGATCTTGTCGGGCGACAGCTCGTTTTATTCGTTGAAGAACGTTTTACGAATTCACCGAGTTATTTTCTTCAGTTTATTTGTCGATTAGGAATAAAATGAGATAAACTCGTCGTTTAATTTTCTTCTCTTATAAACAAATGGCTGTAATTTGTGACCTATGAATATAATCGCAAATGTTCAACGGTAAATTTGTGCATTGTCCGTCGATAAACAAAATGAACCGTCGCTCGACAAGATCGAACTAAAATTACGAATTTGACTTCCAAAAAACTGCGTATAATATGTCCCATTAGTTATTAGCATAAACTGAGCTATTTTTCTGTGAATTTTTATTGCACATATTTTTTTCTACACTATACAGGATCTCTTTAATTCATATCCACCTTTTTGGACACTTGTTTCCTTTCGAAAGTATATTTAAATAATGTTTCAAATCTTAATGCGCAATTGACGGACTGTACCGACGATGCCTCCTTAACACGTGTTAAAAAGTTCTCTCGCGTCTAGCGCGAGAGCCGAGGTGCCGGCCGAAAGAAAAAAAAGAAAAAAAAAAAAAAAGAGAGACAGAAAAGTAAACAAATAAACAATTTAATCTCATGGATGTATAGTATAGATAGCACTGGAAAAGAAATGCAGCCTCGCGGCTACGTCTTATTTTGTGAATTGTACGTTCGTGACGCATATATATATATAAATTGCGTAAATCGATCTTCTTCGCCGTGACAAACGTTCGGCAAACGCGCGAGAACCGCACGATAATTATTTCAGAGCCTACAACACGTGTGCATATATATATGTATGTATATGCAGACATAACTTCACAGTCACAAGCTTTCTGCGGATATATACGACATTGTTGTTTTTATACATATATCTATGTAAAAAAAAAAAAAAAAAATGTTATTGAAAACGTTATTTTGCGACTGATGCGCGCAGTTCGGCGCGCTGTTGACGAGATACCGTGACCGAAAATGCTTTGTTAGAGCTTGGGCAAATAAACCGTGTTACTTTGTTACTTCCTTGGCGCGATATACTCACCCCGATCCTGTCTCCATCTCTTCGTGCGTATTCACATCTGGTGAAGTTACATTTTCCCGTCGAAACATGCGCAACAAACCTGTATAGGGTAGAAATACCGTTTTTGGCCACCTTTGGTCCAATTGTGGCCACACCAAGTTTAAGGGCACGTGAAATACCGACTGCGGTAACAAAAACTGTATTGAACATTTTTTACGCATAGTTGCGTTTACAGATAAAATAAGAAATTAATTCACTGCACTGGTGAAATCCGCAGGGAATGAATTTCTTCTTTTAGCTGTAAACACCGAATATCCGTGAAAAACGTTCATTACAGTTTTTGATACCGACTGAGCTCGACGTGGATGTTTCACATCGCCTTAAGGGCACGTGAAATACCGACTGCGGTAACGAAAACTGTATTGAACATTTTTTACGCATAGTTGCATTTACAGATGAAATAAGAAATTAATTTCCCCGAATGTTTTTCACCTAAGAAGAGCTCTTCATTACCGATATATGATACTAAGTCTGTCGGTATAATGGAGTTCCAGGGAGTGGGGGACGTTTCGAGCGGCGGGAAAAGACGCGCAATTTTCAAACATCGCGCGAGCTGCGCGTAGTTTTCGTGGAAAAATATTGGTAAACGAAAAATGCAGATGCAGTCAAATTTTGATCCAGTCGAACGATCGAGGGAATCGCGATTGTTGCATCGATAACAAATCATTCGATTCTGTATAATTTCGTACTGCTGATTGTGGTAAAATAATGAAGATAGCAGGTGGAGTTTTACCTCCTGTATTTGAAGAGACTTGACATCATAGATTTATTATTATAATAACCCCGCCTTGCTAATCTCTTCGTAGGGATTTATAATAATAATAATAATAATAATAATAATAATAATAATAATAATAATGTTAATAATAGTAATATCAATAATCAATCGTCATTTAGAATTATTGTACATCGATATATTATTCAATATAATCCATTTCATATATTCTATATTAATATAGACTTCTATCTGTTTGTTCTTTTTTTTTGTTTTTTTTTGTTTCAATTAATGTATTCATTTATCTCATTTGTTTAAAATGTAATTTTTTTTTAATTTAAATTAATATCCTCTCAGTGTATCACGTGTGCCGAGGAAAACGTGGCAACGTCCGACACGTTTTTTTTTGTTTTTTTTTTGTTTGTTGGTTTTATTTTTCGGACTAAATATCTTCGAGGCTTCACATCGTTTCACCGTGTATCATGGTTAATGCTACGTCACGCGGGCCAGAAAACACGTCGCAACGAGGATCGAAAGTTATTATCACGAAACGGTTTTTTATTTATTTATTTATTTTTTTCGTCAATTTGTCCTCCGGCGTTTGCGTAAATCTACCGTGTATTCAAATCGAAAAAGAAACGTCGCCGACATGTATTTTCTTTCACGATGAAAACATGACCGCGACGCTGTGTAGCAGCTGAGCTCTACGTAATATACCTTGTACGTTCAATCCTCCCCTGGTTAAGAGATCCGATTCGAACCAATGAAATTGACAAAAATCCGACTGAAACTCGTTACAACTGATTTTTTTTTTTTTCGATGGGAATTTTGTCCATTTCATCGGTTTCTATCAGAGTCAATCGGAATTACTAAGCAGGGTCAGACGCTTAAGTGTACTTTTGTGTGTACTTTGCGTGGAGAGTCTTATCTTCGTTATCGTATTCTTTGCTGCTGCTGTTCTTTCGTTCAATCTTTTTTTTTTTCTTTTCTTTCTTCTTCCTCTTCAATTACACAGATCACGTTCGCGTGATTGCAAAAAAGTACGACGGTGCTACGAGACTAGATGTCGGGTTGAAAAATATCGTATCGGAAACTCAATGTATATGCGAAAATGACAAGCGAATAGCAACGTTGCTGTCTCGGATCGTCGTCGGAGCGACGAAACATCTTTGCGTTCTGCGTTATTAGTATTATTTTTTTTTTAATTCTTTTTGTACTTTTTTGATTAGGTTTCACTGTTTGGCTGAGCGATCCGGTGCGTCGCTCTTGTAGTTCTGTTACGTTAAGATCTAAACGCGCGGCTCATTCGATCGGCGTTGCGCATTCTCGCGGCACTCGCAAGTGGCACACAACATTTATTCGCTTTTGTCATTTTGTTTTGTATTGTTTTTTTTTTTTTTATTGAAAAAAAGAAAAAGAGGAAAAACAACATTTTATCGTTGTGTCCATTCTCGGATGGGGCCAAGAAAATTACAGCTTTTTTTTGTTAAGTTTTCGTTACGCAACTGGCGCACTACGTCGGAAGCCATCTAACACAGCATTTTATTTTCATTCTCACGTCTCTTTCGCTCTCTCTCGTTGTGATTGCAAATCTTGCCTCTCGCGTTTCCCAACAAATCGTTGTCCCCGGGGAACAACGAAAAAAAAAAAAAAAAAATCGGAGCTGGAATTTCCAGCGAATCCACCAAACTCCTCACAATGATCGCGTCGTACCATCATTTTTCCCCCGGCGAGAAAATAACTACATTAAAAAATCTACATTAAACCTCGCGGCTGTTAACGCAGCATCAACAAAAACAACGTGGATGTACGAGCAAAAAAAAACACCGAGTAACCGTATACCACAGATTTAACAATCAACGAATTTTAGGGGAAATTTTATGAATACAAAAAAATAATAATGACAGTTTTACCGAGCAATCTGTAATTGACAATTCTATCTCCGAGAAAAAAAGCGCTTTTAGCGCGGAATCGCCGCGAGACTCCGACGATCGAAACGTTTATACGTTAGACTTCTTTTTCTCCCTCTCTGTTCTCTCTTTCATCCTAAACATACTCGCTACGCACTAATTCAACGAATTCGAGGATCCCCGGCCGATTTTATTCGCCGGGCGAAATTATCAATCCGCGCCGCATCGTCTTTGACTCCCGCTCTGATCATAACCGCGAAAACCCCGTGAAATTGGCCCACCGAAGCGGAGCACGAAAACGAACGTCCTTGTTTTTTTTTTTTAACGTCGTTTCTCTCCTCTCGCAATCCTCGTTCTCGCGACTCGCGAAAGCCGCAAATCGAATAAGATAATAAATAATGAAAATCTTAACTCGTAATTATTCCGATACCACTAACAATGCGAATCAATAGGGATTCAAATTCTTCCAATTATATATATATATACATATACACAATAATATATATATATATATATATATATGTATATATGTATACGACGAATCAAGATTAATGTTGAAAGATCGAAGATGCTCACGTGGTACATTTTTGCCGGTGAAGTTGAGGCTCGGGGCTCGAGGGTTGCGGGATACATTTGCTTATCTTTTTCTCTTTCACTATTTCGCTTTTTTCTCTGTTTCTCTCTCTCGCTTTTTTCTCTCTTTTTCTCTCTTTCTCTCTCTCTCGCTTTTTTCTCTCTTTTTCTCTCTTTCTCTCTCTCTCGCTTTTTTCTCTCTTTTTCTCTCTTTCTCTCTCTCTCGCTTTTTTCTCTCTTTTTCTCTCTTTCCATGTAGTTTCTGTGAGTGAGTTAATCGGTGATCGTAGTTCTAACTGTTGTTGCGATTACCGCGTGTCTCGCGCGACGCCCGAGCGCGCTCGTCGCCTCGACGAATCGTTTTACGCGCGAGGACGGGGAAAAGTCGCGAGTGCCGACGACGACGACGACGAAGTTCGTCGCGCGTGGATCGCGGTGTTGGAGCTCTCGGCGCCTCATCGAATCGCGCCTGCCGGGCGTTGTTGTTGTTATTCGTCCTCGGTGTCGCCGTCGCTGCTGTACTCCTGGAGAACCGCCGGCCTCACGAAGGGCGCGTTGTTCATCTGACTGCAAGATAAATTCACGTTGAACCCGAATGAATCTCTCTGATTAAAAAAAAAAAAAAAAAAAAAAAATCCTCACCACTTCGAACACTTTTGGTCGAATTCTCCGTGCCAACGAAAAATAACGAAAAATAAAGAATAAAGAGTGAGAAATTCGCGAGCTTTTCGCGAGGAATTTGGAATTCTTTATATAGAGAATAAAAAGGAAATCGCGAGCTAAGGACGCGAAAAATTTGGGAATTTAAAAAACGAAAGAATGAGAATTTCGCGGCGACACTCACGCTAGTCGTCGATAGTGGTTCAGCCACTCCTCGAGCATCTGCGCCACGAGCAGCGGCCTCTTGTGGAGTTTCTGCTGCGCGACGAGAATTCCACCCTCGGTAGTGCAGACGTCGAGCCACTGCTTCAGGATCGTCTCCTCCCGGCCGATCTCCTCGGGGCTGAGAAAGTGTATCGGCAGGAGCTTTCGCTCCCGGTCCATCAGCGGCATGAAAGTCGTCTGCATCTGTATCTGCAGCTGCTGCATCGGACTGTTGCCGCCGCCCACGCCACCGTGGGCCGCGAGCGACGAGAGCCGCGACGACGCGTACGGCTCGATCGGCACCAGAGCCGTGAAGTGGCCGCGCGTGTAGCCCAGCGCGATCGGCGAGCGGATGCAGAACGAGGGCTCCCACAGCAGAGGCAGATAGACGCCCTCGAATCGCGCGTAGCCTGCGGGGAGAAACGAGAAACAGAAAACGGGCGACAGTGAGCGAAAATAAAAATTGGCAAATTTTTTAATTTTTTTTTTAATTTTAAATTACATTTTTTTGAATTTTAAATTACATTTTTTTTTAATTTAAATTTTTAATTTTTATTTTTTTTATTTTTAATTCTTTTAAAAGGGTTTTAAGTTCTCTTTGAAATTTGCACATATTTTCCGTATAAAAAAACCACGAATTTCAAAGAAAACTAAAAAATCTGAAAAATTTCATACGTATTCAGAAAAACGAAGGAATAATTTTCAACAAAAAAAATGTGGGTATCGAAATATTTGTTAAAAAAAATGTTTTCATCAATTTGTTAATAAACATATCGGTTTATCCTCGGCTGTTCCTCTTACCTATATCTTCGCCGCGGAAGCTCTTGACGTATTTCACCCCGTAAACGATAATAGGCCTCCTGAGTATGTGGGCGAGG
Organism: Pimpla rufipes; assembly: GCA_963932165.1. Taxonomy (NCBI): domain Eukaryota; kingdom Metazoa; phylum Arthropoda; class Insecta; order Hymenoptera; family Ichneumonidae; genus Pimpla; species Pimpla rufipes. Next base: position 22,891,470 of record OZ010635.1, read on the forward strand.
GCGAAGACGTGCAGCTGCTCGAGGGCGCTGCCGGGTTGCGCTGCGGTCGCCAGTAGATTCTCCCAGTCGTCCTGCCACTGCGCCTCCTCGAGGGTGAAGTCGAGCATTCGCGAGGCCTGCGACGCCTCGTACTCGCGCCAGCGTGGATAAAAACTGCGCGGAGAATTTAAGGAAATGTGAAATACCGACTTTGCACCTCAAAAAATTCGGAAGTGCCGTTTTTCGTGAATTATGGGCGGATCGAATGCAATGAAATTCAGAAAAAAAACAATGCTAATTAACCCAAATAATTGAATAATAATGTAATAATTAAATAATTATGTAATTATTAAATAATTATGTAATTCGTAAATAATTATGTCATTATTAAATAATTGCGCAATTATTAAATAATTATGTAATTATTAAATAATTATGTAATTCGTAAATAATTATGTCATTATTAAATAATTGCGCAATTATTAAATAATTATGTAATTATTAAATAATGATTTCATTAATAGATTCATCATTTGGGTTAAACAGAATTAATTATTTTTCTGAATGTCGTTACATTCCAACGATCCATACTTCAACATGATTACATGTTTCACATGCCCTTAATAATAAATTACGTAACGCACGATATTCCGAATCGTCGGATTGTTGGCAACTGCGGGGAGAAAAAAAAAAGAAGAAAAGCGAAGAAAATACTCACAATTGGCCAGCCTGCTGCAACGAGTCGGCGAGGGCGCGACGAAGCGCGTTGTCCCTGTCGAAGACGCCCCAGGTGGCCTGCATCGCGGAGTCGAGGAGGCAGTCGCCGGCCGATCTGTTCCACAGGGCGTGCAATCGCGAGCCGAGCCGCTCGGTGATCTCGAGCGACCAGTTTAGCGCGGGCGGCTCGCCGCCTCCGCCCTCGAGCTGCTGCTGGGCCTCGCGGTCCAGCAGCTCCTCGAGCATCTGCTCCTGCACGACGCTCGGCAGATCCTCGACCTCCGCGGGCAGCGCGAACGTCGCCATGTCCGTGACGAAGTAGCAGGGAAACGAGCCCTTGCGCAGCCGGATGCTGTTCGTCACGTGGCGGCGGATCTGCGCCGCCAAATCGGGCGCCACGTAGCTCGGGACGCGCTTCACACCCGAGCCCGAACCCTCGATCTGCGACAGGAGGGTCGCCAGTATGTCCTCCCGTTGAAACCTGACGCAGGGCGGGAGGAAAAATTGCGTCAGTCTCGCGGAAACCCGAAAAACGTGGTCGTTGATTTTTTTTTGTATGTAAATTAATTCAATTTTTTTTGTTTTGACGTCAATTAAATCAACTTTTTTTTCGTTCTGACGTACATTGAATCATTTTTTTTCGTTCTGACGTAAATTAAGTCAATCTTTTTTTTCAATCTGACGTAAATTAAAACAATATTTCTTTTCGATCTGACGTAAATTAAATCAATATTTTTTTTCGATCTGATGTAAATTAAATCAATATTTTTGTTTTTATGTAAATTAAATAAATTTTTTTTGTAATTTTAGTTTTGTGTAAATTAAATCCATTTTTTTGTGTAAATTAATTCCATTTTTTTTTTTTGACTCACCTGATAGCCAGGTGAACCAGCGTATGTCCTACGTCAAAGGCACTGCTTCTGTTCAGGAGTAAAACCTCGGAATGCGTCAGTTGACGGGCCGGATCGCCGCCGCTCGCCAGATAAGCCTCCACGGGCGCGTTGTCGCCCTCGACGATGCCGAGACAGGCGTTCAGCCAGCACCAGTCGGTGTGGCGTCGCAGCTGCTTCAGCCGGCTCTCGTAGTCGCAGTCGTTCGGGGACTGCGCCGTGGGCAGACTGTCGTTTCTGGAGTCGAATCTGTGTGAACTCCTGGGGAAAATACGACCGTTACCTGTTTTTAATTATCGCTCAATTTTTTTCGAATTTTTTATCCGTTTTTATTATTAATATTTTATCTATTTATTTAGATTTTATATAAAATCTAAAAAAATTTATTTTTTCGATTTCCGATTTGCTTTCAATATAAGTATTTAATTTATTGAAAAAAAAAAAACTTTTTTTTTTCGATTTTTGATCTGCTTTCATTATTAGTCTATTATTTATTTAAAAAAAAACTTTTTTTTTTCGATTTTCGATCTGCTTTCAATATAAGTATTTTATTTATACTTTATTTATTGAAAAAAAATCGATTTTTGATCTGCTTTCAAGATAAGTACTTTATTTATTGAAAAAAAATATCGATTTTTGATCTGCTTGCATTATTAGTATTTTTTTTTTAAACGTAATTTTTTCGATTTTTCATTGGCGTTCATCGTTAGTATTTTATCTATTTAAAAAAATAAAAACAGGTCGGAATTGAAAAAAAAACGGTGTAACTGACCTCCTAGCTATCGCGAGATTCTCGTCCCGTTGAGCCTGATGATTGTACGACGGCGCGGTCTGCGGCGAGAGCGAGAGTCCCCGCTGATTGTGATCCCGCTCGGGGCTCGGCAGTATCAGGCCCGAATTCACGCCCGACTTGTCCCTCCTCTCGCCGCCCCGGTCCTTCTGGTGGGCGCACATTATGCATTTCGTGGCTTTCGGCCAGTTCTCGTAAGTACATACAATACAGGACCACTTGTCGGGACGCGGATTCGGCGGCGTTGTTTGCGCGTTGTTCGCGGGATTCAATTGGGCGTTCGTCGTCGTCGTCGTCGTCGTCGTCGTCGTCGTCGTCGGCGGCGGATCCCCGAGTCGCAGGGGCGCGAGATGCTCGTGAAGATTCGAGGCGATCGAGTGCGTCGACTGCGTGTGATTCGCAGCCGCCGCGGGTTTACGATTGCTGCACTGCACGCAACGCGTCGCGTTCTGATAATTCAGATACGTGCAAACCTCGCACGACCATTTCCCACCGGACGGCAGATTTTGGCTGTAATTCTGCGGGCTCAGGTTGTACGAGTCCGTCGTGTGACTTATGTGCGGCACCACCGGGCCCGAAGCCACCGCGGACGCCGAGCGCTGCGGGCTCGGATCCCGCAGTCGGTAGATGTCCTCGCCCAGCAGGGGCTTCGTGCCCCGGCACATTGTGCATTTCAACGACGACGGCCAGTTCTCGTAGGTGCAATACTCGCACGTCCACTTCGACTGCGTCTCCTCCGGTTGGCTGCTCATTTTCTTTTTTTTTTTTCGCTGGATCTTAAGGATTGAAGAATAGAATAGAAAATTTGTATTTGTTTCCAGAGAATTTCCCCTACTACAAATTGGATTATTTAATAATCACTCGGCCTTTTTAACTTGTAACTATGTTTGACAATTTGGCTTATTTTAGCCTAACCACATTTTTTTATAACGATAATTATAAGCGCTCTTATTTTACACATCTCTTTTAAGTATATCGCCGGATTCTTAGCCTCGTTCTTCTGGAATTCGTCGAGAACTATCGGGTATACTGGCTGCTCACGGAAATTTACTTAAGGATCGAAGGGGAAGAATTTATTTTGCGGCGTTGCGATGCAACGAAATTTGAAACGATTAAATATTAATTCCATAAAAATTCAAATAATTCGGCATTAGGGAGAATAAACATCCTCCCTAATTTCATTCACCGTAGGAATAATAATTAATAATAATAATACATTAAAATAATAGAATAATATTTTGAATGAAATAAAAACAAGACGCTTCGTTTTATTTTGTTCTATCCCGAGTTTGCAGTTATCTGAGGAATGCGGCGAAGACAAGTTACACATTTGAATCGGAGCTTCGAGTCGTAAAAGCAGGAGGAAAAAATGAACCGTAAAATCAGGCGGAAAAAATGAATCGTAAAAACATCAACGCCGTGTTCAGCGGCTTCTCAAGGCGAACGAGAACATTTTACTTTCAAGATTACTCGTTTAGCGATTCAGAAAAACAGTTTGCTCCCCAATTGATAACAATCCTCGGCTCTCATTGGTCGTTAATGTTCCACAGAGAGACGATTCGCGGATGTTGCGCGGCTCATCGAGAATCCCTTAGTTACATAAATATCGCAAAGTATACGCACCTCCCTCGGCGGGAATTCGATGCGCGCACTTGTAAAGCTTGTGCCAATTGTCTAAGCGTCTCGAAGGAAGAAGCTGCGTTTAGCGTCACATAGCGGACATCCGGTCGAGTCGGGGAGAAGCCAATACCGCCGGAATTATATTCAGGGCGGACTGCGACCTCCGACTGTTGAAAAAAAAAAATAAATAAATAAAATAAAATAAAGTAATTCTCGCTCAGTCGAATATCAATAACTTTCTTCGCCCAAAATTCTCACCTCGGTTTGGCAGATCTCTCGGCCCAGCGATTTAGCGGCTCGCAGCCAGCTCGGCAAGAGGGGCAGGAGGGGGGCTACCTGGCGAATAGACAGCCCGGAGTCCCAGCGTGAGTCGTCACGCGCGACTCATCGTATCACGCTATTTTCCTCGACGACCCAAAAATTCCTCGGCGCAACGATAACGTACGACAGGAACGTAACACCGTTATGCTTGCGAGATCACTGCAACAATCGCATCGACAGCAACAACAACAACAATTAAGACAACAAAATATGACGTTTTGAGATTTCATAAAATTTTCCCTTTTCAGCAAATACGTGTTTGTATATATATTATTTTGTATGCGTTAAAACGATGTAGCGCATATAATATAATAATATATGACGAGGAGGAAAAACTACCAGCGAATGAGCCACGGAAGAAACACGACAGCATCGGCAAGCAGGAATATTGTCGCCAAAACTGTGGCCACCGAGTTCAAGAGGATTTAATTGCTTGTTGTTAAATAAAACAAAAATGAGCTTGACAATCTTATCAATTTGTGTGAATACTTTCGAGGTATCGACATTCGAATATGCAAAAACAAATATTTCAAATTAATCACAGTGGAAATGGCCACAAACGGTACTTCTACCCTATGTCGCTCGCAAAATGCACAACGAGCTACCGCAGGGGTTAAAGATGGACATCGATGCACCAGAAAGTGCGCAACGTCGCAGCAAAAGGACGACAATTAAAAATAACAAAATTAGTGGATTAAAACAAACAGGGAAAGAATTTTGTACTGAATTTTGAAAAGCGAAAAATACTCTACTTCTTCTACCAATTGAAATCCTATTCAAACACTTATATCATTAAATTATTATCACCATTATCTAATTATTATTATTATGAAAACTTTTCTATTTTTATTTTTTTCTCTTTTCCTGTTTATCGTCAATACGTCGATCGTCAAATTAGTCCACAGGCGGATTGTCGCCCAACGTTAGACGAGTCACGTACTTATTATTATCAATAAACCATTATCGCGTGTACGCGATACACGCAAAACGTTCTCGCTCGCGAGGACGTTCCGTGTGTCCCGTGAACACTCCGCGATTGTCGTGAAAATCGAGCGGCGCGGCCAACCAGCGAGCCGTCCGTCGTTCGCCGTTCCAGCTCCGGACGTGTTTCCACGCGAAAAAAAAAACCCGATCTCGTTCGCGGCCAACGAAACACTCACTGTTTTCCTTCGGGCCGGAGGACGCGCTTGACACACACGCCGTCGATCCTCGCGATCTCCTTGTTTGTTCTCGCGCGTTCACGCCCGCGGGGGTCTCTCGCGCTTCCTCTAGCACCTCGTCGTCGTCGTCGTCATGATGATGTTTCTCCGCTTGTTGGCATACCAAAAGCCAGCAGCAGCAGCAGCAGCAGCAGCAGCTTCGGTGGGAAAGTAGGTTTTGACAGTCATCCGCAAACACACAGGGACCGCACGTCAGTCCTGCCAACCGCGGGACGTCGGAATCCCGTCGACGAGTCTCTCGATGCACATATGTCGTGTGTATATATATATAGATATATATATATAAAACACACACACACTGTATATATATATAGATATATATATAAAAGACACGAACTGTATATATATATATTAATATATATATAAAACACACACACTGTATATATATATAGATATATATATATAAAACGCACGCACTGTATATATATATATATATATTGATATATATATAAAACACACACAGACTGTATATCTATATATATTCACGTCTGTCCGCGCGGCTCGATGTCACCTCGCGCACGAGAATTCCTCGCGGCCCTGGCAACCCCGCGTTTTGCCTCCTTTAATTCGCGAAACACACAGCAGATATACACCGAGCGTCCCGGGGGTTGGTGGAGGGGGTCGGGGGACGGGGGGAGGCGAATTATGTAATCGCGAGGGATTTAAGGGAATATGAAATATACCGATTTGTCCACCTCGAAAGTTCGGAAGCGCCGTTTATCGTGAATTGTGAACGGATCGCAGCGAAAATTGAGATACAGACGCCAGTGATGTGAATTTAGTGAGTGAGTTAGTCGGAATTTTGATTATCGAGAAAAAAAATTACAGATCTGTTACCCGCGGAGGAATTTGTGATGAAAAAAATTCGAAATTCAAGATGGTAAAAAAATCACGTGATACGTGCATTCCGATCGCGATTTTGGGGGTGACGAATGAGAGAGACGCACTTCCGAAAGAATTGTCGGTAACTACGATAAATTTTCACACGTCTCCATCTCTGTCGCACGCGCGTGTCACGTGGTACGTGTTTCACATGCCCTTAACCTCCAAACGCGGGCGACGAAAAATTGATCGCGCGACGCGCGCGTTTCACGATTTTCTATGCACACTGCCCCCTCCCCTCCCCCCCCTGTTGGTTGGTCTGGTCCGCGACACTTCCGGTTCCGGTGTTTGAAGGGCCTCGGGGGCTTCGGGCTCTCTTCGTCCTCCGCGGTTTTTAGGGTCTTCAAGCCTCGTCCGAGGATCCGCGGAGCGTCGAGAAACGCGAAGCGGCTATTACGACGCGAATTCACCCCGCGCGACTGTGTCGCAAAGCACGCGGCGAACGCGATTTGACAATGAGTCGGACGCACACGCGAGAATATTGGGCAGGAAGCGAGGGAAGGAAGGAAGGCGGTGGTGGTGGTGGTGGAACGGGAATTTGCGATGCAACGAGCGAGAGAGAGAGAGAGAGAGACGCGCGGGGAACACGCACCATCCGCGGGAAAGCTGCTTTTTTATTTATATAAATACTTGGGCCCCGCGCCAAACGGGGCTCAGCCTAGACATCTATCCTTGACATTTGATCGAACGGCCAATGCGATAGTCGTTATCGCCCGCTGCACCTCCCGCTCCCCTCCCCTCGACACCATCATTATGATTTTATTTTGTGACATGATTATGATTTTATTTTGTGACATGATTATGATTTCATTTTGGGACATGATTATGATTTTATTTTGTGACTTGTGATTATGATTTTATTTTGTGACATGATTATGATTTTATTTTGTGACATGATTATGATTTCATTTTGGGACATGATTATGATTTTATTTTGGGACATGATTATGATTTTATTTTATGACTTGTGATTATGATGTTATTTTGTGACTTATGATTATGATTTTATTTTATGACTTATGATTATGATTTTATTTTGTGAATTATGATTATGATTTTATTTTATGACTTATGATTATGATTTTATTTTATGACTTATGATTATGATTTTATTTTATGAATTATGATTATGATTTTATTTTATGACTTATGATTAGGATTTTGTTTTATGACTTATGATTATGATTTTATTTTATGAATTATGATTATGATTTTATTTTATGACTTATGATTAGGATTTTGTTTTATGACTTATGATTATGATTTTATTTTGTGACTTGTGATTATGATTTTATTTTATGACTTATGATTATGATTTTATTTTATTATTATGATTTTGTATGCGGGTTGATTTATTTGCGGTTTATTTTGATTATTTTATTTTGTGATTATTTGTGTTTGTAAACCTCTTTTTCTCTCTCTCTCTCTCTCTCTCTCTCTCCCCTCCTAGCTGCCTCTCCCCCGACGACTGCGTGCCGCAGACGATGATCCATTTCCACTTGACGTGAATTATTGAAAAAGAAATTCGCATGTCTGTCGCAACGGTCGCTTTGCGGGGCGCTGAAACGGGGCGAAAGGATGAAAGCGGAATGCAGATGTTTCTGTGCAGCAGCAGCGCGGAGCCAAAGCGTCGTCTGCTCTCTCCGCGTGACGTCACGCGTCACGTCAGCTGACCGCCCGAACTGTCTGGCCAGACACGAGCGTTATAAGCGAGATTTCATTGTGATAATAAACGCGTAAATGGATGAGCGATGGAGCTGAAAATTACGATTCTGTACGCGAGCGAGACGGGAACCGCTCAGGACACCGCGGAGCAAATCTGGAAGAATGCCAAGAGGTTTTTACTTGTTGTTGGTTATAAATAATTAACGTTTTGCAGGTTATGTTCGGCCCTGCGAAACACCGTATTTAAAAAAAAAAAAAATTATGGATCGGTAAATATTGGCCAGATGACAAGAATAAAGATTCGTAGTAAGGATGTCGGGCTTTTTTTACTGGAAAAATGCCAAGAGATTTTTCTTACTGCCGTTTATAAATAATTAACATTTTGTAGGTTATGTTTGCGTTAATAAAACTGGGTTTTTTTCCTGATGAATTAATAAATATTGGCGAGATGCCATGTATAAGGATTAATGATTAACCCTTCGTGGTCACTCTGGGTCGATTCGACCCAGAGTACCAGAATACCCAGAATACCCCGAATACCTTTTTTGTGGCGGACACTAGGATAATATTTTTTTATCAAAAGTACTATATTTAGAGAGTATCAGGTTAAAATTTGAGTGAAATTGATCTTTTACTTACGGAGTTATGATTTTTTTTAGTGAAAAAACATTTTTTTATTTTTATTTTTCACCTTCATTAATTTTTAAAAATATGTTGCAATTTAATATTGGGTAATTTATTTTTTTGTAAATGATCTACAAAGTGTAAAGTATATTCTGTAATTTATTGATATTTTTAAATATTTTACAAGCTTTTTTTTTTACTGGAAATTACTTTCAGATTCGACCTGCGATGCTCGGTAACACCGATGGACGAATACCCCATAGATCAGCTTATAAACGAGCGTCTCGTGGTCTTCGTGGTGGCGACCACCGGACAGGGCGAACCTCCCAACAATATGAAAAAATTCTGGCGCTTCCTGCTGCGCAAAAGTCTTCCAACAAATTCCCTGGAAAACGTCAGATATGCCGTCCTTGGACTGGGCGACAGTTCCTACCAGAAGTACAATTTCGCCGCGAAGAAACTCAATCGTCGCCTGGCTCAGTTGGGCGCCAGAGAAATTTTGCCCATAGGCCTCGCGGACGATCAGCACGATATGGGAATCGACGCGACCGTCGGAACTTGGGTGCAAAATTTGTGGCAAGCCGTGAGGACCGAATTTCACGTGTCTCTCGACTACAAATCCAACTCCAACGACGCGATAATAGAACGTTTCAACATCTCCATCGAGAACGAGCGCAAAAATGCCACAGAAAATCCGGAAAAAACGGATATTTACAGGCGCGAGTTGCTCGTGAACAGAGAATTGCGAGTCGGCAGGCTGATCGAGAATTTCCGAACCACCGCGGTGGATCATTTTCAGGACGTGAGACTGATGAAATTTCGCTCGGAAAACGCGAATTACGCGCCCGGCGACGTTCTCTACATCAGGCCGAGAAATTTGCCCGAGCAGGTGGAGAATTTTTTTGATCTACTGAGGGAGCACGAAATTCCGCTGGGTCGCGATACGCTGATAAAAATTACGGAGAAGGAGATAAGAGTCCCGGTGCCGCTGCAGGAGACTCGGAGCTTGGAGGAAATCGTGGAGCAATACTGGGACTTGAGTTTCAAGCCGCGAAGATCGACGATGCAGGTTTTGGCGTCGATAAGCGACAACGAGCTGGAGAAGGAGAAGCTCTACGAATTTACGCTGCCCGCTGGACAGGAGGAATTGTTCGGCTACGTGAACAGACCGAGGAGAAACATAATCGAGGTGCTGCGGGATTTTCCGCACACGAGTCGAAACATCGACGAGCGGATTTTGTTCGAAATTATGTCGCCGATCAAGCCGCGAGCCTTCAGCATCGCCTCGAGCGCGGAATTCACGAGGGACGAGATTCATCTGCTCGTCGCCGTTGTGAAGTATCGAACGAAACTCGTCGAGCCTCGACTCGGTCTCTGCTCCAATTGGTTGGCGAATTTGAAGCCCGGCGAGGAGACAATTTTTTCCATTCAAAAGGGGACTTTTAGATTCAACTGCGAGAAACCTATGATTCTTATTGGACCGGGGACAGGAGTCGCGGCTTTTAGATCGTTGCTGCTTGAGAGATTCGCTCTCGGCGCCGATCTGAAGGACACGGCGCTGTTCTTTGGGTGCAGAAATCGCGAGAAGGATTTTCATTGCCGCGAGGACTTCGAGCTCATGAGGAGGAATAATTTGCGAATTTTCTGCGCCTTCTCGCGGGATCAGGAGGATAAAATGTAAATTTACTTCGTGCTCGATTTATTCTCGACTGAATTTTGGTTTTCAGAAATAATTTTTAAATGTTTAATTTTTTTTGTTTTTTTTTTATTTTAATTTTTTAATTTTTAATTGTTTTAAATTTTTTAATTTTTTAATTTTTTAATTTTTAATTGTTTTAAATTTTTTAATTTTTTAATTTTTAATTTCTTTTTATGTTTTCAGATACGTGCAGCACGTTATACGAGAGAAACGCGAGCTCTGTTGGGACTTTTTGCGGAGAGGCGGAAGCATTTATCTGTCGGGAAGCTCGAAGAATATGCCGAAATGCGTTCGCGACGAGTTCGTCGAGCTGGCCGCGGATCTCGGTAATCTCAGCGCGACCGAAGCCGAGGAATACGTCGCCGGACTCGAGAAGGAGGGACGATATCAGTCGGAAACCTGGGGTTGAGGGCTGCGCATTTTTTAAATTTATAACATAGACGAAATACTTTAATAAAAGCTGTTTAAAAAAATTCTCTTGCGTAGATGTTTTTTTTTTATTTGAATTTTGGCGCTCGACGGAAAATTCAGGCGATCAGCGGCTTCTCTGATTGGCCGAGGCTGCCACGTGGTCCGCTGAAAAAAAGTGCAGCAAGCTCCGCCCCCTTCGAGCGATGCAAACACCGAAACGCGAATCCAGTTTCTCGTTTCCGTGGCACCGATCGCATTTTTTCCCCCGTGTCGGTGAATTTGTGCCGCGACTGAAGTCTCGAAAAAACGGAATAATTAGGTACAAAACATCGAATTCTCGGGATTGGTGACCGAGATCCTTAATTCACCGCAGCCAAAACTTCGAGTTTCGAGAAATAAAAAACAGAGACTTTTTCCGAGTGGCCGAATTTTCCGGAATCGCGTAACTTGTTGCATAAAATTCACGACCAAGAGGATGAAAGAGTACAAACGTCTGGCGGTACACAACTCGGCCTGCAACGACTTGTTCTTCATATTTCAGGACTGCGAGGCCGACGTAAGCGCGACGGGATCGTCGACGAATCGCCGCGAAAAGGCCAACCTAACCTAACTTTTCGCGTGTTTATTTTCAGCACCCGTTCGCCAGAATTTTCGGGGCCTGCTGGAAGCTCCAGAAAGACTTTCGCGATTGCATAAAAGACCAGGTGAGCAGACGAATTAATAAGCAAAAAAAATCATCGAGAAATTTCGTGGTTGTGATATCGAGTTTCTTAATCCTCGTGAAATTTGTAGAAAGACAAAAAAAAATTAGGCTGCTCCGCTGGTCGATCGAACGAATAATTGTGTTTTTCGTCCGGCAAAAATTTAAGTAAAAAAAAGATCGCCACGAAATTAGCAATTTCAGGGATTTCGTAATCCTCGTAAAATTCAGAGAAAAAAAATAGGCTACGGCTCGGTCGGTAACCGGACAAATAATTCTGTTTGTCCCGGCAAAAAATTTTTACTCAGTCGGTAACCGGCGCAAAAAATCGCCTAATGTTTTCTGATTTTTTTTTGTGAATGTAAATGTTTCTGAATGTTAATGAAAATTTATTATTAATTTATTATTATTTCCGCATTTTTCAGAGACAAATCCAACGAGCCGAGAATTTGCAAAAAGCTCAGGAGCGTCAGGAACGACTGAGGCAATATTTGCGTGAGAATCCCCAGGAGCAGCAATCATGATAGATTCGTCGGATTCTGCAACCACCGCAAAAACCGTAGAATCGTCCCTAAACGGTTTGTCCCCGAATGCGGAAAAAAAAGTCGAGAACGTGGAGGTCGCGAGGACCGAGAACGACGTGGATTTCCCGCCGGACGAGGACATCCTGGAAATGGTGAAGGACGTGCATCTCGAGAATCCGCTACCGACGGTCACCGATCGCTACTTCACGACGTACTATCGAATCGATTACCCGAAATTGGGCGACGATATCTGCATCAGGATCCACACGAATCGTCTCTGCATGATTTCCCTGGCACCGAGTCACGCGATTTTCGCGGGCGAGGGAAAAAAAATCGCGAAGATCGATTTTCAGGTGACCGACAAATTAAATCGTGCGGACAATCCGGTGTCGGGAAAGGCGAAGCACGGAGCTCAGCCGCTTCACGAGACCTCGAAGATCTGCACGATAAGCCGCGAGGACGGCGAGAGTTGGATCGTAAGATGCGGAATGAACGGGAAGCTCACCGAGGCCAACACGGATCTCCTCGAGAATCCGGAACTGCTGAGGCAGCCGCCCCACAAAGGCGGATATCTGGCGATCGTTCTGCCGAAGATCGAGGCGATCGAGAGGATGAAGGAGCGTCTTATGACTCAGGAAGCCTACGAAGCCGCGATCAGCGAGCGGCTGAGCGGAAAAATTGAGAACGGAGTCGCGAAATCGGAGAACGGGAAGGAGGCCGTCAAGAGGCCTCGCGATGACGAAAATTCGAGCTCCGAGTGCAGGGAAAAAATCATGAGGACCGAGACGAAAGACGCGGACGAGAGTCTCGTGTCCTCCACGCTGCCCTGCACTTGATTTTCTGGAGGTTTTTTTAGACGAGTTGTAGGTTTTTTTTTTCTTTTTTGTTAAATAAACGATAAACCTGGGATGTCCCTCGTCTTTATTTCATTTTTTTCTCATACTCTTGACGCTAAATATTTGAATCTTTTCTTGATATTTAATTATGGATGGTAAATAAATTCTTACGTTGGCAACGTCGTGACTGGAGGAAGTTTGACTTACGAGCGGAGCGGCTCGCATTTGTATCTCGTCTTTGAATCGTTCCGGCGTGTTTCGGACGAGGATTTCATTGTTTTATCATTTATTTTATGTTAAAAATATAAATGGCAAGTCCCGAGAATTTTTTCTGGCTTCGAAATACGCTACGAAAATTCATCGTTAATCGCTTGTTGATTTTTTATATTATCGTGGGATAATCGTGACGATCTACGAAGACGAGGTGCGAATGCGACCCGCAAACACGTGAATGAGGATCTTTGGTTTAAGACCCGATGGGCACGGTGAATATACAGATTTGTGTGAATATTTGTGCACAATTTTCGGCGAGCACGTGAGGTACGAATATTTCCCAGCTTCTCGTGGATCACAGCGAAAACCCGCCCGTTTGCTCTTTAGTTATCGCGATTATACTGCACATTCAGTAAAAATCCTAGCTCTTAAATCCTACGGAAACGCGTCTCGCGCGCGAAAGTAAAACTAACAATAAATATACTTTACAGCCCTTATAATAAGCGGGGTCGATTAGAGTCAGCAATGGCACCGGTCCCTTCGTCGTAGATGCGCGAATTTCATTCCGCCGCTGCGAATCGTCTACGCGCTCTTTATACTGTCTTTCGCGGCCGGTCGATCGCCGTCCGCGCTCTTCTCGTCTTTGGCCCTCGAGGAACGCATCAAATTTCCCAACACGATGCCGAGGAACAATATCAATCCTACCCTGTGATTCGAGATAAACTTTTTGGCACAGTCCGCAGGATTATCTATATTCAGCGTGTTTATCTGAAAAGGAAAAAAAAAATTCGATACATTTTTTGAGTATTTTTTACTATTTAAAAATTATATTAAATTAATTATTATATAAAATTATATTAATATAATATTAAATATTGTATTATATTAATATAATATGTAATATTGTATTATATTAAATAAATTATTATTTTTAATTAATGGGAATTAATTTTTTTAAATAATTTTTACCAGGGCGTATTTTTAATCTTTCGAACTCACCTGTCTGGCGAGATGTCCGCCGACGATTCCCACAGCCGCGTAATACGGCCAGGCCTGCTCGACCATCACGCCCGAGGCTATCAGACTCGCGATCATCGACGTGCCGAACCCCGAGAGATAGAGATTCGTCTTGTCGCCGAATTTCAGAGCCGTCGATTTAATGCCCAGCAGAAGATCGTCAACTTTGTCCTGAGGACGCCGCGAGAGAACATTTAGCTTCCGCAAATTTCTCGTAATAGTGTTCTCGAACGAATTTTGGTTACCTGATGCGCGTAAATTGTGTCGTACAATATGGTCCAGCATATTCCGGCCGCGTAGAGTGGCAAGCAAACGGACCAGTCGCAGGAACCCTGAACCGCCGACCAGCCCAACAAAGCTCCCCAATTGAAGGTCATACCCAGTATTAGTTGAGGCCAGTATGTCACCCTCTTCATTAGCGGATAAATTATCACCAGACCTGCGGACGATTTTGAGGCATTATTTTTTTTTTCAATCGAAAAAATGTGCAAAGTTGGCTATGAAAGATATATGCAAAATAGTTTTATGAAAAAAATAGTATATGAAAAATATGCAAAATAGTCTATGAAAAAAATAGTATATGAAAAATATGCAAAATAGTTTTCAAAAAAATAATATATGAAAAATATGCAAAATGGTCTATGAAAAAAATGGTATATGAAAAATATGCAAAATAGTCCATGAAAAAAATTGTACATGAAAAATATGCAAAATATTCTATGAAAAAAATGGTATATGAAAAATATGCAAAATAGTCTATGAAAAAAATAGTATATAAAAAATATGGAAAATTGTTGTATGACATTTTTATAAATGCGTCTTTGTAACTCCTCGTACCGAGTGAACTCGCGCCGAGCACGACGCTGTACCAGTTGAGCTGCAGCAGCACAAGAAGCCCCACGCTCAACTGACCGCCCAGAAATACCAACGACTGCATCTGCGTCACTTGACCGGTCACCAAGGGTCTGTCTTTTGTTCTGGCTACCTAACATCGGAATTTTTAGATAAATTCGCTCGTTGCGCGGTAAAAAGAAATCCGACGCGATACAAAAATACATTACCTTCTTGTCTATGTCCTGGTCCCACATGTCGTTTATCGTGCAACCGGCGCCTCGCATGACGAACGCGCCGAAACCGAAGAGAGCCAGCATCGAGAGATCGGGCAGCGAACCGGCGGGCGCAGCCATCGCTATGCTCCAACCGCAGGGCCAGAAAAGAAGCCACGATCCTGTTGAATTTGAAAATTATCAAACCAGAGAACGACAAAAACCTTAAAAATTGGTTAATACAGCAAATTTTCATCGCAATATCAACAATAAACACAATAAAATTGAATATAAATTAAATCAATAAAATCAATAAAATTCAATATAAATTAAATTTAAAAAATCAATAAAATTCAATATAAATTAAATTTAAAAAATCAATAAAATTCAACATAAATTCAATATAAATTAAATTAAAAAAATCAATAAAATTCAATATAAATAAAATCAATAAAATCAATAAAATTCAATATAAATTAAATTTAAAAAATCAATAAAATTCAATATAAATGAAATCAATAAAATCAATAAAATTCTATATAAATTAATAATAAAATTTTCATCAACAATAAACAATAAATAATCACCAATCGGTTTGTCTATCCTCATGAGCTTCATATAAGGCTGAATAGCAGGCGGCGCAGAGTCGACGAGTCTGCCGCAGAGACCCAAAGGACTTTTCTTTTCCTCGACCGACTCATTCTTATATACTGATTCCCTGCGATTGCTCTCGTTCTCCCACACAGACTCGTTTATCTTCAGCGTCCTGAACCTTGCGTCGCACTTGGCTTTGTCAATCGCACAAGCGCTCGTGCGAAAGGCTGAACAGCCGCCCGGCTGAAAATTCTGATTCAATATCGCGCCTTTGTAGCGCGTGTGACTCCAACATCTGAATCTTAGCGACTGCGCCAATCCGCTGAGGCTGCGACATTTCTCTATCCTCAGCATCGTTTAATCATCGATCTGCAAAAAAAAAAAAAAAAAAATTTTTTTTTTTCGCCTAACTCAGCTCAAGGATTTCAACAGTTTGTGCAACTTTTTTTTTTTTCATAATCATCATAATATAATGAATACATTATTGTTATTATTATTATTATTATTATTATTGTTATTATTAACTTTTTTCATAATCAACATAATATAATTAATACATTATTGTTATTATTATTATTATTATTATATTATATTTGTAATTTACCGCAAATTTTGAAAAAAAAAAGCCGAAATATTTTTGCGATCGACGGAACGTCGGTAAAAAAAAATCGAGATTTTTAATAATACGAACCTCGGCGGCTTCGGGCGATTCGCATAACCTCAAATAACTCGAGCACGTTTACCATGTTCACCGTGAACACGAGTACCGAGTCGTGGGATTACGATTTTCCGACTAGCGACGACTCGTTTCCTGTCATACGCGCGACGTCGCCGCGTAAATCCCGATTTTTCCGATTTTATTACATAACACGCGGAGTCGGATCAATAATAACAAGGTTGCGCCCTGCGTGATTCGCAACGTGACTCGCCGAGCGTGCAGACGGCCTGCGTGCCGCCGGGAATGCCTGCGTATTTTTTCTGCTTTTATTTGCTCCTCTCTACTCCACGTGGAACGCCCTTTACAATCTTTATTATCATTGTCATCATCATTGGGTATCATTTGAAAGCATACAAAAAATTGCACGATTGTATTGTGCACTAATATATTTTTATGCACAAACGATTTGTGGACGGGATTTCGGTCTCTGCGTCGCTTGTTCGCGCATGTTTTTAGGGCGCGAAAATTACGTCGCGCATCGCGTGCAGCAGTTTTTAAAAATTGCCATCTAATTTTCGAATAATTCGGCAGTGTGTTTTTACGTCCGTTCTTATCAATCATCAATTTATTATTCGTCACGTACCTGTAAAATGCGGCCACTGACATCCTCAAGATAATCCGAAGAGGCCGAAACGCGTCGCACGATGTAAACGATAATTTAAAAATGTACCGATAGCTTCGCCGCATGAGAATTAATAATATTCGATTTAGTCGAATAAGAAGAAAAATAATACGAATAAGAATTAATCATATTCTTATCCCCTGGGAGAATCTCTCGAGGCAGCACGGCTGTTTTTTTTTTAACTCACAGAATAAAATATAAAATTCGTTCAGTCATTTGGCGAGTCTTTAATTTCAGCGCTCATTTACAACTCATCCGCCTCTGTTCAAAATAATCGAAGGTATAGTGTTGTCGTTTTTTTTTTATTTTCGTGTTTTTTTTTCTCGTCGCGACGTCTTGACCACATATCGCTCATAGCCTCGCGATCGTGAAAGCTCGGTTCCGTCAATCGTTAATCCTTTATTGTCTATATTACAAAAAAGAAAAAGCAACAATGTCATATTGCTCGATGTGCTTATATTTGTTTTTGTTTTTGTTTTTTTTTTTTACTATTTTTCTGGAGTATTCGATTTATTCACTCGCGCTCGTCACACGCACAGAATTCTCTCTCGTTCTCTCTGGCTCGCTTTCTTTCTTTCTTTCTCTCTCAAGCTTTCTCTCTCTTTCTCATATGTTCGGCCCAGCGAACATTCTCTTTCACACTCAACACGTGCGTTATGCAAATATTCGTGATAGCAATTTTTCCCTCTCGCATTTTTTTTTTTTTTTTTCATCAAGCATTATATTATATATATAATATATATATATTTATAGATCAATTTTTCTTACGCGAACACCTCTCGACTTAATGGTTACGACTAATAATTGTCGAAACGCGGTTGGTTCTTTTAGAAATGGCTGATTGGAATTCGAATTTCAGTGGCGACAGTAGAACTTCACGTAATGCATGTCAAGGATGCGTCCAACCGCGTCGCTTCGATAGATAATTACGGGTCTGTCGCGTCTTACCGAGGTGCAAACACGACTATTTTTTTAATTGTTCATCACCATTTGTACCTTTTTGCCACAATATCTCTTTTTTTTTACCTCTCTCGCCACCTTCGAAGACGGCGGGTGACGCAGCTATTTATTTTCTTGCAAATATATATTAATGAATATATATTTGCAAATATATATTAATTACGAAAAACAAGAGCAAATGCGAGGATGGGCTGAACATGCGTTAATTAATTAAAACAAGGTGTTAAAGACTGTCGGAAAATTAATTTGCTTCGTTAATTATTTCTCGTCGTTTCGCCACGAAAATAATAATTATAAATAAATTGTGCACACAAAAACACAAAAATTTGTAACTAAAAAAAAAATCATAGATCCTTTGAGAAAAAAATTAAGCTTCCAGGAATTTATTGAAAAATTCGTTCGCATCTTCCGCCAGTTTCGCTTTTTTTTCGCAAAGCACGAACAACGATTGTCTATATGATAGGACGAAGAGAGTGCGTCTCGTCTTCCGTTATTACCGGGGAATGAAAAATTAGCTTAAAAAAAAAAAAATCACACACACGTTTTTCATGGGATGTACGGAAAATTCGCAAAACGTGTAGGTTTTCAATTTTATTAACCCGTGTTTCGGTTTGTTTTGTTGTTGTTGTTGTTGTCCTTGGAAAATAACATGTATGCATCTAGGCATCGTATTTAAGCGCGTTAACAGAAGATTCTTAAGTTATGGTCTTGGTAATCACTGTTATCTTTTTTTTTTCGTTCTTCTTCTTTTTTTTCTTCTTTAAATATATGTTCATAAAACGGAACTACATCCGGTATGAGAGTGGCTTTATTTGAACGTATGCAATAAAATGAATAAACAGCGACATATCACAGTACCGTACGCAAAGCTTGAATGAATTGCAGATAGAACAGCATAAAGGCCAAATGGCGACACTACTTCGTCATCATCATCATCATTATCATCATCATCATCATTATCATCATCATCATTATCATCATCATCATCATCATACGTCTGAGGACATTTGTTTCTTGTAGGTAGCATTTGTTAACATTTTTTATACATTTTTCTGGTCATGACACATCATCTTCCGTCAGCTTTGCATGAATATGAGGTTTCATCATCATCATCATTATTATTTTTTTTTTTTTTTTAGTTTTCTTTTTATGTTTTCAATATTAGTAACAAAGTAGTAAGTGGTGGTTGGACGTTACGTATCCGATGGGACTAGCGGTTGCATCGGGCGGGCCGACGAATTGTCACGGAAATCGTTGACCCGTGTTGAATTATTTACACGCGGTTTATTCGCACACAATTTCAGTCGTATCGATTGGTTTTGATTCTCGCAGTCGTTTTTTTTTTTAATTTTTTTAATATACTTTTTTTCTACTTCAATCGTCAATCAATTCGGGTATTACAGTCAAAACATTCGGTCCTTCGACCTGACGGATACGTAACGTCAACGGCAGACACAGTACAGAAGTAGAATCGGAAACCTTTGTAGATGCTTCGCACACGTTACGAGAGGGCAAAAGCAGCGACAGCATTTTTTTGCGAATTTTTTTTCACAATAGTTAGTTAGGTTTTTTTTTTTTTTTTTTTTGGAGTAAAAACAATTTTGCTCTTCACTCGCGATGCTCTAAATTACAGATTCGTGGATATACAGAATGTACATCAGTCTTTAAGAGTCAACGTAAATTCGTGATATTTTTATATATATCTTCTTTTTTTTTTCGTCCTCACTCGTTCCCTTAATTATTCGCATAAAGTGGTGCAGCGATCACTCCGCGGCTGATATATCGTGACTAAAAAAAAAAAAAAAAATGAAGCCATTATTCAAGGCACGTACAAAGGTGTCGAATGTTACTTTGTACCGTATGCTTTACCCAAAAAGGGACTTTGGCAACACACTAAACGTTGGCAACAACATCCTTACATTTTTTTTTCTCTCTCCACAGCTGGGCAACACAGCCTCTCTCTCTCTCTTTCTCTCTCGTTTTCTTTCTTTCTCTCTCACTCTCTCTCTCTTTCGTAATCATCATCATCATTATGCACGAAAAACACACACAACCACGCTCTGTACACACTCGGTCATTCTCGCAGTACGATTAATTTTTTCATTTTTTTTTTCTTCTTTGTTTCTTTCAACTAATTATAATAGTATCGTGATATTATAATCGTAATAGTCGAATAATTCGAATAGTTTGACAGTAATTATTATTAATAATCAGTGATAGGTTTCGTGCCCCCCTCTCTCCTCTCCCTTTCTCCCCTCCCTTCCCTTTCTTCTCGTATTTCGTATTTACAGTTACAGGAAAAAAAACGACGACGAAAGAAAAGAAAAACAATCAATTTCTTTTTCTATTTGAATCGATGATATCCTACGGAGAAATAAAATAAATCGGGATTAATTCGAAGCTACATGCCGAACAGAAAAAAAATAATAATAATAATAATTTGGATTACAAGAGATCGCAGGAGAAACATGTAATAAAACGCGTTTGGCTTTGGAACGAATCGTAAATCACTTTTTGTAAGGCCCAGAGTGATCGACACTCCGCTGTTCGATTTACGCGATCGGCGCGACGTTTTTTGCTCGTGATGCGCGAAAAAAAAAAAAAAAAACGCGAGGTAAAACGAGAACCAGGAGTGAAACTTTAAGTCGGAAAAGATCGGTGGGGCAAAGAGTGAGACAAGATCGTTCGTCCGGTTTTTGATTTTTCTTTTTTTCTTCTCTATACGACGTCGGCGTCTTACAAGAATTTTTCGCCGATGATTCGTCTCGCACATTTCGATATTTCAATCGGTTCGCATTTTTGAGAAACGCTACAACGCACTCTGTCAATGATATACCGAGCACTCTTCAAACCGCATCTCCCTCATTTTTTTAAACCGATGAAATTTTCCGGCACGATTGTTAGTGTTTTTTTTTTTGTTCTTTTCTTTAACGCGATGCTCGATTTCGAAGTACTTGTGTGCATTTCCTTCGCGCGAGGCGCATTTTTCTACACCAAAACGTCGTGACCAACGAACGCAACGCATTTTGACTCTGCGAAAAAAAAAGCGAAGCACCCGGCTCGGTTTTATTTTGAATTTACGGATCGAATTTTGAATTTACGGATCGACGCCTTTCGGCTTTGAAATATGCACTTCTGTCGCCGGGACAAACGACGAAAAAAAGTGCGTATTTAAAAGTCGCGAGCAGAGCTGATGATATCTCCGATCGGCTCGAAATAATCCGAGGAAAAATGACAATTCGCGATTAAAAAAAAAAAAAAAAAAAAAATGTAATGAGCTCGAGAATCTCGATAATAATCGGTGTTCGAGGAAGGAAAAGCTGCGTTTTCACGTTAAAACATTGTATACAAAAAGCTTCCGATGGTATAGATTTTTTTTTTTTTAATGACGACAGTCATTTAAAATCTACCGAGCAACCGAATCACGATCTTCGTTATGCCTCAAGCGTGTTAAAAAAAAATATATATATATATGTATACATATTTATGCATATATAGATATATATTTCTTTTTTTTTCTTCGTCGAATTACACTTAACTACGCAACAAGGCTCACATAACATTCTCAACATTCCCAAGATCGTCTGCGTTTCCGGCTGCGTTCCCAGCTGAACCATAATCCGTCCTTTCTTTCTCTCACTTTCGCTCTCGCACTTTCTCTCTCTCTCTCTCTCTTTCTTTCACTCGCTCGCGCTTTCTCTCTCATCACCGAACGAAAAACCATAAACGATAACAAACTTCGCTCTTTTGCGCGAATATTCTTGCGATTTGGCGTGAGAAACGGAAAAAAAAACAACAAAACTAGCGAATTTCGATGGATTAATTAATAAGGATTAATTATCGTTAATACTAAACGGACGATACACCACAATTCTCGCACGTAAAATTTACCCGGGGTTGCTTCACCTTTTTAGATTTTTTTTTTTTGTTTTCTCTCTGTTTGCTTCATTCGCGACACCATTTGGGGGGGGGGGGGGGGGGGGGCAAAATCGTCGCAATCTCTCACATCACTTTTATTAGTCTCTTTCCTCGCTCACGAGATTACTGTTCGAACTGCATTTTCGGTTTATTTTTATTTTTTATTTTTTGCACGGGGAAGCCCGACGCTTCCTTCGGGGGGGAAAAGTCGTCGCGAGAACATAATTTGCGGAATCCTCGGCGAGGGGAGGCGAACGAAGGTGCGGCAAAAGGACAGAGCGAATGAATAAAAAAAAAAAAAAATGTGCAGGCAGAATTATTCATCAGAAGTTCCCGCTTAAAAGTTGCGTTCGCTGCTTCATCGACTTTGGAGCTTCGGAAGCGTTTAGACCGAGATTCGGGGCTGCACTATGACGTTTGAATTCGCTCGGCCCAACCAGCGGGCCGATTGTGCTAAGTGGTCGCCCGGGATGTTTATTGGTGATACACGCGATTTTTATCGATAGAACGGAAAGCGCGAATTTTTACTCAAAATTAATTCTAACAAAAATGTGTCAATAATTCTTCGGCCAAAAAAAAAAAAAAAAAAACAACGATAACAATGAAACACGCGATGCCCCGCGAATCTATTCGCGAGTCGATTTTTATATTCCACCAAGACAAACGTTTGTCTTCATCGCGTTTCGCAATAAATTATTCACTCCGATTGATGAACGAGGTCGACCTCTTGTTACGCGCAGAATGATTTCTTTTTTTTTCTCTCTCGATGAAACGGGAGGAATCTAGCTCGATCTACCGCAGCATCGAGCGCTCGCGGAGCTCTAATGATTTTTCGCGCTAAACTCCGTCGCGTCCTAAAGCGAAGAAAATCGCTCGACGACGATTGGGAGTATCCAAAGATCACGGGGGATCTATACTTCGTAGAAAATAAATATAGAAAGATATTGTGTGTGTGTTTTTTCGTTTTTTTTTGTTTTCGTTTTTTTTTTTCGTCTGCTCTCTAATGCATCATCCACGCGTGCGAGAAACGTCGTCGTCGTCGCGTCTTCGCGAATCCACTGGAAGATTTATATTTGGTTACCGCGTTCGAACAGCAAGCATCGTGTGGAAAACAACTGGCGCGCCGCGACTCGCGCAGTCCGTTCGCTCGCCGGGATCACAAGCATCGTTTTACGCAATATTATTTTGTGGTTTT
This sequence comes from Pimpla rufipes, assembly GCA_963932165.1. Taxonomy (NCBI): domain Eukaryota; kingdom Metazoa; phylum Arthropoda; class Insecta; order Hymenoptera; family Ichneumonidae; genus Pimpla; species Pimpla rufipes. The sequence goes on from OZ010635.1 coordinate 22,914,631, forward strand.
TTTTATCTTCGTTTTTTTTTTCTTCATCTTCTTTTCATCCTCTCTCATCTGTTGTGTTCGGTATTTCTTCTTCTTCATTTTTTTTTTTTCATTTTTTTTATCTTCTCTTTAATAATTAGTGTTTTATTTAATATATATTTTTTCATTAAATAAGCGAGTCCGTTGAATAAAAACTCGGCGCTTCTTTGTCACACGCGCACTCTCTGCCCTGTCGCGTCCAGTCCTTCGTCGTCTCCTCACGAATTCTCTCCGCAATCCTGGCTTCCCCTCTGCTTTTCTCTCTCTCTGTCCACGTGATTTTTCTTTTTTTTTCTTCCACTTTTTTCGACACAATCTCAAGCACAACCCACGCAAATTCACTCTCTCGCTTTCGCTTAAATAATTAAACACTCGCCGCAGCTGGAAGAAGAAGCCGTACCGCGAATTACACAGTCAATCTCACACTATGATATACATTAGTTCTTTTTTGTTTTTTTTTTGTTTGTTTGTTTGTTTTGTATTTATACACAAAGTTCAGTGTGTAACGTGAATTTCTTCCGTCCACCCAGGCAATCGCGCTGGACACACGACTCGATCCGAACTTTTTTCCCTTCCCTCGCGAACTTCTCGTCGTCGATTTCCAACGTTCCGAAATGTTTCCTTCCCTCGCGAATTTCACGCCGTCGATTTCTCCAACGTTCCGAAATTTTCCCTTCCCTCGCAAATTTCACGCCGTTGATTTCCAACGTTCCGAAAATATTTCCTTCCCTCGCGAACTTTTCTCGCCGTCGATTTCCAACGTTCCGAAATTTGTTTCCTTCCCTCGCGAACTTCACGCCGTCGATTTCCAACGTTTCGAATCCCCGAAGCGTCGGAATTCCCGCGATTTTTTCGCGGATCGACGCCTCGTTCGTCGACTCTCGGTTTCAACGTCTCTCTCTCTCTTCCCGCGGACGAGACAAACCAGCGTCTCTCAGCCGCGACTTTCCTCGCTTTCCATTCGAAAATCTCGCGCACTGTCCGCGAATCGATCGAACGCTCGAAAACAAAAGAAAGAAGGAAGAGGGAACGAAAAAAACGGACGAGAATTCGTCGAATCGTCTCCCGTTCGAAACGAATGACCAGCACGCATTCTCTCGATCGCCGCTCGAGCGAGGAAAACAAAAATCGCAATACGAACGAGAAGCGGTTTGTCGCCGGAAAATATTTACACCGCGCGTCACGCGAGTTTTCCCGCTCGCGAACGGAACGAAAACCGCCGATGCGCTCTCGACGCTATTTTCTCGCCGTCGCCGCGGCAAAAAAAAAAAAAAAAAAAACAACAACGCGGGCCGTTTCTACGAACTACAACGAGGACACTCGATTAATTTACAGCAATCAAACAGAGTTCGCCGAGTTCATCGTTAGACGATCAACTATTACATCATTATTTACAGGTTTGATCTCTCTCTCTCTCTTTCCCTTTCTATCCATCTTTTTCTCTCACTTTCTCGCTCTCTTTCACTCTCTCACTCGCTTACTTTCTTTTTGTCTCTCTCTCTACCGCCGGAGAAATTCTACCCAGCGTTCCTCACACTTCGTCCTCATTCTCGTTCATTTGTTTTTTTTTTGTTTTTTTTCTTTGTTCACTTTTGCACGGAAAAGTCAAAGTGTTTTGTTATCATTTTTGTTGAACGTTTTCACTTCTTTTTTTGTTTAAAGAAAAAACTTTAGCCGTTTAGTACGTTACTCGTAAAGATCTGTCTCTTCGCGCGGTGTGATTTTCGCCGCTAAGCCGCGTCTCACTCCGTCCGGTAACACACACACAGAATCCACGACAATCGCAGAGTTCGTCGATACGTCCGAAAGCACTTTTCTCGTCGCGTTTAAGCTTCCAGCGTTTCTCTTGTCTCGTGTCGCGTCCTCGACACCCGTTTTTCCTTCCCTCACTGTCCACTGTAGTACTGCACGCGACCCGTCGCCGCTGTCACTGGTATCTCGCGCATCACCGCGTCCCAGGCTGAAAAATATTTAACGAGTGATTAGGACGAGGTCGACCGATGTCGTGATTACTGTTTTTACGTTCTTAAAAAAAAAATGGATAAATAAAATTATAACAAATATGAATTTCGGGGAAAATTTCGAACACTTCTCGATAAGATAATAATCTGAAAAAAAAAAATAAAAATAAAAATAAAAATAAAAAATCTGGCATTATAATAATTAAAAAATGTTATTAACAAATTACTGAAATACATCATTTTTCAACAAATTACCCGACCATCTATTTTTTATTATGAAAATGGTTTGTTTATTTCCCTGAATACGTATGAATTTTTTCGAAATTTTGTCATGTTTGAAAAATGCGTTTTTTTTTTCATGTTAAAATAAAAAAATCAGACAAAATTCTGAAAAAATTGATACGTATTCAGAAAAACAGACAAATCATTTTCATAACAAAAAAAATTAGGTTACCGGATAATTTATTGAACAATTATTTATTTCAGTAATTTATTAATAACATTTTTCAATTATTATTTTCCCAAAATAGTCTCTTCATCACCTTCCAAATGCTTGATTTTTTTAACATTTTTATCTCATCGAGAACTGTTCGTAATTCTGTCTCATTCATAACAAGATCTGTCTCATTAATCATTAATTGACAATTACACAACAAATTGTACCGTAAACTTCATTACCAAAACAATTTCTTTTTTTTTTCGAAATTACGACTTCGTGTATAAAAAATCGCGAACTCACCCAAACCGACGAATGTCACGATCTTATCGTGATTATAGTTGTGAACGTTGAGTGTCTCCTCGGGCGCGACGTAGCGCGCCGAAAAGTCCTCCTTCGGCTGATGATACTTCTCGATAATACTAGACGGCGGCGGTGGCGGCTGCGGGTAGGCGGCGAGCGGCTGGAATCGCGGCGAGTATCCGATATACGGAATCGGCGTGATCATCGCCTGAGGGTGAGGAATCCCATGATGATGCTGAAGATGCGGCGGATGCATCGGGAAGTTAGGCGGAAATTTCTCGTATCTCACGTGTTGCTGCTGCTGCTGCTGCTGCTGCTGCTTGTCGAAAATCGGCGGCGGCCTGTCGAAGTTCGGCGGCGGTTTGTTGAAAATATGCGGCGCGGTTTCCGTCGCGAAAGCCGAATTCTCGTCGTTCGCGGCCTCCTCGGTTTGCTCGGCGAGCAAAAGCTGCTCGTTCACCTCAAAACCAAAAGTCAGCTCGCTCGGCGAGTCGCGATTTCTCGCCGGATCCACCGAACTCTCGTCCATGAGAATCACCGCCGGTCTCGCGGCCAAATTCCGCTTATTCGCCGCCGTCTGCTGCGAGGATTCCGCGAGCCTCGCCGGCTGATCCTTCTCCCCCTTACCGCTGTTCTGCTGCCTCGAACGCTTCGCCTCGACGCTCCGATCCTGACGATCCTTCCTCGCGCTCTGCGGATTTCCCGGCTTCGTGCCGTCCGTCGATTTCCCGACGACGTTTTGCTGCTGATCCTTCAGCGCCCTCGAGAGTCGCTCGGTTTTCGTGCCGCCCTTGGACGAATTTTCCGAGTCGCTCGGCGGACTTTTCGCCGCCTGTTGCTGCTGAATAACAGCGACTTTCCCCGTGATTTTCGTCTTCGCGCTCTCGACCTCGTCCTGAGACGACGACGACGAGTTTTGAGGATTTCCCGATTTTCTCGCGTCCTTCTCCTCGTGATTATTCACAGCCGGCGCGGACATTTTTATAGACTCCTCGCGCTGCGTTTCCTGCGGCCCCGAATGATTCTGATTCTGATTCAGCGTCGCCGGACTCGCCTGCTGATAATTCCTTCGCGATCTGTTGTAATTCCCTCGAGTATTCGCGTTCGCGTCTCTCGCCGGCGTCGTCGTCGCCTCGTGCGGATTGTTCGCCTCGCTCTCCGGCGAACTCGCGATCGTCGCTGGCAAACTGTTGACTTTCGGGGGATTTTCGATCTGGCTCGAGTTGTTGTTGTTCGGCGAAACGACTGAGGTGGTTTGATTGTTGTTCGCGCCGCTCGGCGGTTTTTGCTGCTGCTGCGAGAGGCTCTGATGAAGCTTCTCGATGTCCTGAACGTATTTGAACACCTGGATGTTCTTGTTTATCGCCTCCTCGCGCGCCTCCGCCTTCTTCGTGTCCGTCGTGATTTTTGAACTCTTCGCCAGGGTCGGCGACGGCGGCTTCTCGAAACTCAGGCTCGCGTGATTCGTGTGCGCGAAAGCCTGCTGACGAAGCAACTTGCGGTCCGACTGCTGGAGTTCGTCGAGACTCGGGTAATAATCCTGGGGAAATTTGTCCGGCTCCGAGGGCGCCTTCGTTGGCACCGACGGCCACGAGCCCGCGTTCAACATGTTCGGCACCATCGTCGCGATGTTCAGAACGCCACCCGGCGACATGTTTATCGTCGCGGTGCGCGCGATGTCCGCGTAACTCGCCTGAGGCGCTCCACCCCCGCCGCCCCCGCCACCGCCGCCTCCTGGTGATGTCGAACTCTTGGACGAATTGTGCTTCGACGAGTTCGATGTCACTGGCAACGAGTGCACCGAGTCGAGGTCGCTGCTGTCGGATTTGTCGCTGAAAAAATATTGTGATAATACGGTGAAATAGACTTTTGTTTTTGGGTACTGAGGGGATGAGGGCGATGAGTGCGAATTTATCGTGAGAAATTCAAATAGGTAATACAAAAACATGGGAAAAAATGAGGCTGAATGGGAAATTAGAAATTGTAATTTATGATGTACATTTATTGTGTATACAGGGTGTCCCATTTTAATGCCTCTATCGAAAAAAATATTCCTACGAAAATTGATAATTTCGATCTACTCATTTTTTTTGTCCGAGGAAAAAAAAAAATCGGGTTTGTCATGGATGAGATTAGGGAGTGAATTGAAGAAATTAATTTTTTTTTTACCTGGGCGGCATGCTACTCGTGGACTTTCTCCGCAGCTCCGGCGACAGCGGAGTTCTGTAGTCGTTCGCGAAGCCCCCGGATCGCTGCAGATACGATCCCGAGCTCGCCAAATTCTGCGCCCGCCCGCCACTCGAGCTGCGACGCTGTTTTTTGCTCTTCTTCTTCTTCGTCACCACGAGAAACTCCGTCTCGGTCTCGGCCTCGGCGTTCGTCCGCCTCGTCGAGTTCCTGCGGGTCGTGTAGTCGTCGCCGGTGTCGTTGCAGTAGATCGACTGGCCCTCCTCGGTACCCCAGGATCGACGGTCGCCCCGCGAATCCACCGCCGTGTCGCCCGTGCTGCGCTGTTTCGCTCGACGTAGAGCCACGTTTATGGCGCCTGCGGTAAAATTCAGTTGCAACAAAAATTCGCATCGAAAAACTCCTCGCATGAAAACCTCTCACAAAAAAAGAATTCTTTATTAAAAAAATTTCTTGCAAACAAATTTCTTAATAAACATTTTTTATTTCTTAAAAGATTTAAATTTCTTAAAAATGTTAAATTTCTAAAAAATTTTAAATTTCCTAAAAATGTTAAATTTCTTAAAAATGTGAATTTCCAAAAAAAAATGTAAATTACTTAAAAATGTAAATTTCTTAAAAATGTTAAATTTCTTAAAAATGTTAATTCCTTAAAAATGTTAAGTCTCTTAAAAATGTTAAATTTCTAAAAAATGTTAAATTTCTTTAAAATGTTAAATTTCCCTTGCTGAAAAATCTCTAAAAAAAAATCCGTGGGTACAAAAATGAATTGCTATTCAATAAAGCGAATATTCCAATTATTAGCGTTATTTTCACCACAACTCACCGTGCTGACTCGAAACGCTGCTGGCCCCGCTCGAGCAGGTGCTCTTCTCGGCCGTGAGATCCTCCAACTTGGTCTTCGAGATCTCCTCGAGCGAGTTCGACTTGTGAAGTTTCGCCGGCAGCTGCTCCCTCTTCGAGTCCTTCTCGCGGGTCCGCGGTTTCGCCCCCGACGCGGCCTTGACGCGCACCGCGTTGCTCGCCTTGCCCTTCTTCCCCTTGGACTCCTTGTTCTCGATGAACTCGACGATCGTGTCGATGTCCTCGATGTTCCGGTGGCCCTCGACGTTCTCCGCTTTATATACAATCACGTTAGGCTCCTGGGTGTGCTTTCTCCTCACTTTCTTGCGCTCGCCGTTGTGCCCCTGCACGGCGTTTCCATTCTCATCGAGGGATTTCTTCTCGGCGGACGGAATGTGTTGTGTTAATCTGGAAACGGCTTCTGCGCGAATAACGAAACAAGTTAGACGTTAATCGGGCAAGAAACACGATCGTTATAGACAGTATTATCAGATCAGTATTATTAAATAATAAATAATAAAGACTTGCTTTATTATTGATTTTTAATTTTTTTTTACAGAATATTAAAGTCAGACTCCCAAAAATCGCAAAAAAACGAAAATAAAGAAACGAGAATACAAATTTTATTATCATTATCAATTACGTTTTTTTTTTCAGCAAAATAAGTGACGAAAACCGCAATTAAAAAAAATTAGACAAACGTTCTTTAACACCTCATTCATACATCAGTGAAATTTCAATCAGCTTTACCGTTCCGAAGCCGAAATATTCAATGTCGAAATTGGCTTGATTTACATGTAGCGTATGGAAGATGCGTAAACGGTAAATTATTAATTGTACTGCCAATTCCTCTTTCAGGAATTCGCGAACGACTTACCCATGGCTATGTTAGGCGACGGCCAGGACACAGGCATCACCGAGTACAGACTCGAGCTTATGACTTTTCCCTGCGGCGTGCTAGCGGTCAAATTCAGCGTCCCGCTGACGACGCATTTCACGCTGTTGTAGGTCTGAAGCGGAAGAGGCCCGGAGGTCTCGGTGCCGCCGCCGCCGCCGCCGCCAGCGACGACGCTGCCGCCGCCGCCTCCGCCGCCGTTCACCGTCGTCGCCGCCTTCGATTTCTCCACCTGCTGCTTGCTCGTTTGCTCGCGGATCGGGAACTCTATGGTCGTGTCGACTGGTGTGTGTGCCGCGTCGAAATTCGCTCGCGATATAACCTGCACCGGTCGCCGGGGTTCGATTATTTTCATCTCAGTGCCCTCGTCATCCTCGGTGTCCACCGAGCGCGGTCGCTGTGCTCCTCCTCCTCCTCCGCCTCCGCCGCCTACCCCTCCTACCGTCGAAGACACCGCATTTCGACTGCTGATCGCGTCTACCTGCAATGCCGCAATTATACAGATCGTGGGTGAATTATTTCGTGGACAATTTAAAAAATGTCGTTCATTTAATAAAACTTTCGCTTGCGGGCTGCCAAAAACAATGTTTTTGCAATTAAATCTCGTTACTGATGCCAAAATTAAATTAAATTAAATCTAGTTACTGATAGTTACAATTAAATCTAGTTACTAATCGTTACAATTAAATCTAGTTATTGATAGTTACAATTAAATCTAGTTATTGATAGGTACAATTAAATCTAGTTACTGATGCCACAATTCGATTTAACATTGAAACACTAAAATATTTTTTTTTTTATTTTTTTTTTATTTTTTTTTTTTTTATTGACTCTGGTTACTGTCGTCACTATTCGATTTAAGATCAAAACAATAAAATATTCTTTTGCCTGTTTTCGAGTTATCGTTTCGACATCACGAATTTCCAACGTGAAAAAGTATACACGAAAATATCTTTAACTGAAAAAGGGCTACGCACCTCAAAATCGAAATCAATGACCATATAATCTGGTTTGTACTCCGGCGGCGGATTGTCCGACTCGAGCATCTCATTTGTCGCGGGTTTTCCCTTGACAACCTTCTTCTCGCGGGCCTCGCACTCCGACTCCGTCGGGCCCGCCGCCGCGACCTCCCGCTTCGCCGCCTCCTTCTTCTCCTTGTCTTCCTTCTTCGCGCAACCGTACGACGGCTTGTCCAGCGACTTCGACTTCTCCTTGTTTGTCCAGTCGTACACCGAACGCTCCTCGGAGAAACCCTTCTTCGGGGGCGGCGGCAAAGTAATGTCAGAATTTTAGAATTTTTTTAAGCGTTGACGATTTTATATTCATTCTTAATTATTGGAATTTCTTTCTATTTAAAAAAACAAAAATAACAAAAAATTGTTTAAAAAAAAATAATTTTAAATGAAATTTTTGTAAAGAATTTTTTCTCAGAAATTCAAAGTCGATTTTTAACTAGTAAAATAAAGTATGCTATTAGAATAAAAGAGTCCATATGAACACCCAACATAAAAATCATTGTGTAAATATTCAAATACTAAGAAATAAATATCTTTCTATATGAAATTATCGAGAGGTTTCGCGGAAATTAATTCGGCGAGTCACGGATAATAATCGATAGAGATGAAAACTATGTCGTGGCATTTTTTTTTACCTTTTTATCAAACACGAGATCTAGATTGGCGAGAGACGCGAGACTGTGGGACGCGTTGACGTTCGAGGGCAGCGATCCGCCCTCGCGTTGCCTCGCCGACACGCTCGGTCCCGTGTGCTTCTTGCCCTTTCTCCGGCCGCCGCCGTAAGTGTGACTCGAGCCCGACGTGAGATAGGCGAAACTGCTGTCGAATTCGGAATTAATTGGCTGTGCCAAATTCTGCAGCGAGCCGCCGTGCGTCAGACGCTCGGACACCGAGTCGCGCTTGTGTCTCCGTCTGTTGGAGCCCGGTATACACCGCGAGCTCGCGACTATGCGACGTCCCTCCTCGGTTTCATCGGCCTCAACCTCTTGCAGAAGTTCCTGAAATTTTACGAGAGCACACGGACGATATTAATTGGGTTATTTTTTTCGGATTTAACGATGCCGAGTATTCAACTCGCGTGAATTCGAGAAAAGTACGAGAGAATTGCAAACACTTCTCGATGGTCTGAAAATCTGAAAAAATTCATACGTATACAGAAAAACAAAGGAATCATTTTTATAAAAAAATAAAAAAATGTGGGTCATCGAAATATTTTTTAAACCATTTTTTTCATCAATCTGTTAATAACAGTTTTGAATTATAATTATGCAAAATTAATTTTTTCAGTACCTTTAGTGTGCATGAATTTTTTCAGATTTTCAGATCATCGAGAAGTGTTTGCAGTTCTCTCGCACTTTTCTCGAATTTATGCGAAATGAATACTCGGCGCTTTTACATCCTTAAATGACGACAGAATACATCCGATCAAAAGAAAAAAAAGGTAATTTTCTTACGGGTATAAATTTGATTTTAGTGTAATGATAAATTCGATGCGATACCTTGAAAAGGTTTGATTTGCCTTCACGATCTTTGGGAGACTTGTAGGTCAGAGCTTCGTCCAGCAAGGCTCGCAGTTCCCCCTCGTTCAGAGTCAAACAATTGGCAGGTTCCTCCTGAAAGCACAAAAATCAAAGAATCAGCGAAATTCGCCAGCCTGATCGTCGATTTTCTCCCAAGAAACGCGGCATTCGGCGGCGCAAAATACAACTTATGAATCGTAGTTTCTACGCTATCCGTCTTGCAGATAACAAGTCGAAAAAATGCATCTGGATAAGTGTATTGTGCGTGTCATCAGGGAGAGGACCTTGAAATTGCATCCATGTCTTGGAAAAGGAAAAAAAAGGAGTGATGACGATTACAAAGCATAATGAGAGATTACATAATGCATTATGTATCATTCTGCGCTACCCTACAGGTCCCATAATTTTTAGTCGCATCGTTCTTCGCACAGTAAATTAAAAACTTTTGGAATAATCAACCGGTCCGCAGTTTCAAAGACTGCGAACAACCGCAGTTTCCCTGTAGTCACTGCGAAGCTGAGATAATAATATGCATTTTGTAAAGCAGGGATTAATTACAGCTGTAACTGGATTACCCGTTTTTATGCCCGAGAGAACATTAATTTTGTAGCTGAGAATCGCTCAGCGTAGACTGGACTGCGAAAGTATAATTAAAAGCGAACCCAGAACATTGAGAATATATTGTGCGAATTTCCATTGGACACCGATTGCAATTTGATTTTTGCTTCGGATGACAAAGAGACGCATAGAAAAAAAGCCACCGAAGTGGCAATCGAAGACTTTGAGAATCATCGAGAGGCTCGCAGTTTCAAAGGCAGCGGAGGGCTGCAGTTTTCTGCTGTTTCTAAGCGCACCGCAGACAATTATTTGTATTTTGTAAAGCTAAGGGTAAGTACAGATGTATCCGGTTAACTTGTTTTTATACTTGAGGAAACAATAATCTTCCAATCGTGTACGGCTTGAAACACGAGACTGCGAAAGTGTGAGCCGAGGCAGAAGAGGAAACTATTGAGAATAGCGTATTGTGTAAACATTTCTATGCATTAACACAGATCAGAGTTTGGAGCTTGAGTCATTATCAAATTCCTCCACTGCCGATGCTAAAGCTCCCTCGGTTTGCGTGTTCCTTTCGCTTTGGATCGCGAAATGATACACGGAGCGTCGCATGGACGCTCAAACCACGCCAAAAATAGGACCATGACAAAGGCATATGCAGGCATTCTACAACGTGAAAAATTCTCGGCGAACGGAGTGTCGCGTTGTCGCGATTTAAGAATGAATTTAAAATCTGAATATTTTTAAGAATGAATTTAAAATCTGAATATTTTTAAGAATGAATTTAAAATCTGAACATTTTTAAGAATGAATTTAAAGTCTGAACATTTTAAGAATGAATTTAAAATCTGAACATTTTTAAGAATGAATTCAAAATCTGAACATTTTTAAGAATGAATTCAAAATCTGAACATTTTTAAGAATGAATTAAAAATCTGAACATTTTTTTTTTTTATTTATTTATACGGCGTCGGCTATTAAAAAATAAATAATGTTGCAGTTTGCTGGTTTTTGTCTCGTCTTTCTATTTAATAACAAAATTTACTTTCAAACCCTTCTTGTGGTTTACAACGAAAATTGACCTTAAAAAAATTCGAGAAGAACCAAAAATCGCCACTGATATCTGAATCCAGTATTTGTATCTTTTTCGGGCAAAAATAAATGAGAAAAATTTTGCCGAAAAAATGATTATTATACGAGAACCCATTTGGCACCTTTGGGTGTTGGAGGTTGGCTACTGGTTTGACCACACGAATATGGCAACAAAAAACACGCTTGACTAGTTCCCAATCGAATAAGGAAACTGTGCCATTCGATTGATTGAATCTTTAGGACTTGTTCCCATACTTAGGAAATGATGCAACTGTAGCCAGCTGGATGAGAGATCATCTGTCTTTCATCCTCAAAACGAGAGAGATAAGCAGTGAGTAATGCATCTCAACTGTTTAGCGAACTCAGCTATTCGAGGAATACAGAAGAAGCATGGAAAAAAAATCTATATTTAATTGATGTTCAATACACCTCAATCAACCACCGGACGAAAATAAATGCAAGTCATTAACATAATATTACACGAAATTAAATTAAACCACCGATTTAACGCAATATTATCTCCTCTCATCAATCCGCATTTGTGCTCCCAATTTACGTGTCCGGTATTAGCGTAAAAATTCCCGAGACATAATTGACTAAAAATATTTCGTACATTTTGCCCGTGTATCAATCATCTATCGACGCGACTATCGTCACGGAGTGACGCAATTATTCTCGTGTGACGAGGAAAGGCAGAGTCAGCATTTTTTCGCGAGGGTAAAAAATCGCGACGTCTCAGACTTTTTAAAAATTATTTTATATATTTAAAAAAATATTTTTTAATGATTTTTTTATTCTTTTATTTAAAAAAATATTTTTTATGATTTTTAAAATACTTTTATTTTTTTATATATGTTTTTATTTCATGTATTATTTTTTAATGAAGTAAAAAGAATCGATATTGAACAGAGGAACGGAAAGTAGTTCAGTAGATAATCGTAGACACAGGTAGGCAGGCAGGTAGGTAGATTCAGTGGGTAAATTTAAGGTTTCACTTATTGGATCTCCTCGGGTGATCTAGCTAGCCATGTGGTGGAATGCATGGCTGACACAGGGGAGCCAATGAGAAGCTACAAATAAATCTTCACCGCATGGGTGTTCTTGCCGCAGACGAGAACATTATCAGACAATTGTAGCAACAACCACGTTGCAACATTGTGCGTCGCGGTTATTGCTGTGCGGATAATGGAGACGTACACCGGGTGCTCGGAAGCAAATTGACTTCGAGCTGATAAAGCCACAGTGCCGGTTGTATATTAATCTGCCACGAAAAATCGGTGATCGAAACAAATGCTTTTTGTTCATTGAAATAATCAAAAGAGGTTTTTTTTAAATATAATAATATAATTTTATTATATTAAAAAAATTTAATGTAATTTTCTTAATATAATAATCAAAAAACGATTTTTTTTTCTAAAAAAAAAATACAATCATCATTTTTTTAGATTAATAAATGCGCCACTAATTTTTCACGTGAATATTTGGTATTGTTGGCCATTCGAAAATTTCAGTCATTTGTTTACGAAGGAATTTTCTCGCTCTGTCGTAATTTTTTTTTTTAATGTCGACACGATTAAACATCTAGCACGACATTAACGACGGTGAAAAAAATTACGAATTATTGTCGTAAAAACTTTGAAGGAAACGATCCTCGTAAATTAAAGTTCGTCAGTTAATGTTTTTAGCAATCTAATTGCTGTTACACTACAAATAGCTCGGCTGTTGTTAAACTCGTGAAATTTAATTAAAAAAAACGTAGCGCTGACACGACGAGCGTTGTAATCGTTCCGTGCTAAATAAAAAAAAATCGTTAGATTCTCCCCCTTCGACTACGATGTACGAGCCACGGTAAAAATTGTCGAGTTTGTTCCGAATCACGAGAACAGAATTGTAAATCTTTAGGATGTAGAAGCGCAAAGTATTCAATTCGCATAAATTCTAAAAAAAAAAAGTGCGAGCGAATTTCAAACACTTCTCGATGATTTAAAAATCCGAAAAAAAATTCATGCACACTAAAGGCACCAAAAACATTAATTTTGCATAATAAAAATTCCAAAATCTTATTAACAAATTGGTAAAAAAAATAGTGTAACAAATATTTCGTTGACCCAGGTTTTTTTTTTTTGCACGAAAATAATTCCTTTATTTTTCTGTACACGTCTGAAGTTTTTTTTTCAATCTTTATCCAGTCTTCGAAATTTGCAGATATTTTCCATACAAAAAAAAAACACTCTCTCGCACTTCTCTCGAATTAATGCGAATCGATCACTCCGCGTTCCCACATCCTTAACCCTCGTTCCAGGATATCTCGAACTTCGAGCGACCCGCCGTAGCAATATTATGCAACAAGGAGAAGGCGACGAACAACAGGAGAGTCGTCACCGAGCGCGACTCCATGTAAATTTTCGCGCAGTGCCCCCGAGTGCGTGTCCACCCGTGAGGAGAGGCACAATTATAGCCTTAAGCAAAGAGATCGCGAATCGCCGCGAGTGCGGATAAGATATCGTGGTTTTCGAGAGGAGACGAGAGAGCGAAAAAAAAAAAAAAAAAAAAAAAACCTGGGGAAGAAAGAGTGAAAAGTAAAAGTTTCGTGGAAGCGACCGACTGATAAGGAATTTTTTTTTTCTCTCTCGTCACAACGAGACTTGTTTTTCTTTTTTTTCTCTCTCGTCACAACGAGACTTGTTTTTCTTTTTTTTCTCTCTCTCGTCACAACGAGACTTGTTTTTCTTTTTTCTCTCTCTCTCTTTTTTTGTCTCCCATTCGCCGCGTCCTTCTCTCGTCTCCACAAGTCAACGGAACCACAAGTGTCTCGCCGTCTCTCTCTCTCTCTCTCTCGCTCTGTTCTCTCGGGCACGAGACGAGAGACGAGCGGATTCACGGGACGAGAGAGAGAGAGAGCGCAGTTCACCATTCGCGCAAGCATTCGCGGGGCGAATTCGCCGTGAACTTTGTTGCTGCTTCGGCCCCCGTGACGGTGGGTCAAGCGGCGCGTGTTTCTCGCGTTTTTTTTTTTTTTTCTCTCTTCCTTTTTCATGCGGTACAATGGCCCGGGGGGATCGATAGTCGTTCGTCATTGCCGCATCGTACGTAAGAATAAACGAGACTTACACTGCGAGAAGGTGGCGAGAGAGAGAGAGAGACAGAGACAGAAGACAGAAGAGAGAGAGACAGAGACAGAGAAAAGAGAGAGAGAAGAAATAAAGAAAGAAAAAAAAAGGCGACGAGGAGGAAGAAGTGGTTTGCACTGTGCCGGCACGGGAATTTATATTTTTAGAGGGCACCTGGGTCGGTCGGGGAGATCCTCACGACCGCTTCTGCAACCTCTCGTCGACACTGATAACGTGTGATTATATATCGGGATACGTACGCCGAGTTCGCCGTTCGCGGCCGCGGACGGCGATTCGTAACACGGCCAGAGAGAGAGAGAGAGAGAGCGTCTCGCGGCGGGGACAGAGAGACGACGACCGAGTAGTATATCGCGAGATTTTTAAAAGCTAACGCGACAAGCGGGCGCGGCGCGCTCGTCTCAGCATGGCCGCCGCCATTACACTGAGAATACGAGCAGTCCAGGGCCGAAGCCTACGGCCGATTCCCCCTCGGTCGCCCCGCGGGCCGCCCCACCAGGTCTCCTCTTACTTTATTTTTTCTCTCTCTATTCTCTCTCTCTGTCTCTCTCGCTCTCTGTCTCTCTCTCTCTCTCCCTCTTTAAGATTAAAAATACTTTAAAAATGTTAAAGATTAGTAGGTTAAAAATTAAGATTAAGAATTGCGAGCGTTGTTGGAGTATAAAGAAAAAGGAATTTTTTTTTTATATATATATATCTCATAAATGTAGAATCACATTTATTTATAAATACAATTATTTTGCAAACTCTTGTTGAAATTGTTACTTCTAGTTGTATAGATTAAGTAATAGGTATAAGTGCTCACGAAATGTACACATCAAATGCTGTTATCATGTTCATTGTGAATTGTAAAACCTTGTTGCCCCAAAGTAATACTAGGGCATAAAAATAAAATCAAATCAAATGAAATCAAAATCTCTGACTGACTGTCTATCTCTGTCTCTCTCTCTTTAGCCATCTCTAGAATTGTTATTTCTTTTCATTTATTAGTTGCGTAAATTTGTTATTTTTCCCTCACTTCACTGGTTATATCAGAGAATTTTTTTTTTTTTTTTTTTTCTTATTTTTCCACATCTCTAGAATTGTTATTTCTTTTCATTTATTAATTGCGTAAATTTATTATTTCTCTCACTTCACTGGTTATATCGGAGAATTTGTTTTTCATATTTTTCCACATTGTTATGTTCTTTTTAAGTTATGTTTCTGTGTTTTTGTTTTCATTGTTTCTATATAGTTGTTTTCACTTGTGGTACTTTTTTGCCCTGAAGTTTACTAGGGCATCAATAAACCAAATTAAATCAAATCAAATGTCTCTTTCTATCTGTCTCTCTCTCACGCTTCCTCACTGTCTCTCCTCTCTGTCGTCAAAGCCGCTGCTACTTCCTCCCCCCCCCCCCCCCCCCACCCCCGCACATGAAATTTTTGAAACCTAATTTTTCCCGTGCGAGCAGCCAGACTGAGCTCTGATTTTCAGGGAATGTGCGGAAGCATTGCAGAATTGGGCTGAGCTTTTCCGGCTCCTCGATATACTCGAAGACGTTTGGGAGAATCGAAAAAGGCGAAAAGTGAGGTTAGGTGAGAGAGAGACGGACCTACAGGCGTTTTGCGTTACACGGCGAAATTTCCTCGGGTGTATCACTGCCTGTTTAAATTCTTTTTCATTTATTATTATTATACTGGTTATAACGTCGCTGGCCAACCGAACGAGCGTCCGTAAAGCGAGGAACACCGTCGCAGAGAGAGAGAGAGAGAAAAGAGAAAGAGAGAGAGAGAGAGAGAGAGATTCGCGATATTATTCCAGCAAATCGCGAATCGCTAACTGGCGCGACGGGAATATTGTTACGGCGGTTGGCTCGGGGATTCGAAGCACAGAGACCCACATCTGCCGTTTGCTAGAAGCCGGCCGCTATCGTCGTGACACCCCGCAATCGGTCTGACTGATTATTGCCAAATGGCGAGATGATTCCGCGATGCCGGGGAGAGGGAATTATTAATTGGGCGAAACTTCGTTTCTTTTTTTTTCTTTTTTTCCTTTCGTGCGTTTTTGGGATTTGAGGTTATTTTTAGGCCGGCGAGATTGGGTCGCCGCGCGCTCGGGGTTTCCTCCTCTCTCTCTCTGTACGCTGCTGGACGAATAATATATAGATTTATTTGCCGGGTATAACGCGGCGATAATTATCAACCGGTAGGCGGGATTACGTGCCAATGGAAAAGTCGCGTGAATCATAAGCGACACGTGATAAATAATTTTTTTAAAATATTAATCAATTTTTATTCATTTTTATAATGATTAATTTCGTAATAATTAATTTTTATAATTACTAATTTCGTAATAATTAATTTTTATAATTACTAATTTCGTAATAATTAATTTTTATAATTATTAATTTCGTAATAATTCATTTTTATAATTTAATATTAATTTTTTTTAATAGTGTAGAATTATTACTATTATTTGTGTGACTGTTTTTTTTTTTCCAGCTAGCAAATCAGCCGCCTGTCTTCGGTGAAGAACCGGTGTAAACAGTGTAACGGAAATGTGATGAATTTACGAACACACAGAATCGTTTCGCTCGGTCACCGAACGATCAGGTCCTAAGCGAGCGAGATATGATGCAAATTCTCGCAGTGTTGACCGTACGAGAGATGCAGATGTCGGATAGATTAGCGTGGATGGCTCGCGCGCTGAATAATTCATGCGCGAGGATCTGCAGTGATCTGTTTAAATGCGGACGGGCTGTAAATACCTCGGCGTCCATCGAAATCGGGATAATTAACGGCGGCGCGAAGACTCGAGCGCGCCCACACCTACTTCTGCATTATCGCAGGTTCCTCGCGAGTGCTACGTACTTGCGGTTCGTGTCACGTGTGGCGAAGAAAGAAGAGAAAAAAAAAAACGTTCATATATCCGGTGGAATTACTGCAGACATACCGTATATTTTTACGTAATTAATTTACATAAAATTCCGTCTTGGAAGGAAAAAAAAGTTCACTGTGTATCCGGTAAAGTTACCGCAAAATTACCGTATTTTTGCGCAATTAATTACCACAAAATTCCGTCCCGCAAAATCACCGTTAATTCTTCATAAATTTCCCGTTGAGCGATAAAACATCGACGTAAAATTTCCGGCCACCGAAAACCGAGGGTAAAATGACCGCAAAAAAAAATAAAAGTCCGAACACCGGTAATATTTAACACTCGCGTCCGCCTAATTTTTACGTAACTAATTTCCATAAAATTCCGTCTTGGAAGGAAAAAAAAAGTTCACTGTGTATCCGGTAAAGTTACCGCAAAATTACCGTATTTTTGCGCAATTAATTCCCACAAAATTCCGCCTCGCAGAATCACCGTTAATTCCTCATAAATTTCCCGTTGAGCGATAAAACATCGACGTAAAATTTCCGGCCACCGAAAACCGAGGGTAAAATGACCGCAAAAAAAAAAATAAAAGTCCGAACACCGGTAATATTTAACACTCGCGTCCGTTTAACGTCTTACGTAGCGCAAGCGGAAACACAAGCCCAGTCCGCAAAGACCGCGGAACAAAGTTTCTAACAGCGCAAGTGGAGTAACGCGATTCTAAACACATTCGTGACTCCACCACGAGTGCGTGTCCGGCTATATAGATATAGCGGCCGGCGCGATTGCAGTGACTGTCAAGGTTTGTCAAAGGCGGGTCTCTAAAGCCTTAGAATACAATTCCTTAAAAGGTTAGACGGCACAGGCTGCGTGGCTGTCGGCGGTCAGCGGGCCCTCCGAATAATTCCCAACGGAAAATTAACAGATAAACATTACATTCTTCATGAATTTATAAAACAGTCGCTCTCAAATTGCTTTTTACGAAAAATTACAACCGACCACATTTTTCCCCTAAAAATCCACAGTTTATTGTCTTATTTGCTAAACCGAAAATAAAAAAAAAAATACAAATCATTCTACCGAACATACGACCGAAATCAAAATAATTAAATAACTATTTATAATAATAAAAATAATAGTCTAAAAATAATAAAAAAATTTTTAAATATAATAATAATCATAAAATAATAATAAAAAATAAAATAATAATCATAAAATAATAAAAATAATAAAATAATAATCATAAAATAATAAAAATAATAAAATAATAATAAAAAATAAAATAATAATCATAAAATAATAAAAATAATAAAATAATAATAAAAAATAAAATAATAATAAAAAATAAAATAATAATCATAAAATAATAAAAATAATAAAATAATTAATCAAACGCAAGCTTAACCCCACAAAAAAAATCTACGAAAGAAAATCGCCGAGCGATCCGCCGACTCTAACCCAAAAAAAAAAAGAAAAAATACACCTTGAATCCCAACTCCTCGCGAACCCCGCGACTCACCTGCTTGTTTTCGCCGCCCGCGACGACAATCGCGCTCTGATTGGCGTTGCACTCGGCGGCATCCGCATTGGCGATCGTGGCATTGACGAGAATCTCGGTGGATATCGAGGCGAGGTTGTTGTTGGCCGGGAGCGCGGAGTCGCTCGTCGTAGCCGCCGCCGCCGCCGCTGCCGCCGCTGTCGCTGTCGCCGTGTCAGCCTCGGCGATCTCGTTGGTCGTCACGATGTCCGACAGGCTCTCGTTATTACTCCTGTCAGGAGCCACGGGTTCCTGACGGTGATCCGGCCCTGGGGCCATTTTTAACGATATTGACAGCGCTGCGTCGCCGGTGCTCATAGCCCCTTGGTCATCGCTCGCGTCGCACCCGGACGACCCGGAGCCCGGTGCACCACTGACTCCTTACCGACAATCGACATCTACGGGCGGTTTCGCGCGAAATATAATTATTTCGAAGGAAATAAAAAATAAAAAAAATTGAAAAAAAAATAAAATAAAATAACAACTCAATCAAAACGATCGTCTCGCACTTTTTTTACGCCTCCGATTTTTCCCCCTCGCGCAATCCACCCATCGACTCGTTTATATACTCGAAAATCATGACCCTGTCCCTCCTATGATCAGCATTATCCGACGTTCGGGCATACAGCGCGTAGCCAGCAGCCGCGTAAGCACTTCACGACGAGGCGATTCGATACATCGAACGATCGAAATTCGCGAGCGAGTCACCTGCTCCCTCCTCCTCCTCCTCCTCCTCCTCCTCAGCGACGACGACACTCTCGGCTCTCCGCCGGCTGGCCGAAATTACCGCCCCCGACGCTTCTCGTCACTCTCGTCTCGTTGTTGTCAACCAAGTAAAGCAAGCGGCGTTCGAGGTTATTTCATCCCAGCGCCTCGGATTTTTTTTTTCACCTACCGACCGCACGACAATGGCACAGTCCACTCGTTACACACGGGAGGCGAAAGAAAAAAAAAAAAAAAAAAAAATGAAGAAAGAGCCACGATGATTTTTCCGGCGAGCGGAAAATCGACGACCACGACACCCAGGAGTGGCTCAAGCGTCGCCCGCCGCCCGTTGATTCTTCGGCATCATCGCCCGACTGTCTGCAGGCAGCCTCGAGGCTCTTCGCGGCGCTCGGCGAGGACTTCCTAACCTCAAAAAACGGGAACGGAACGCGGGGGGCGCGATATACGCGCCCACTCGGCTGTCTCTCTCTCTCTCGACTCTCGCTGTGCGTGTCTGTCAATCGATAAAAGCGAGACGAAAACACCTGTAGAAGAGACTCGCCGCCTCTCGTTACGCGTGTGCGTGCTGCCAGCGAGACGTCAGAATTTCTCAGCGAGTCTTACGATTTTGCGTATCCGCGAGAGACGAGAAACGTCGCCCGTCGTTAATTCCGAATTTGTCACGTGTAAAATCACCGAAAACACGCGCGAATGAAAAATCAGCAGCGGGAACGTCGCCGAACGCGCGTTATGTCACTGTAAATAGTTTGTCGAAGAAGGCACGCCGAGGAGTCGGGCGCTCGGCTGATTCGCAATGTTTCTTCGTGTTGACAGAGGGCCGAGGGGTGGGGGGGAGGGGAGAGAGAGCAGCGGTGGCGGCAGCCGGGGCATCGAAACAATTTTTCTTCTCTTCTCTTCTCTTCTTCCACCTCCTCTTCCTCTTCTTTTTTTTAAGGATTCCCCGGTAATTATGTAATTGTCCTTTTATTTTTTTTTTAAGGATTCCCCGGTAATGATGTAATTGTCCCGGGTGTCATGGGAGTCGCTGCTCTGCCACTGTCTCTTCCCTCGTCGGGTGTGTAACACGCGCACGAAAAACGTCGAACGTTATTCACCGTACCTCGGTTCCCTCGCGGGCTTCGGACACACGTAGCTGATTTAATTGCTTCGAGTCGAATGGTAGATTGATAAATTCAAAATGGCTACCGGGGATACAATATTCACGGTTTTGTCGCATTTTTTTTTTTCGACCCCGTGCTGTGCGCGCATGTAGATGCAACTGTGGCTATGTATTATTATACGTTGGTCTCGTCGGGCTGCTCGGGATACGAGAGGATCGTGGATCCCACGAAGACGTCGTGCTCGAGGCTCTGTTGTGAACGACACTGTAGGCGTTATTTCGACGTTACTTTTCGGGCGCCCCACACACACACACACACTCCTGAAAAACGTCGCGCGCTTGCGGTGTGTTTTCACTCGCGGAAACGCACTTGGATGATGGATGCACTTTTCGCAGCTCTATTTACGTTCTCGCGTTTTTTTTTTTTGGTTGTTGTTGCTCTTTTTATTTTATTTTTATTTCAATGTCGCGGAAACCACAACGCGACTGCTGGTGATACTCGGGGGAGGCCGTCGGGGCGAAACTCTCACGCGCTTCTTGACGAGTTATCGATCGTTCGGGGCGAAACGTTTTTCTCTCGCCTCTCGCGCGACACAAACTGCAAGCAACACGGGGAACATGTGTTCGCGAGAGACGGATCAGGTTCTCTGTCTCTCTCTCTTCGTCTCTATGTGTATCTGTCCTTCTCTATCTCTCTCTCTCTCTCTCCTCTCTCTTTCTCCTCTCTCTCCCTCACGCCTCGTTCATAGCGACCGTCGTTCTCTCGTTGTATTTACGACATTCGTCAGTCGCTGCGACCGCGTACTACGAGAAACGACCATCCGACACTCGGCTGTGTGTGTGCGAGACGAGGGAGAGAGAGAGAGAGAGAGAGGGAAGATCCGTGGGAGATGCAGCGAGAGAAACAGAGCGAGCTCGCCTCTCGTTCCTCGTCGGGTGGTGTACCGCACGCGTTATTTCAGTGTCGATCGCTCGTCATCGGGAGGAACACACTGCTTCGACGCATCCAAACACCTCACCGAACGCATACGCGCATGTTCTTTTAGCAACGACAAACGAGACTCGAGCACTCGTCGGAAACTGCGTTCCCCCGATAGTTTTTTCCCGTCACGCGGGGAGACACAATAAACGATCGCTTTTGCGCAGACAGGCGGGGAGGACACACGGCAGACCAGCCGCGTTCGGCCTCCGAAAATGTCGTCTGGTTTTCAGGAGCGTAGCTGACACTCATCGCGCCGCAGCCATGTCGAAATGTGGTTCGAGAGACAGCGATACTTTCCCCCCACTCCTCTCACCTCGCATTTTTGAAACCTGTTTTTTCGAGATCTGGCAGTCAGTTTGAGCTGAGATTTTCAGAGAATGTGCGGAAGAGTTGCACAAATGGGCTGAGTTTTTGGCTCCTCGGTACGCAAAGCCGTTTTTTTGGGAGAATCGAAAAACTAAAAAAGTGAGGTTAGGTGCGAGAGAGACAGTCTCATAGGCGTTTAGCATTGCGGGAGGAAATTCAGGAAGGTAAAAATACCTACGAAAGACGCTTTTCTTCGTCTATCGATCGCCCGTGACTAGATTTTTTTTTATTATCAGCCGCTGTTATTATTTTCAAAGAATTGTTGTGATTGTTATTATTGTTGATTATCGAAACCTGCGTTGGGCGACGCTCGTCGCAGTCCGATTGACGTTGAGTTCGTTATTTTGTGAATAAAACATCGAGCCACATGACAGTTAATCCGGGATTGGGTATGAAGACCTTGAAATTATTCTACGGCCCTGCGTTCATCACACGAAGAGAGAGAGAGAGAAACGAGAGCGTCACAGGATCGATAACTCTCGAACTCGCAAAAGCTCGTCGTTCGATACGACTTTTTGTCATGATTGGCGGCCGAGAGACAACAGCGACGGCGGCGGCGGCGGCGATTTTCCATTGACGTAGCGGCTGGTTGCGTGCGTCGTGAATTCTCTCGCCGCTCGCCGAGCCGGAGAACCGACAGTGCGATCAGGGCGGGCGAGCCGTGTGTGTGAGCTTTCCGTCACGTTTTTTTTACCACCTTCCGTGAGTCGAGATAACGTTTGACACGAGGTATTCGCGATAACGCGACTTAATTTGTGTTTTCCTTAATTGCAGACAATTCGCAGCCGAAGTTTGTGGAGCTACGAGGAACTCAAGAAAGCGACAAAAATGACGGAAACGGAGAACATATTCCTCTTTGTGCCCAATCTTATTGGTAATTAAGAACAATTGTTGTCAATCGTAACGATCGCCTTTTGTTATTTTCGAGCTTCGAACGAGGTCGACAAAAAATATTACACCGACAGCTTCGTGGGGGTTTTTAAATAAAAAAATGAGTTACTTATCCAGATACGGAGGCGAAAAAAAATTATGCGTATGTAGATTACGGGGACGGCGCTTTGTACTTTGAGTTTTTATCACTCGCCGAGTAGTCTTGTACAAGAATTCCATTCTTTGTTGACGCTAAATTCGCCACCCGCAAGATCCAGCGGGGCTAAAAATATCTGGAGGTCGCTCCAAGTTTACAAAATTTTGTTGCTCTACGATATTTCCTGAAGACGCTGTGAACTTTAATTATAACGAAACGACCTCTAAAAAAAAGAAAAAAAAAATTAAGTAACACTTTACGGCTGACCTCCAAATATCATCAGTTTCGTTATAATAACAAATACAAATCTTGGAATAAGAAATTAAAAGAAAAAATATTGTCATTGTAAAACACAACAAATTCTAAACATTTAAATCAATTTTACTATCATTTTGCAAATCTATGGACAAAAATGTACCAACAAAAGCTGATCGTAGATATCGCAATTCTTCATCTCTTGCATATAGCAGAGAGTTTTATTCAATATAGCTCGACGACTGTGATGAACCAATAAGACTACAAGAAGGTTGAAGAGAATTATTCTCGACAGCCCGAGAGCAGCCAGCTGCATTCCAAAGTCTTCTTGTATTGATCACTTTAGCCTCACCGTAGCTTCAGCGTATTTTTCTTCCATCACACTTTGGCAATAAATTTTTTTTTTTTTTATGGCAATTTCAGGGTTCGCGAGGGTTATTCTGGCCCTGATATCCTTCTATTACATGCCGACGCACTACGTCATCGCCTCCTGGTGCTACATCCTCAGCGCGCTTCTCGACGCGGTCGACGGACACGCCGCGCGTTACTTCAATCAGAGCACGAAATTCGGAGCGATTCTCGACCAGCTGACCGATCGGGTCGGCACGATGTGTCTCCTCGTGAATCTCAGCATGTTCTATCCCGACTACGCGTTCTGGTTTCAGCTCAGCATGGCCATCGACATTGCCTGCCACTGGATTTACTTGCACTCGTATGGAATTCATTTTGATTTCTCTCTTTTCTTCCTTCTCTTCATTGAGAAAGAAGGAATTAATTATTTACGTTAATTTTTGTATTACGTAAAATTAATTCTTGATATCGTGATATTAAAAATTAACGTGGATTTCGTTTTGATTTCTCTCTTTTCTTCCTTCTCTTCATTGAGAAAGAAGGAATTAATTATTTACGTTAATATTGTTATTACGTAAAATTAATTCTTAATAATGTGATATTAAAAATTAACGTGAATCGCAGATCGCTGCTGCAGGGAAAGGCCAGCCATAAATTCATCGACATGTCCGAGAATCCAGTGATGAGTATCTATTACACCAATCGAAAAGTTTTGTTCGTCATGTGCGCGGGAAACGAGGCTTTCTACGCCGCCCTGTATCTCCTGCATTTCACCGAAGGACCCTTGTGTGAGTTATTTTTTTGGATCTCGATCTTCGTTGTCGTTATTCGATTATTCGTATTTTACGAAAAAAATTTACGACGAAACGGGGTAATTTTAATTTTTTTAAGAAGAAATTTGATTTTGCGAAGAAACGGGGTAAGAAAAAAGTTGTGTCGATAATGATTTTTTTTTTTTTTTTTTTTACGAAATTAAAAACAACGACATATTAATGAACCCAAATGATTATACCGACTATAAAAAGTCATTGTAACGACTAAGAGCTTGACAAAAGAAAATTACTTCAGTCCCTAATGGGGGTGAATTATTTAAATTTTTATGGAATTAATATTTTGTTTTTAATTTCGCTGCACTGCAAAGACGTAAAATTCAACGACATTTAATCTTCGAGAGAAATTTCTTAAATTTCTGAAATTTCCGTTGCAGTGGCGGGAATAAGTTTGTTCAGGGCGGTGCTGCTGATTTCGACGCCGATCGCGATCGTAAAGACGTTCCTGTCGCTCCTGCACGGCTACGTCGCCTGCATTAATCTGAGCATATTGGACGTCAAGGAGCGCGAGGCTCTGCGCAAAGTGAATTGAGCCTCCCGAGAAGCGTAAATAGACTTCGCAGGAGGATCCAGAAGAAAAGAAAAAAACAATTCCATGATAAATCTCTGTGCTAGTCAGACAGAATTTTCTCGTTCGTTCTTCCTCGTACCAAAAATAAAATATACGGAAAAATGATGTATGTAAATATTCATATAAGACAGATTATATGAAGACGTATTTTGATGTATAGATCTTCGATGTTGATCGTCATTCGCGGGGATGAGAAATTAACGTGGACCTAAGACTACAGCGCTCTGGCCATTAAACTTTGTTATGTACTTAGATAATATTTTTTAGATAGCCTAATTAATAGTTTATATGTCGTCATATTTTTTCTTCATTTCATAGACATTTTTTTTGTCGATTATAGAAATTTCAAACTTTGATCATTGATTGTAAGTGAGGTTTTCGTTAAAAACCTCTGATTCGTTATTTTGCCTCTGTTTCATTCACACACAAATGTTGCCTGTATCGCCATTGAAATAAAAAAATTTAGAATAGAATTGAGTATCCCCAGTGAAAATTATTAAATTTATAAAATAAAATTTATTATTACATAATTTTTTTATTTTTTATTTATTAATTTATTTATAATTTATTCATGTTTTATTTAATGGAAGTAGCCTGCAAATCATATAAATAATCCATTGTATTATCATGAAAAAAAGATGAAAAAGCAATTCAAATAGACACTCAAAATATTAGAAATTTTTCTATGCAGGTCAATCTAAGAGGATGCACAGCACAAATTGTGCAAACAAATATTGAAGTCATTTTTATTTCAAGGTAATTGAAGGCCACTGGTGACTCATTGCCCTCTTTGTTACTGTTTCATATATACACGGATTGCCTATTGAAATAGAACAAAAAAAAATAACACAATAGTCACAGAAACCTGGGATATAAAAAATGTCATGTAGGCAAAAATCCAAATGAAAAGCTGCTCAATAAAAAATACAGAAAAAAAAAATTATTAAAGAGGCAATTTTTCCCCAAGTAACAGAAAATCACACTGATGACTCATCATTGCCCTCTTTGTCTCATCACAACATATATATAGATGTTCACTCAATTAGAATAGAAACATCAGCAAATTCAGTAGGAGTAGAGAAACAATAATTGAGATGGTAGATTGATTTTTTTTAATATCCTGAATTCGTGGAAATCCCTCGGAAATTGGCGAGTATTATAATCTCGGAAGAAAAAAAAAATCACGACAATGAGACGAGGAATTACAAAGCATAATTCGTGTTATGTACATTTAAAATAAAAAACAAACGACGAAACGTGAAAAAATGAAACATCGACGGATCGCAGAATTATCGATCTTTCGATCTTTCCGACGGGGACGTCGATAAACAAAATCAAAGACTAACCTCAAAGCTCCTCTCAGGTTCCCCGGTAATGTTCAGTCACGTTTTCGGGCGCCATGTTGACACTTTGAACATTCGCGCATGTTTTGCAATTTTCGAAACGCAAACGTTGCGGTCGAGGGAAAAAAAAAAAAAAATAGCGAAACGAAAGTTCGACGAGTGGCAAAAGGCGGATCGACGACTATCTCAGTTCTTGTCGATCGGCGTTGCGAAAACTCGGAGGTGGCTGAAAAACTCGCTGAGAATTTTGTATAACACGCGCGAACGTCGAGTAAATGGCGAATATTTGTAAAAACAGCGAGCTGCCGGCTTGTTTGGGAAGGGGAGGTGGCAAACTTGACACATAACAGCGCCAACTCCGTCAGCTGACGCGCCGCGAAAACGGCGGGATCGACGGGCATTCGAATTTTCAAATTCGCCCGTTATTCGAGCGATCCTGAAAAGATTTAAAAAAAAGGCGCGCTGTGCGTTTTTTGATTATTTTTCAAAATTTATTTTGACGCCGCGAAAACGGCGGGATCGGCGGGCGTTTGAA
This sequence comes from Pimpla rufipes, assembly GCA_963932165.1. Classification (NCBI taxonomy): domain Eukaryota; kingdom Metazoa; phylum Arthropoda; class Insecta; order Hymenoptera; family Ichneumonidae; genus Pimpla; species Pimpla rufipes. The sequence goes on from OZ010635.1 coordinate 22,941,067, forward strand.
TTTTCAAATTCGCTCGTTACTTATTTGAGCGATCCTGAAAAGATTTTTTAAAAAGGCGCGCAGTGCATTTTTTAATTATTTTTCAAAATTTATTTTGACGCCGCGAAAACGGCGGGATCGACGGGCGTTCGTTTTTACAAATTCGCCCGTTATTATTTGAGCGATCCTCAAAAAATAAAAAAAGGCGCGCAATGCATTTTTTGATTATTTTTCAAAATTTATTTTGATGCCGCGAAAACGGCGGGATCGATGGGCGTTCGAATTTTCAATTCGCCGTTATTCGAGCGATCCTGAAAAGATTAAAAAAAAGGCGCGCAGTGCATTTTTTTATTATTTTTCAAAATTTATTTTGACGCCGCGAAAACGGCGGGATCGACGGGCGTTCGAATTTTCAAATTCGCCCGTTGCTTATTCGAGCGATCCTGAAAAGATTTTAAAAGAAGGCGCGCAGTGCATTTTTTGTATTATTTTTCAAAATTTATTTTGACGCCGCGAAAACGGCGGGATCGACGGGCGTTCGAATTTTCAAATTCGCCCGTTACTTGTTCGAGCGATCCTGAAAAGATTTAAAAAAAAGGCGCGCAGTGCATTTTTTTATTATTTTGCAAAATTTATTTTCGGAATTCATTCCGAAGTAATTTGCGCACGGACGAAATATTTTTTCTCGTGCGTCGGACGTGTCTGCGGCAGTTCGAGGGTCGCCGGAAGGGATCGGAATTTTTATTACGTCCCTCGATCGTGTTTTCGCCTTCGGCGAGCGAATCGATCGTCGCGAAAGTAACGTGTATTTTTTTTCAGCGATATACAGACACATCTCGCGAGACACAGTTGTGCGTAAATAGCGGTACAGAAAAGGTGACGCGTTTCGATAAAAATTCGCTTTAGAAATTCGACATCGGAGACGTCAAGCGTTCGTTACTTTTAAATGCAGACGTTTAAAAGTAACGAAAGTAAAAATAACTTTCGTCGTTACTCGTTTCTCGTCACATTTGCTTTTTACGATTTTTCGTATGAAATTTGTTGCAAAAAAATGTGTTTTACCGATTTTACATTGAGTTGAAACCTTGAGTTAAATTATATAACGCGTAGGCCACGTTTATCAAACGTTTAATAATAAATCAATTATAGGATAAATAAAAATAAGTGCGTATTTAGAAATAACGAACGCTTGAAATGTTTTTTCTACATCCCATTCGAGATTTTGTATACAGGTTGGGCGCAAATTGAATCGACGAATCAGTTCGCAAAACTCAACGCCAGTGATGTGTTCGTAGAAAAAAAAAAAAAAAAAAACAAAGCTGCTTGAGAAAATGTAAAACGGTTCAACTTCCTTGTTTCGTTCTGACTTATGCAACAAGTATACCCGATACGATAAGTTACATCGCTACGACTGTACAAACTATACCGAAAAACTGGGAGATAAAAAGGAAATATATTTTGTACTCGTTGACTGATCTTTGCTTGATTTTGTACTCACAAGCGGACCGGCACCGAAGTAGCCTGCGCTCGCTCTAACCGACGGACTCTCGGCGAGCGAATATCTCGCGCTCTACTCTCTGACGACAGCCACCGCGCTGTCCTCGTACGCGAGATCCGTTCTCGAGGGATAGACCAGCTTCATGTTGCCCTCCATGTCCACGACTTTCACTTGCGAGACGAGCAAATCGTTGAACTCACGGGATTCACCCGACTCGGAGTGACTCCCGAGTCCCAGGACGAGAAGCTCCTTCAGGAATTCGTCCAGTACGTTTCTTCGAACGAAAGCAAAAAAAATAAAAATAAAAAGACGAATCATTATCATTATTCATGATAATCATTATTTTATCATTTTATTTCTCTATTTTAAAATCATCTATTTTTATCATGTATCTATTTTTCATCACCATTTTTTATAATCATCTATTTTTATCATTTATCTATTTTTCATCATAATTTTTTTATAATCATCTATTTTTATAATTTATCTATTTTTCATCATAATTTTTTTTATAATAATCTATTTTTATCATTTATCTATTTTTCATCATCATCTATTTTTATAATTTATCTACTTTTTATCATCATTTTTTATAATCATCTATTTTTATCATTTATGTACTTTTTTATTATTTTATGTCGCTATTTAAAAAATAGCGACTTCTTTGATCAGGAATTTCGATCGTACCTGCAAACCTGCTGCGAAGACGCGCTGGTCACCTCGACGAGCATCGTCTTCGTGCTCGGCGACATCTTCGTGATGTCGCTGTTCGTTATGGGCGGAAAGGAGACGACCTGCGACGAGCTGTCGAGTACGCACGGGTAGAGGGGTTTCCCCTCGAGCAGGTAGAGATACTTGTGGATGCCCGAGTACACGTTGCGCTTCTTCTCCTTTCGCAGATTGATCGCCTCGGTCTGAAGCTGCTGGAAGAGCGCCGCGCCGGTGAATTTTTTGCTCCGCATCAGGGGTTTTATTTCGATCTCGTTCGGGGGTTTCGCCGTGTACGTCAAGTCGCCTGGAAGACAATCCTGCTTAGTATTCCTATTGACACTGACAGAAACCGATCAAATGGACAAAATTCCGATTGAAAAATAATCGGTTCAAACAGGTTTCAATCGGATTTTTGTCCGTTTTATTGGTTCTAATCGGATCTTTTAACCAGAGAATGCGGGGGAAAAAGTGATTAATGGGAGAAAAATTCGAGGAAAAAGTGGTTAATGAGAGAAAAAACATCGAAAAAAATTGTTAATGAGAAAAATAATTCGTGGAAAAAAGTGGTTAATGAGAAAAATAATTCCTGCGTCTTTGCTTATTTACCAGGCGTCATCAGATCGAGATCGTGGGTCGCGAGCGTCGCCGCGTTTCTCTTCTCGCAGATTCCCTCGTGAAGCTTCGTCTGCAGCTGAATGAACTTCTTGAAACTCTCGTCCGTGAACGAGAGATTCCTCACGATGCACGCGACGATGTGCGGCCTGACGCTCTTCACGTGCTCCGTTATCTTTATCACCGGATTGTCGTCCGCGACCTTCAGGATCCGCATTTTGTGGCACAGAACCTCGAGATTCTTCGCCGCGCTTTCGCTCTCCGAATTCTTCCGGCCCTTCTTGCCCTTTTTGGACTTTCCGCCGCCGCCGCCGCCTCCACCTCCGCTTTCCAGCTTGTCCGACGTCGGGCAGTGCTGCCGCACGTAGTCCAACACCTGCTTCGTTCTGCACTGATCCACCAGCTTGGAGAGTCTGTTGTCGGCCAGCGAATTTCCCTTCAGGTTCAGCTCTTTCAGTTTCGAGCAGTCTGCCAGTTCTCCAGGAACAACTAAATACAAAAAAAGAATTCCTATTGATGCACTGTTTTTTTTTTACTGAAATTGTGAATTTTTTTTTTTTTATTATAAAAATACTGTGAGGGAAATCATTTCTAGTTTTCAATGAGTCTGTAAATCTGGTAAAGTAATTTATTGCGTCAGATCTGGGCCTATAAATATTATATTTAGTGTACAAAAAAATTAGAAAGAAATTTGTAAAGGAGAAGTACTTAATAATAAATCAAAATGAATGATTGCTTCTAGCCTTTTATGAAAAAAGTTCAAAAGAAATTTATAAAGGCGAAATCCTTTAATATAAATCAAAAGAAATGATTACTAAATGATCGATTAAATCCTTTTAACAAATCAAAAGAAATGATTGCCTGAAACGATTGATCAAATCCTTTTAACAAATCAAAACAAATAATTCCTTCTTGCCTTTTATGCAATTATCAGCCACATCCAGCAGCTTCAAGGACGGCAGCGAAGCCACCGCACCCGGCAATTCCGCAATCTTATTCCCATTGACCTTGATCTCCGCGAGATGCACGAGCTCCGGATAACAGACATCGGGAAACTTTTCAAACTTGTTGTTCGACAGATTCACCGAGCTGAGTTTGGTGTTCGTCACCTGCGTCGGCAGTTCCTTGAGATTGTTCGAGCTGAAATTGATGGACGTGAGCTGCGGCAGCCGAGCCAGCGACTGCGGAAGTTGCTCCAGCTGATTCCGGGAACAATCGAGCACCCTGAGCTTGGCGAGCTTGCCGATTGCCTCGGGTATGACTTTTATTTTGTTCGAGTGGAGGGCGAGCGTCATGAGATTCTCGAGCCTCGCGATCTCGTCGGGAATGACCTCGAGACAGGTTTCGGTGATCGCGAGGTAGTTGAGACTCTGCAGGCCGAACACGCTGCTGTGGATGCCGGAGGCGGCGATTCTCTTGGAAACGTCGGCGCGCGACAAAACCAACTCGTGACGATTCTCCTTGGCTGCGAGGGCGACCTCCGGCCACGGGCTGTCCGCGCTCATCTTACTTGCTGCCTGATACAATCGAATCACGAGGACTGCGAGCCGATCGACGAACCAGTGACATTCGACTCGCCCTTTTTGAGGTTATGTGACGACGTGTTGCTGCTCTGTGTTTGAGGCAACGGAGACCGCAGAGCCGCCCCGTGATTACTGGATTATGAGGTAGAGGCGCTGGGGCGAGTTTCGTGAACATGTGAAATACCCCCCCCCCCCCCCCGCAGCATGCCGCGGCGGCCGCCGGGCTCAGTCGGTATAAAAAACTGTAAACTTTTTTTTACGCATACACTGGTGTCTATAGCTTCAAGAGAAAAGTTTCTTCATCGAATGCGGATGTCGAAAGAAAAGTCGCGAACATTTGAGTGAGATTCACCTGTTAATTAATTTTTTTTTATTACAGATTAAGTTACCGACTGAGAATTTTTTTCTTCGGGCTCAATCGATATCAGAAATTGTAATCAACTTTTTTTTACGCATACTCGTATTTATAGCTTCAAGAAAAGTTTCATCGGATATCGGCAAAAAAGTCGCGAACATTTTAGCGAGATCCATCTATTAATTAATTTTTTTATTACAGATTCAGTTACCGACTGAGTTCCGTGTTTCGGGCTCAGTCGATATCAAAAACTGTAATCAACTGTTTTTTACGCATACTGGTGTTTATCGCTTCAAGAAAAATTTCATCGAATGTTTCATCGAATTTTTAATTACAGATTGAGTTACCGACTGAGTTCCGTGTTGCTCAAAATCGATGTCAAAAACTGTAATCAACTTTTTTTTACGCATACTGGTGTTTATTTATAGCTTCAAGAAAAGTTTCATCGAATGTTTCATCGAATTTTTAATTACAGATTGTGTTACCGACTGAGTTCCGTGTGTGTTTTTTTTCGTGACGTAGATGCGGAGAGGAAAGGGGGGAGGGGATCAGATTCTCGTTATCGGAGCAGTGAGCAGGATTCCTGCAGAAGAAGTGGGAGATGATATGGAGAGGTGTGTGCGCGACTCCGGGGAAACATGTCAGCCACGGCGTTGATGCAACTGTCAACGAGTCTGGGAAATAAAGGAAAAGTGCTGTCGGAATTGAAGAAAACGTTGCTACGCCCCCTAATTCAACGTGAGACACGCGACAATAGTGTTTTGATAAAAATTGTATTACGATTGTCGTCGCCTTGAGTAAATCGATAATCGTTGTTTTGTACACTTCGCATTTCATCGTGTATTTTATTTTCCACGTAGTTGCGGTGAAGTCCATAGAGCAGGAACACGTGGAGGATGGAGTGCTCGACAGAATCGCCGAGAAGTACAATTTGCCGGAGGGCAAAGTCGACGAGTGGTACTCAGCTGTTCTCATGGTCATCCGGGTTCATCTTCGGGCGCCCGCGAACTCGATTAAAAGCGGCGAATTCAAGCAGTGCCTGCAGGAACTAAAGTGCGCGCGTTTTTATTTAAATCCATGCATTTTTGCAGCTCTGACGATCTTATATTCGCTTTTCCTGATTAATAATTTCCATTAATACTGATAGAAACCGATCAAATAGACGAAATTCCGATTTAAAAAGAAATCGGTTCAAACAGGTTTCAATCGGTTTTTTATCCGTTTTATTGGTTCTAATTGGATTTTCTAAAATAGTTCCCATTGACACTGATAGAAATCGATCAAATAGACGAAATTCCGATTAAAAAAAAAAATCGGTTCAAACAGGTTTCAATCGGTTTTTTGTCCGTTTTATTGGTTCTAATCGGATTTTCTAAAATACTTCCTATTGACACTGATAGAAATCGATCAAATAGTCGAAATTCCGATTAAAAAAAAATTCTTTTCAAACATGTTTCAACCGGTTTTTTGTCCGATTTATTGGTTCTAATCGAATCTTCTAACCAGGCTTCTCTAATTTATTTCAAACTTATTTACGACAGATTCGAAAACGAGTGTATAGAGGATTTGTGTGCAGTTCTCTATGGCCACAAGAGACCAGCCCTCTTAAACGGACTCGCGGAGATGAGCAAATTCTTTCCGAGACTAAAAAAATGCGTATGGAGAATAGACATCACGATTTCTTCCAGGTAACTCTCGAATCTGTATTCTCTTCGTAGCGATATATTCGGAGTAACGAAAATCGACGAAAAAATCATTTTCAGCTCCCTCTCCCGCGTCCTGAAGCCCGTGATACTGATGGAGTGGATCCTGAGCACCGGCGAGCGTCAGATATTCGAGCTCAGTCTCTCCAAGTTCCACCTGATGCGACACACGCTCGCGACTCTCCTGCTGAAGATCCAAGACATCGAGAACACGACCACGCTGAAGAGCGTCCAGCCCAGCTAGCGCCTCGCCCCATAAGTACAACAAAAACACATCTCAAAAAAAAAAAAAAAATCGCAAATAAAAAATCACTGATTTATATTTTCTAACGATCGTCTCTTTATTTCTAACTTAATTTCTCTTCATTTCTAACCAAATCTAAAAAAAAAATCGCGAATAAAAAATCAAAAATTTACATTTTCTAATCATCTCTTTATTTCTAACTTTGGTTTTTCTTTACACTCATAGTACACACAGTGCGCATAGCGAGCATTATGTTTACAGTCCTGTTCAGAAAAGAAAACCATTTTCACACTTACGAAGTACACGAAATTCGCAAAAGTCAGACTTACAAAGATAGTCGGTAAAAAAAATCGTTATGGCAGTTCAGTGTTAATATGAAAACAATGAAGAAAAGGTGTAACAAGGAACGCGTTATACTAGGCTCTAAGGTTACTAAATAGGAAGATTTAATGCCATCGCTTCGTCCGCAACTTTCTAGTCCATCTCCTCGATGGTCGGCCCGGAGTTGGCGTTATGCCCGCCGCCGAAGTTCGGCGCTCCACCCGCGAAGTTTCCTCCAGCACCGCCGAAGTTCGGAGCGCCACCGGCAAAATTCTGCGCCCCATTCGCGGCTCCTCCGCCACCCTGATGAATCTTCGACATGATGGGCGAGCATTGCGACTGCACGGTCTGCATTTTGTGCTCGTATTCCTCCTTATCAGCCAGAGTATTGCTATCGAGCCAGCGGATCGTCTCCTCGCAGATGTTGGTCACCTGATTCTTATCCGCCTGCGTGAGTTTATCTCCGCTTTCCTGGGCGGCCTGCTTGACGGAAAACACGTAGGACTCGAGCTGATTCCTCGCCGCGACTCTGTCCCTCTGTTTCTTATCCTCATCGCGGTATCTCTCAGCCTCTGATAGCATCCGATCGATCTCCGCCCGGCTGAGCCTTCCCTTATCATTCCTGATCGTCACATCCCTCGTCCTTCCGCTTCCCGTGTCCTTCGCCGTAACATGAAGAATTCCATTCGCATCGAGATCAAAGGTCACCTCGATTTTCGGGATTCCTCGCGGCGCAGGCGCGATTCCTGTAAGCTCGAAGGTCCCGAGCAAATTGTTGTCTTTAGTCATCGCGCGTTCGCCCTCGAAGACCTGAACAGTCACCGCGGGCTGATTATCCGCGTAGGTGGTGAAAGTCTGCGTCTGTTTGCAAGGAATCCTGGCATTCCTCTCAATGATATTAGTCATAACGCCTCCGGCGGTTTCAATGCCCAACGACAGTGGCGCCACATCCACAAGAAGAACATCCTGAAGAGCCGAATTCTTATCACCCTCGCCAGTCAAAATAGCCGCCTGCACAGCCGCCCCGTAAGCCACAGCCTCATCAGGATTTATCGACAGATTCAGCTGCTTCCCGCTGAAGAAATTCTGCAGCAACGACTGAACCTTCGGGATCCTCGTGGATCCTCCCACAAGTACAATATCATTGATCATCGATTTATCCATCTTCGCGTCCTTCAACGCCTTCTCAACCGGCTCGAGAGTCGCGCGGAATAAATCCGCGCAGAGTTCCTCGAATCTCGCGCGCGAGATACGCGTGTAGAAATCCATGCCGTCGTAGAGGGCGTCGATCTCCAGGGTGGCCTCGGTGCTCGACGACAGGGTGCGCTTCGCGCGTTCCGCCGCGGTGCGCAGACGCCGCACGGCTCGCGGATTGTTGCGCAGATCTTTGCGATATTTTCGCTCGAATTCCTGAGCGAAGTGACGAACGAGACGGGAGTCGAAATCCTCGCCGCCGAGGTGGGTGTCGCCCGCGGTGGCTTTCACCTCGAAGAGGGAGCCCTCGTCGATCGAGAGTATCGAGACGTCGAAGGTGCCGCCACCTAGATCGAAAATGAGGATGTTACGCTCGCCTTTCAGATTCTTGTCCAATCCGTAAGCGAGCGCCGCGGCGGTTGGCTCGTTTATTATACGCAACACGTTGAGACCGGCGATCGCGCCTGCGTCCTTCGTCGCCTGGCGCTGCGAGTCGTTGAAATACGCCGGTACTGTTATCACCGCGTCTTTCACTTTTTCGCCGAGATAGGATTCGGCGATCTCGCGCATTTTTGTCAGGACCATCGAGCTGATCTCCTCGGGGTTGAAGGTTTTCAGCTCGCCGCGGAATTCCACCTGGATTTTCGGTTTTCCGTTGTCACTTATGACCTTGAATGGCCACTGCTTCATGTCCGCTTGGATTTTCTCGTCGTCGAAGCGACGGCCGATCAGACGCTTCGCGTCGAAAACCGTGTTGGTTGGGTTCATGGCGACTTGGTTCTTCGCTGGGTCGCCGATCAGACGCTCCGTGTCCGTGAAGGCCACGTAGCTGGGGGTGGTGCGGTTGCCTTGCTCGTTAGCGATTATCTCGACCTTTCCGTGCTGCCAGACGCCGACGCAGGAATACGTCGTGCCTAAATCGATCCCGATTGCTGGCATTTTGGTGGATGTTTTTTTTTCACTTGTGGTTGACACACTTGGGATTTTATTTATTTATTTAATTTTATACTTGTGATTTTATTTATTTTTATGCTTGTAATTTTATTTATTTTTATTAATTTTATGTACTTGTGATTTTATTTATTTTTATACTTTTGATTTTATTTATTTGCTTATTTTGTATTTTCACTCGTTTACGATGATAACTCGTTGAGATGTTCGTCGTAGTTACGAAGATTTTGTTTTGAGTTGGTTTGTCTTCTGTGCTTCCTTGCTTCGCGCTCGGTTGCTGTTTGAATACTGACGGTAGCGGCGGGCCGCGCCGCTTTTATATGGTTCCGGCCAATCACCGAGCTCTCCAGGCCGGCCGGGAACGCACGGGAAGAGTCGAGAAGCCCCGAACGTTCTCGGGCGCACGATAAGATTCCCGAATGTTTGGCCTGCGCGCGCCGATGAGACGAGACTGCTGTCCTTTGTTTTTGTGCGGGTTGCTGGGGGAGCGAGAGAGATGGAGAGATTTATGGGAGGGCCAACGAGTGTCCCGGTTGTTGACCGCGTTACGAGGGCTCTGTTTGTTTGGCTCACGTTAAATAAAATCACGGGTATCAGGCGACGTACGTCGGATGCTCGTTACGGCTTTTTTGTTATGTAAACTGGAATGTAAAAAATTGTGGGTTGTTTTTTATTTATTAGGTTTTTTATACGTTTGTTTTTGTCGCGGTTGTAAAATTGTGGGCGTTGACGATTTTTAGGCTGAAATCAGAGAGACATTCGATTGGGATTTTGGAATCCTCTTTGCGGTTATTATCGGGAATCTTTTCGTTGTGTCGATACGACATTTTTCGATAAACTTGTTTTGTTTTTTGCGGTGATCGAGAATAATTTTTTTAACCCTTCGCTCTGGGTCGATTTCACCCGGACCATCTTTGACCGCGTATTGCGACCAAACCACCGGCTTGAAAAATATCAACAAAATTACAGAATATACTTTAAACTTTGTAGATAATTTGCAAAAAAAGAAATTTCCTAATATTAAATTGCAACATATTTTTAAAAATTAATGAAGGTGAAAGATCGAAAAAAATACGTTTTTTCACTCAAAAAATCATAACTCCGTAAATAAAAGATCGATTTAACTCAAATTTTTACCTGATACCCTCTAAATATAGTTCTTTTGATAAAAAAATATTATCCTAGTGCCCGCCACAAAAAAGGCATTTATTCCGAATAAAGTCCCTTTGGCCACAGGAAACTTTCGTTTTTGCGCCGAAAAATCGATCTCGGGTCGAATCGACCCAGAGTGACCACAAAGGGTCAATTAACAGTGACCCAGAATTGTGGATCGCGGTATTCAAGTTGCGCCTATTTATTCGTTTCTTGGAATCGACTTGGAAAATCGCAACTTGGGTCTTGCGTTTTTTCTGCAGCGAAATCGCGACGATCTTAATTGGGAGGTCAGAAACTGGGACATTCGTGGGTATTGCGCATTTGCGCTGGCCGTCCTTAGTTTTTTCTATAGGAGCGAGTCGGACGGACAGGAGTGTTCGCGATCGACCGAATACGGTGTGATTACCTATAGCGCCGTGCGAATGTGTTCGTACCGCGTTTTACGAGCGTCAACATTGTTGCAGATTATCCGCCGGCCGGCGTAGGAAATTTCCAGACGCCGCGCGAGACTCTTTTTTATTTTTGGAACGGACGGTATGTTGTCGTCGCGTGCAACGCGACGTGACCGCTTGACATTGAAAAAACAATTGACTGGAGGAAACGCTGGACCGATTTGGGTTCGGCATTTTTTTTTTTTACTTTCCTATCAGGTAATAAATGCGGAATTAAATTGCGATATGGAAAGGGCACTAATTGTTTATTCCAAAATATCGATTTTTTTTTGAGCTTGCCCAGTTGTCATTTTACTAACATCAGGATTACTTTTTTTTGTCGATCGCATCTGGATTTTCTTGCTTCGTTCGATAGAAAAGGCGGAACGCGATATCTTGATTTCTGAATTTTTTACAGGATGTTAAAGTCAGACCCTCAAAAATCGCAAATTTTTGGAAGGGGTCCTTTCGTTTTTCTGCGATTTTTTTACGTTCTCAAGTCGCACATTCTACCCCTAAAAACGCTAGCTTCAACCATTTTTTTACTGAAGTCTTGAAAAAAATAAATAAATAAATAAAAAAAAATTAAAAAAATTAAAAATAAAAAAAAATATTAAAAAATTTAAAAATAAAAAATTAGACACCCCTTGATTTTTCGCATGCCACAAAATTGTGCCGCTACGATCGCTTCAGGGAATCTCGGGACAGGTACAAAAAAAAACAAGTATTTGTTTCATATATTTGTGTTTTTTTTTTATTACCGTATGCAAAATAGTGCGCAGCATTGACAACAATAGCGTTAATAAAAGTAGACGATCGGGTGAACTTATGTTTTATTATTATGAATAAATGAGGAGTACAAATAGCATTTTCATTGGAAAAATCGCGTGGAACGCGTGACGCAGCACTTTGAGCTCGCTAGAACGACGACCTCTAACACGTGAAGAGTCACAAACTCCGAAGAGGACGCTAATTAACGAATTGTTTAAGAACAGCGTTAGAAAAGTGCGGAGGGGGTCGCGAGTGGTGGTGGTGGGGAAAAAAAGCTGCACGTCGGGTCGCTCTACGACTCATCGTCGCTGTTTGCGGCTCCGGCGCGCGGCTTCGGTCCGCCCGCGCGTTTCGCCATGATTATCTGGTCGACTTTGAGGATCGTGCAGGCCGCGCTCGTCGCGTATTTCAGGGCCCAGGATTTCGTGATCAGGGAGTCGATCAGTCCGGCCTCGGTGGTGTCGATCAACGCGGCGCCGGTGCCCTGTAATTAATGTATAATAAATTTAATATTTACACATTGCGAATAAATATACATTTTTCGTAAAGAAGAAAATAATCTCAAATAAAACGTTTTCCGTACGAATAATCAGTCACAAGTTCAAACTTAAGATCGAACGTCAAATTTTCTTCAACTTTCGTGTGCTAAAGTTCGTTCTTAAGACCAAACTTACCAATAAATTCCGACATTACAGATTAACGGACTCGTTAATAAATCGTTTAAATTTATTAGCGGATTAATTTAATTTATTCGTGGATTCGCTAATGAATTTAATTAATTATATTTACCAACTAATTAACGGGGTCGTTAATTAAATTTATTAACGACTCCGAACTATTAATTAATTTAATTTATCAACGAATTTATTAATATATTTATTTTTTAAATTTATTCGTGGATTCGCTAATAAATTTAATTAATTCAATTTACCAACGAATTAACGTATTCGTTAATTTACTTTATTAACGAATCCGAATTATTAATTAATTTAATTTATCAACGGATTTATTAATAAATTAAATTAGTTAACAACAAATCCGTTAACAAAAAAAATAAAAAACGACATTCAACATATTCCGACTCTCCACTCACATCAATATCGAATCCATAAGTCTTCTTGCCCTCCTTATGCGCGGCATAGAGCTTGGAAAGCAGCTCCGACGCCCTATTCCCACTATTCTCAGCGAGCGTCTTCGGGAACGTCTCCAATGCCGCAGCGAACTTTCGCACGGCGTACTGCTCGAGCCCGGGAAGAGTCTCCGCGTGTTCGGCGACCTGAGCGGCAAGCTCAACCTCCGTAGCGCCGGCGCCGGGCACGAATCGCCCATCTCGGCTCATCCCCTTGAAAGTATTAACTCCATCGTCGATCGAACGCTCGATGTCGTCCATGAAATTCTCGGTGGCGCCGCGCACGACGACCGTGCTGATTCGGCTCTCCTTGCTGTCGAGGCTGAACACGACGATCGCGGTGTCGCCGAGCTCGTCGGTGTGAACCGAATCCGCGTAGCCGAGCTCCTCCTTCGTCGGCGGCACGAGTTTCGAAAGCGCCGTTCCACCCACGGCTTTGCAGAGTCGCCTTATGTCGAATTTGCTGGGAATTCGCACGGCCATCAGGTTGTATTTATTCATGTAGTGAAGAGCCATGTCGCCGAATTTACCGCCGGAAACGACGACCGTGGCTCCCGTGCTCGCGATCGCCTGGATCTGACTGTCGAGGAGCGATTCCTCGCCCCGCGAGAATTTCATCAGCTCGTCCGCCGTTTTAATCAGCACCGTTCCCTTCGTCTCCGTCTGCGTGATGTCCACCGGGCACGTGTAGATCGCGATCTTCGCCTTCGACATCTTCGTCACGTCGCCCTCGACCTGACGCTTGAACACCATTCCCTGAATTATTCGCGAGGACTGGAGACCCGCGCCGAGAATCTTCGTCACGCGCACGTTGTCCACGTTGAAACTCGTGTTCTCCGGCAGGATCGAGACGCAGGCCTCGCTCACGAGGGAGGTGAGGAGATCCTCGTTGCCGTACTGCTTGCTCATTATTGAGGTACGTATGCCCTTTTTTACGTCATCGAGGTTGCGGATGTCCTTCACCTCGTAGACTACCAGAGTCTCCAGGACTTCTAGGGCCTTTTCCAGGGCCGCTTCGTAACCCTCGACGATCTCCGATGTGGTTATGCCCTGATTTGGGTTATTTAGTTTTGTTAGAAATGTTGGGTTCGTTGGCGTATTTTTTTTTTATTTTTTATTTTAAAAAAATGAAGTGATTCATGTAATGTTGTTTCATGAAAAAAATGAATTAATGAATACATTTTTTTATCTTTTTGATAAAAAAAAAAAGAATTCATTAATGAAATATTCATACATGGAAAAATGCATTTTTTTATCTTTTTGATAAAAAAAAAATTATTTATTCATAAAAAATGAATGACTGAATTTTTTTTTCTTTTTGATTAAAAAAAATTTGATTTAAAATTTGAGGCGAGTTAATTTCTGGGGTGAAATTCGTTGGACTTGATTAAAAATGGCTGTAGGTCTTACCAAGCGCAGAAGCTCTTCGGCAGCCTCCAACAAAGCTCCGGCGAATATGATGACAAAGTTTGTGCCATCTCCAACCTCAGCCTCCTGCATCTCCGACGCCAGGACCATGAGCTTCGCCGCGGGGTGTTCGACCTCCAGCTCTTTGATTATCGTGGCGGCGTCGCTTGTGACAAACAGCTTCTCCAAGTGATTGATGACCATTTTGTTCATGCCGTTGGGACCATAGGCGGTGCGCACAGTCTGAGCGAATTGCTTGCATGCCGCAATGTTTCTGTAGACCGCTTCTTCAAGGCCGGAGAAGTACTATAAAAAATAGATTTTTTTAACACAAATTTTGACAAACATTTTTGAAAAATCAGATTCAGCAGTAAATTTTATTGTTGTCAGCTAAAAAAAAAATTCTGAAAAATGCAATAACTAAGAACCAATCAAAGTTTTTGCAAGAAAAATGCATTTTTTTTTTCTATTAAAATAAAAGCCACATTTTATGACAAAGTGATGCTATCAATGAATTCCATAATTTTTCACCAAAATTCTTGGAAAATCAGATTTAACATTAAATTTGAAAAAATTTCATCTCCGTCCACAAAATAAAAAATTCTAAAAAATAGCAATTTTGAACCAATACATTTTTTTGCAAAAAAAAACATTTTTCGTTTGTTATAAAAATATTTTCTACCAAAATAAAAAACCCAATTTTATGGCAAAGCTATGCAATTAATTCATTTCAGTGCAAATTCATGCATGACTCGGGTTGTAAAATTCAAATTTGCGTAACCCGAAGTTTTGCTAAGACCCATGAATTTTTTTTTTTTTTATCGACAAAGCATGGAAAAAAAATTAGCCATTGTGCCAAAGAAGGGTTAACGGCAGGGGGTGTGGTCGAATATCGGAGTTTCATCGATTCAGAGTCAAAAACATTGAGAAAATCGAGATGACGTCGGGATAATAATTGTAAGCGGCACGAGGAGTATCTGTGCCGCTGTTGCCCATAAAAGGAGATATATAAGCGTGACGTTCGGGGGGACCATTTCGGCGTTGCTCGTAGCCGGTGGATATTTCGCTCGGTCGCGAAATTTCGGCTACGGGATACGATTCAACGATTGTTCAAACTCACGCGCGATCCCTCCTTCATCATCTGCGCCATTCCTGGCGCTTTTGGTACGTGTAAAGCCATTTTTGTCGCGATAAAACTCGATGTCACATGTGTCGCCCAAGAAATCACTCAAGAGACAATCGTCGGAGGTTGGCCGCGATGATCACACCGGTCGCCATCGTCATGGTTACCAATCGCCGAGTCGCGAGTCCTGAAAAAAAAAATCAAAATGGCCGCAATTATAAACAAAACGATCGCGTTTTGTTATCATTATTCTGTGATACCCAAATTTTGATTCTTCACTCGCGTTCGAGAAAATTGTAGCGTGAATTTCTCGGCATTCGGGAAACTTCTATGTGAATTTTGTTTTCTTTATCACGCAATTGGCGAACCTGACCGGAAGTCACGATTCTCGAGACAACTCGAAGTGACTCGAAGCTCGAATACATTCGAGACGTTTCGGCTACGGGAAATTTCTTTTGTTATTCCTAAAAATGGTATGAAACATAATAAAAGATTTCGACGGCATCAGATACAGAAATAATAATCGTGTCTCTCCAATCGTTACACTGATAATCGCTGTCAATAAATCGACCCACTCGAACCTGACCGAAAGTCGCAATTCTCGAAACAACTCGAAATGACTCGAAGCTCGAATACATTCGAGATATTTCGCCTACGGGAAATTTCTTTTGTTATTCCCAAAAATTGTCCGAAACATAATAAAAGTCTTCGTCGTCTTCAAACACAAAAAATAATCGTGTTTCTTCAATCGTTACACTGAAAATCGCTGTCAATGCGAAAACCGAACAACTCGTATAACCTTCGCACCGGAAGTCGAAGTCGCCAGTAGTATCGAGATCTCGCTCGAACGTCGTCGCAATTTCTCGATTTCACCCGGATCATCTTTTTCGTTTTTTCACAAAAAAAAATCATATGTCCGTAAATAAAAGATCGATTTAACTCAAATTTTAACCTGATACTCTCTAAATATAGTACTTTTGATAAAAAAAATATTATCCTAGTACCCGCCACAAAAAAGGTATTTATTCGACTTATCCTTTCAATTCGTCTCGTTTCCCGTTCAGCATTTCAAAAATCCTTCCCTTTCCCGCCAACACTACCAACGCCATCTATTCAAATTTCGAACGTCTCCGTACGCTGCAAACCACAGCCAATCACAAACAGAGAAAGAACAAGAAGTCATCTCAATTTCTCCTCCAACCGGAATTCACTTCTCCGGACGCCATTGTCATTGTTTTTAATATCGTATAAAACCATCTCGCCGTTTTGTCCGTTGACGTTGAATCATCATCGCGAAGCGGCAGCAAAAATCGACGCTCCGCAGGCGCCACGCAGAGTCGACGTTAAGAAGACGAGAAAAGTGAGATCGCAACGTGTGTTGTTTTTTTTCGTGTGGTAAACGCGAAAAAAACCGACGACCGCCGCCGCAGCCGCAGCCGACGACGAGCTTCACGAGCCCCGTTAATAAGGGCTGCGCGCTTCCTGTCGAGTGTCCCCCGACCACGCCCGAAAATAGGTCTGTCAGACACCGCGGTTATGGACATGGTGATCACGAGTTTACAGCAACAGCGTCAGGTGACGGAGCAGCTGAGACGCGAGGCCGCCCTGAAACGCATCACCGTCAGCAAGGCCGTCGAGGACATCATGAAATACATAACCGAGCACGAGCAGGAGGACTGCCTGCTCGTCGGCTTCTCGTCACAAAAGTCCAACCCCTTCCGCGAGAAGAGCTCGTGCGTCGTTCTCTAACGAAGACTCGGCGGTGGAATCCTTCCGCTCTGGTAACGTCGGCCGACGCTCCAAGGGCGACGAACGCGTCGATGGATGGATTAAGCGTCGTTGCTTCACCAAAATCAGTTTTCTTGTATTCTCTTTAGCGACTAAGTTACTCAGTTTTTATGTTATTTATCAATTTTTTCTCTGGTTTTTTTTTTGTTCTGTGAATCACTCGATCGATAAATTAAGCGTCGCTGCTTCGCCAAAATCATTTTTTTTCTTACCGCCTAAGTTACTCAGTTTTTCTCTTATTTATCAATTTTTTCCTGGGTTTTAATTTTTTTTTTCTATGTACGAGTCAATCGATAAATTAAGCGTTGTCGCTGCTTCGCTAAAATCATTTTTTCTCTTACCGCCTAAGTTACTCAGTTTTTCTCTTATTTATCAATTTTTTCCTGGAAGCTATTTTTTTTCTGAATATTTATCCTCCGTCTTGTTGCTCTTCATAGTTTACGCGGTTTTTGGTTTCGGAGCAAAAGTTCCCGGAGAGCGAGAGACGAGTTGATGTTTTATTTCATGGACTCCAAGGAATTGATGTGTATCGACAATCTGGAGAGATTTGATAGTCTCGCAAGCTACAAAAATTTGTGAGGCAGGAATTGGTAGTTGAGATGGTTTTCCATGTGTGAATTATGCAGATGCCAACTTGTGGGGTTGAAAAATGATTTTTCTTTTTTTTTTTAAGCGTTTCTGAATCTGATATTTACGTGCTTTTCGCGCTAATTTAACACACTCGTCGTACTCTATGTGATACCGAGATTGTTCCTTGCGATGTATCTGCGGCAATCCGCGCAAATTTTTTCGGCGATACCGGAGGTTTTTTTTTTTCGTGTACCTCGAGGCTGATCGGAATTTCGCGCGCGCGAATATCTTGCCGGGCGACGAAAGAGTCGCGACGGAAAAAATGAGTGTTCCCTCGAAAATCCTCGTGTAAGATCGTGCCGAAAAAAAAAAATATATATATATATATATAAGGCGAATGATCGAAAAGGTCGACTAAAAATATCTGTGTATAGAATCAAACTCACTGAGAATCGT
The DNA here is from genome assembly GCA_963932165.1 of Pimpla rufipes. Classification (NCBI taxonomy): domain Eukaryota; kingdom Metazoa; phylum Arthropoda; class Insecta; order Hymenoptera; family Ichneumonidae; genus Pimpla; species Pimpla rufipes. The sequence continues at coordinate 22,958,988 of OZ010635.1, forward strand.
GTATTTTTCATGTCGCGGGTGCGGTTATTATATATACTCTAAAACTTGATCGTGATTTAATGAAAAAAAAACTTCCGTAGAATTGTATAGATGCAGCGCGTAGACACTCGAAGAATCTGCGTATATTTTTCTCAATTTAAAAAACAAAAAAAAAGAATCAAATCTACTCTTCTACATCGTCTTCCCGCAGAGAATCAAAGCGCCGTGCGAAGGCACGCGGAAACTAATTGCAAACGCGAATTGGCTACTGTACAACAGAAGAACAAATGACGAAGAAAAAAAAATAATAATAAAAACGGTTTCATATTTTTCTATATCCTATGTATACTACAAATGTAAAAGACTGAACTATATTTCACGTTGAAAAAAGGAAGAACAAAGTATGTAACACGAGAGATCGACGCAGAACACACAAACAACGCCGCACCCTTGTTATATAAACGTGATTGGAGTAGGAGGCGAAGAATCCTCGCAGTTTGTTCGAAGCCGAATAAAATTTATTGAACGTATCTCTGTGTGAAAAAAAAAAAAAAATCGTCTCGTCCACGTTATTATTTCCGTTCCCGTTCGTCGAGATGATCGACGTCGATTATTACGAAACGTGAGAAAAAAAACTGTAATAGCTGAGAACGTGAATAAAAAATCTGGATTTTTTTTCTTCGCGATCCAGAAATGTGTGGAGGTGCCGAAAAATCGAGAGCATATCGAAGTTCGTTTGGAATATTAAATCATTATTACATGTCGCAACGTGTTGTAGAGATTTACAGCAGTCTTTTCAATCGTGTCAGTTGAGTTAGAATTAGAAGTTAATATATACATAACGAGCACCTCTCGCGGTGCTTTTCTCGCTTCTCTCGCTATAAAACCGCACTCGATATCACACGCAACACACGCTCTGTGCGCCCAACGCTCGTCGCGGTATTGGTAACAACGATAATCTAATACAATGTAACATCTGGATTAATACTTAATCTCTTCTCTTTTTATTTTTCTCATTTCTCTTTATTCTATCGCTGATCTTCGAATAATCTGTACACGATTGCGAATGTGTCTCGCGAATCCTTTTTTTTTTTTTCAACGTGTCCCGTCCTCGATTTAGGACCTTTCGGCTTGCATCAGCGTTTCTAATTCGCGTTTTTAGCAGAGACGTCAAGCGTTCGTTACTTATAAATACACACGTTTTTTTTCTTTTCTCTTCCCTATAATTTGTTTATTACTAAATGTTTAGTGAACGTGGCCTACGCTTTATATAACTCAATGTTTCAACTCTATGAAAAATCCTTAAAACACATTTTTGACAATAAATTTCACGAAAAAAAAAATAATAATAAGTAAATGTAACGAAGAAAAGTAACGATCGCTAGTTTCGACGTTACATTTGCTTTTTACGATTTTTAAGTAACGAACGCTTGACATGTCTGGTTTGTGCGTTACTCGAGCGCGGGACACGTTTATAAACAAAATGATAGATGATTCTCTGGTAGAAACCGTTTTACCGGCGATCGAGGCCCCTCCTAGGGATCGGCGTCGATCGCCCTCGCGGCTTTCCCCGATTCTACTTTACAAAATAAACGAAAAAAACATCTCTCGCGGTCGAATCCCGCTCAACAAAGAAAATAAACGATGGGAGGAGAAACTATTTTACAGTAATAACAAGGTGGCTCTTTTTCGCCTGGGGATCGACCGCTCTTCGCGCTGCCGGCGGCGCGAGCCAGTCGTTCATCCGCCTCGGTGGACGAGGCCGGCCGAAAGGGCCGAACGCTTCGACGGCCACGCGATCAGCTTCAAAGAGATGTCGAAGCTTTCATCGTTGGAATGCAACGAAATTCCGAAAAAAAAAAAATAAAAAAAAAAAATTTGTAATTAACCCAAATGATAAAGGGCACGAAATTTTCTTTTTTTTGTGCCTTTGGTTGCTACGGTGACTTTTTATAACTATTTTCATCATTTAGCTTAATTACAAATAATTTTTTAATTTATAAATTTCGAAAATAAATTTTATAATTTTCGAAATTTAGAAAATAAATTTTATAATTTTCGAAATTTAGAAAATATATTTTCTAATTTTCTAAACTAAAAAAAAAATCTAAATTTCGTTGCGTTCCATCGATGCAAATTTCAACACCCGTGGCTCACGACACGTTAGCACGTTTCACAGCGAATCGCGAGACTGCGGTGTTTTTTTTTTTTTTTTTTGGGGAAATACGTTGTGCGAAAATATCATCCACTAATCGCTACGATTAATCGTCTCGCTACTTGGAATCGCCGCGCCGACGTGGAAACGTAACGAATATAATATCTGCAAGAACAATGGCACTTGTTGGATTTCGCGGTACGCTAAGAGGAAAACCGCGCGTCGGATTTCGCGTTTCGATCAACGCTGAATACGCGTTTTTTTTTTTTAGTCGCGTCGTATTCGCATTTTAAACTTCATAAGACACGGGGAATGTCTCTGGCGGAAGATCTGCTCTAGTGGGATTATCGTGAATGAAGACTCTGAAATTTCGCGCGGGATTCCGAGCGACCCTCTCGTCGCTTCGCGATTTACTTCCTCGAGGATCGCGTGTCCCATAATTCGGATTTTACGTTAAAAAACGGTATAAAATTAGCGCGCGGCGACGACGAACGTCGACGAATTGAAATTCCGAAAAAATCGTTTCGAAAAGTGCCGAAAGTTTGATTGTCGAATTTTTGCAACGGGTTTTTCATTTTGCTTTTATAAATAAAAATTATGGGACAAACGAGCGGAAAAGCATTCAGGAAGTAACGAGAATTCGCTTAAGTTTCTCAATGAAGACTCCGATCTTCATTGGGGTAAAAAGTTGCGCGGTCGGCTATGGAATTAACTAGTTGAGACGTCGAGTCCGAAGGCGTCCGAAATTGCGCCTATCGCTACTGCGCGACCGCCTTTTGGTCTCGAGAATCGTGAAAAAATAGATCAACGCTCCTCGCTATTATTTTCCTAGGTTTTTTTTTATACAATAAACGCGTATGAAATATATATCTCGTATTCTCGCTATTTCTTTCTCTTTGCACGTCAATTAAAAAAAAAAAACGATCGACGACGATCGAGGCTCCTCTCAATTCGTGGAAAAATCAGTAACACCGCGCGATCGTCGATGAAAAAGTAATTCCTACTCGCGGGACGGGGAAAGAGGCTACCGACTCCCGAGGAGTACGCTAGCCGTGCAAATATCCGGTGGTTTCGCAAACATTCGTAGAAATTCTCTTACACTAGGTAATCAACAAATTGGCCCGCGAAATTCGCTCGTCGCGATTGTCGGATTTCACGACTTTCTCGGACTGCCGACGGGTGAAGATCGTCAGAATTCGAGCTTGTCGCCGCACTCGATTATACTGCGGAGATGAGTGGACTGAGAGAGTTCGCGTTGAGCCTGGGCTCGACGATACAGAACCGGACAATCCAGCGACGAGCAGTCGGCGACGTCCGCTTGTCCCACGCAGGATTGACAAATCTGCAATATCAGAGAACGAAGATTGCTTAAAATGCTCTCAATCTCTTGTTAAAAAAAAAAAAAATTCCGAAATATATATTTCGGAATTTTTTTCTGTTTGTCTGTCCCAGGCGCCTTAATTTATTTATTATTATAATTAAAGTCTTTAATTTATAATTAAATAATAATTTAATTATAAATTAATATTGATAAGAATTTAATTATAAATGAATGTAAAAAATTGTCCTCACCGAAGTAACTTGGTCGTAAGTTCGGTCCAACCACCTGAGTTTCTCGTGCAGAACGACCAGCGTGTCGGCAGGATAGGCCAAACAATCGGCGCATATCCCCTTGCTCGACGGTTGGCCGCAGGACACGCAGACGATCGTGCCGAAGTACTGGAAGATCGTCAGCTTCTGCTTGTCCGTCGGTTGACCCACGGGATTGTGCAGAATCTGTCGGTGCGGCATTTCTCTGTACCTGAAATAAAAAAATAAAAAAAAAAAATTTTAAATAAAAAAAAAAAATTTTAAATAAAAAAAATAAAAAAATCAAAATTAAAATAAAAAACGTTGATTTTAATTTAACGAAAAACCGACACTCACCAAGCGTTAACGTCGACGCCCATGAGATTCAAGCATCGATTGAGCGGTGGAATAATGACCCTCGTGACGTAGTAGACGGCGTTGGGTCTCAGACCGGGATCGTCGATCAGTTCCCAGGGCGTTCGAACGCAGTGAATGAGCGCCTGATTCGGCGCACCCGCGACGATGACGTAACGCACGCGCTCGCTGTTTCTCGGCACGGCCCGAGGATCCTTGCGCATCAAGCGTCGCGTGAGCTCCAGAGCCGGCACACAGGCTTTCGCTCTGTAGCCCTTGAGGCCTCTGAACTCCTTCGCGAACGTCAGATCCTGAATCGACACGTTGCCGCGCAAAACTTTGTCCAACTGTCGCGTCACGTATCTCTTCACGAGGGAAACGTCCTTCGTCTCGAACAGAATCTTCAGGGTTTTCTCGAGAATCTGCGGCAACGTCACGAAATTATTGTATTTATTTATTTGTGTACTTTATCGGTGTTGTAAGTTGTGTAAACTTTCAAAATTAATTTTTACACATCATATGATAATCGTTACGAATTATCATTATAAAAACATAATTACAAGGTTAATTGTACCATCAATTTAATTTCTATAAAAATTAAGGATTCAGGACTCTGGTATTTATTTATTTGGGCTGTCGACAATTTACCTTGGAAACTGCCGGGCATCCGTCTCGTCGAACCGTCTCGATTCCCTTTGCTAAATACGTCGGCGTCTCTTGCTCCGGTGTCTCGTACATGTAGCCGCAATAACGCTTCTTCGTCTGGACAACGCGCGAAAGAAATAGATTAAAAAAATAATTTTTATACCGTCGGCTTGTTGATTAAAAAAAAAAATAAAAAAAAATTCAATTGCGTCGACTTATAGATAAAAAAAATAAAAAAATGAACAGTACCTGTAAAATTGATGGATACATGACTTTCTCGAATTTGAGCTTGATCGGCGGTGGATTCGCGGCGGTGACGGCGTCGGCGATCTCGTTGCCGATGACGAACGCCTCGGCCTTGGATCTTCCGGGGACGAGAATGAAGAGGGAATCGGTGTCGCCGTAGACAACCCGAGCTCCCCACTTGGGCGTCGATTCCACGAGTTTTATCGCTCGCTCGAGAGTCTCCTTCGATTTACTCACAACGCTGTCGCCGACCTGAGGCGACAAACGAATTATTTTGACGTTCCAAAAAATACTTCTCGTCAGGATTGCAGTTTAAAAAAAAAAAAAAAAAAAAAAAAAAAAAAAAAAAAAAACCCGAAGAATCACGACGCTCACCTCGATGCAGGGCATCCTTCCGCTGAAATTCGCGGCCGTGTAGCCGTACGTGACGTTCGCGAGAAGCTTCAGTCCCAGTTGCCGCGAGTGCAGAGCGCGCTGCAGCGTCTTGTCCGCCTGCTTGTGATCCTTCATCGCCTTCTTCACCATGAAACGCGTCTCCAGTATCTCCGTGAGCATCCGCGGCAGGATTCCCAGTCGCACCTCGGGCTTCACGAACGCCACTCCGCACGGCGCGAAATTCACTTTTCCCTGGAGCTTCAGCGCCGTGTTTTTCGGCACGCGAAGGGTGTAGGCGCCGAATTCGAAGGGCTGCGGTCTGAAGGAGATTCGCGATTTTTATTTCGACAGTATTTTTTTTAGAAAATTTTGAGTATCTCGATGGAAGAACAATCTGAATAAAATCGAACATACAAAAGGTGCTTCAATGATTAATTCTGCATTATAAAAATTACAAAATCTTATAAACGAATTAATGAAAAAATATATTGTTCAACAATTACCCATTGACGTAACTTTTATTCTTCATGAAAATAATTTAGTAATTTTTCCGAGTACGTATGATTTTTTTTTCAAATTTTTATGTTAATTAAAAAAATTCATCTTTGAAGCGCCTTTTATATGCTCGATTTTTTTCAGGTTTTTCTTCCATCAAGATACTCAACATTTTGACCGAATTTCACGCTTCGTTAGATCGAATCTTTCGCTTCGTTGGATCGAAGTTTCGAATTTTTCTTTTTTTTTTACGAAGGCAATTTTTTTTTTTGCGAATATTTTGTACTCACTGGCCGATGTGTTCGATGCGTCCGAGGCACGTGGAGAAGCAGTAATTGTGGGCGATTATGATGCTCGGATAGAGGCTCTGAAAATCGAGAACGATGAGGGGATCGCTGTAGAACATCGACTCGGGCTCCATGATGAGCGGCAGAGCCTCCATCGCCCGCATCGAGGCGCGTTGCAGCGGCGACGGCGACACCGCGATGTAGTTGAGCGGCTTCGCGAGTCTGTGCATCACCGACTCGACGCGGTACTGCGAGCCACGCGAGAAGACCTCGTAGAATTGAATGCCGAAGAGACGGGCGAGCTCGCTCGTGCGGCCGATCACGTCCAGCTGATCGAGCATCCGAAATACGCCGAGAACACGGAGACCGTAGTGCTCGACGACTCGCCAACGCGACGCACGCGGTCGGCTCAGGTTCCACCAGCTCGTGAGGACGCGGAACGACGGGCAGGGCACTCGCTCGTTCAGAATGTGGTGCATCATGCTCTCGAACGTGTAGCTCAGCAGAGCTAAAAGATAATTTGTATTTTTTAGGAAATTTACGAGATTAAAAAAAAAAATAGGAATACATTTATTTTATTGTTATATTTAAAAAAATAATTTATATTAAAAAAAAAATATATATATATTTATTTTTTATTAAAAATGTATATTTATTTTTAATTAAAAAATATGTTTATTTTTTATAAACGAATATAAAGAAGGATGAACAAGATGAATATATTATAAGATGAATAAGATGAATATATTTCATACAAGTTTTTTTTAATAACTAATTAATTAATTTTATAATTTTTTTTTATAAATTTTTTGTTCCAAGTATAATAATTCCGTAGAAACAAAAAATTGCATGCGGAATGTAACGTACCGGCTTCGTGTCGCATTATCCGCCAGATGTCGAGAACGATGCGACCGGGAAGCCTCACGTCGGCCATCGACTCGATCTCCGGCGCCGGGGTCTCCCACGTGCGCTGCGTCGCCGGAATTCGCGAGATGCGTTTCGACAGGTTGATACCCAAGCGCGAGGCTCTCTGGAAGACGTAACCCCAGGACATAGTCTCGAGCTCCCAGCCGATGAGAATCTCGGGATCGGCCCGCGTAACGAGCGTCACGAGGGCGTTCAGCAGGGCTTCCTCGTTGGCCGCGAAAGCGACGGACCACGGGACGCTCGACGCGTACGAGTAGAGCATTTTATTCCTCGCTTTCTCCTCGTCGGCCAGAATTATCGCGCCTTAAACACGGAAATCGGAGAATTCAGTCGTGAACTAAATATAAATCGTTTTCGCGATAAAAATGCCCGTGAAAATTTATTTCTACCTACCGTGCTCGAGCGGTTTGATGCTCGAAGTCGGGGGAACGTCGCTCTGCACCGAGTAAAAAATCGCGGAGATGGAGTCGTGCTGGGAGTCCGGAAGCAAATCGCCACGCGTGTTCACGTGGACCTCCAGGCACATTATCGTCAGGTACTGATACTGCGGAAGCGTTAAAAATTGTGTTAAAAATAATAGAAATAGTAGAAAAATAATAACAAAATGAATATTTTAAAAGAATAATTTTAAAAAATAAAAAATCATAACAAAATTAATATTATTAAAGAATAATAAAAAGAATATCAAAATTGATATTATTAGAATAAAAATAAAAACGATTAACAGAATTAACATTATCAAAGAATAATAAAAAATAATAAAAATTAATATTATTAAATAATAATAAAATAAAAACAGAAATATTTTTATCCTCACCCGCGTCAGAGCTTTCGCGTTCTGCATGTTCTCATTGGCAACGTCGCTCCTCGTCGAGTCCGACAGAAAGTCGATCTGTCCGCGCGAGACTCCCAAACGTCTCGAGGCTTCCGGCTCCTCGAAGAGCCGCGATTTTTGCAGCGCACTCAGCAGCGACGGATCCATCTCGGTGCTGTCGGAATTCCGCGTTATCGACGCTTCCGCGCCCGCCAAATCTTTCTCCTCCGAAGCCGTCGATCCGACATTCTTCATCAAATCCGTCTCGCCATCCAATTCCCGCTCGGCCGATTTCGTCCCCAACGCGACGATTTTCTCCGGCGACGTCTCAACGACGCCTTCATCGATTTTCCTCTCCTCCCTCGTTTTCCTCGTCGCCTCCTCCCGCTTCTTCTTTTTCTCCCGATATTCCCGAGCTCTAAGCCAATTTTTCACCTCCCTCGGCGTCGGCGGCTTCCTCAGAGGCCGAAGATTCACCGTCGCGTCGCCGGCGATCGCGCGAATCGCGCCGACGTCTCGGGATCTCGCGATGCTCGGCCGCAGCTCGTTGATCCTCATTCGGCGCCATCGAGCGAGGCCCGTGACGCCCGCGACCGACGGAACGAACGGCTGAAGGTCTTTGAGACTCCGACCCGGCACTCCGAGCATCCGATGCGCGAGTTCCTTCTGCCTCGGCACGTCCGCGTCGTCGCTGAAAAACGGCTCCGCGTTCCGACACTTCGGTATCCCGTAGCTCTCCATAGTCTCCAAAATTCGCCGTCTGCTCGGCGGATTGAATTTCGGCCGCAGCGAAACGATTTCCGTCGATTCCCCGCCGTCAATCTGGCCGCTTCGATCCAGCGTCAAAACCTCATTTTTCTCCATCTGCGAGTCCAAAAACTGCGTGAAAGTCACGTTGCAGGCGTCGTCGTCGTCCACGTCGTCGTTCTCGCTCTCCGCGTCGGTCGTCACGTTGTAAAGATCCGGATTCTCGTCGGCTGGAAAGTCGCTTGAACGAGAGGTTCCCGGCTGCGGATCCGGCGTCGTTGCCTCGCGATTCGTCGTTGAAAGGCCGGCGATCTTCTCGCTAGACTTCGGCGAATCCGGCGGTCGACGATCCGGAGTCTCTTGCGTCGCGACCGAGAACACGAGCTTCTTTCGCACGTCCTTTCCGTCTCTGAGCGTCGCCGTTGAATTGTCATTCCCAGTTGCGTCGGAGCCTCCGCCCGCGATCGTCGCGGCGTCTAGAGCGTCGCGTTCATCTCGCGTTCCCCTCGATTCTCTGCGGAATGTCGTGGAAATCGTGAAAAAATTTCTTCCACTTCTCTTTTTATTTTTTATTTTTTTTCAATTATTCTTTACTCTTTTTCATTATTCTTTTTCAATTATTCTTTATTCTTTTTCACTCTTTTTTTTTTTCAATTATTCTTTATTCTTTTTCACTATTTTGTTCAATAATTCTTTATTCTTTTTCAATCATTTACTCATTTATTTATTTACAAAAAACGCAATCTTTGATTTTTTTTTTGCATTTTTTCTGAGACTCACATCTCGTCCAACTCACCGGGCCGTTGGGATCCCGTGGTATCCACTGGTCCGCGTTTGTCTCCTGAAAGTCGCGTATGAATTGTACAAAGCGGAAAAAAAAATGTAACCACAGACGAGTCACGAAAAAAAATCTAATCATCACCGGTTCACCGACGACAAATCTCACCTAAATCGCGCCTCGCCGAGGTCGCTGCGGCGATCCTCCCGCGCAGCAGATTCTCGTGAAGTCGCCGATCGCCTTTTCGTCCGGGCGTGAGGCAAGCGGCATCGCCGTTGTCGGTTCCCTCGGCCGACGTTTCCTCTCTACGCACCTTGGGAGACGTGACGATTATTCGCAACGGTGGATAATATCCCGAGTGTCGAGCGGGGCTCCTCGTCAACGTACTTGTCGTCTTGCCGGGCGTTTTCGACGCGGTTCCCGGTGTCTCGATCGCCCGACGTTTGCTCGTCGGGCTCGAATCGTCGTCGATTTTTCGCTTAACCGGCGTGACGATCGACTCTCTCCGCGTCTCGGCCGCCGGTTTCTTGCCGGTTCGGTAGACGCAAACGCGTTTTTCCTCCCTCGCGATCGTCACGTCCGCCGCCGCTCGATCGTCTTCCGAATCGCTCGACGAAAAATCGGCGGGCCCGTCGTAAGCCGGGACGACCTGATAGTCGAGATCGGGACGTGGTTTCTTTTTGAAAATTTTCACGAATTTCCCGCCGTTAAACTCGAGGCCGTAATTTTTTAGGGTGTCGCGGCTCAACCTTTTTAGAATAATTTTCGGCTCCCGCGATCGCGACGATCGCGCGGCTCGCTGATCCAACGGCAGATGGTGATTCGGGGGATCCGCTGGGCTTTGGGTGGAAATCGCTGTTAATTGGTTCCTCCTTGTTCGGTTTGTCGTCTCCGGATCGGTCGACGGGGTCGCTCGCGATTTCGATTTTTCGTCCGGAGTCCCGCGGGATTTTTCGCCACGCAGCCGCCTCGTTGCTTCCTGCAACGACGGGAAATCGAGAGACGCGTTAGCGACGGAGTTTACGGGACTTTCGGGGCGATCGGCGAGACCGTTGGATCCTTCTGGCTCGGTGGGAAATTTCGCTGGATTTTCTTCCTGCCGATTTTCGCCCTGCCGATTTTCGTCCTGCCCATTTTCGTCCTGCCGATTTTCGTCCTCCGAGGGCTTCGAGGATGCGCGATTTATTTTTGCTGTTTTCGTTGGGCTCGGATCGCGATTTCGTCTCGGCTGCTTTCCGGGTTTCTTCGGCGAGGGATTTGATGCGATTTTTTCTTCACGCAGCGAATTTGGGGACCGCAGTTGCTCCGCGCATCGGCGAATCGATTCCTCGTCGAAGCAAACTCGTTTTCGTGGCCTCACTGGGGATTTTTCTGACGATGATGAGGAGACGATTTTTCGAGGCGATAAAATCGAGCCCCGAAGTGTTTCGTTGGATTTTTCCTCGGGGATTTGTGGACGATCGGCGGACGACGCGAGATCGTCGAGACTGTTTTCCGATCGAACTCGTTTTTTGCTTCGCGTTGGGGTCCTCGAGTCGCTCGAGTTTTCGGCTGGTTTTGGAGCGACGATCGGTTTGGTTTCTTCGGCGGTGGATTTCTCGGCGTCCGCAGGATCTTCCGGGGTTTTTACGCAGCGGCCGCGTCTCTTGGTTTTTATCGGAGTCTCCGGCGCGATTTTTATTTCCTCGGGATTTTCCGATGGTTCCTTAATTTCTGTTGGGGAAATTTCGACGATCTTCTCCTCGGCAGAAACTTTACGCGATCGAACTTTTCTCTTGGCGTCGACTTGCGCAATTTTTCCCACCGACAAATCGATTTCCTCCGAAGCCTTCTTCGCGATTTTCACTTCCTCGGGATTTTTCAATGGTACTTCGATTTTTGTCGAAGAAGTTTCGACGATCTTTGTAGCGGTTTCCTCGGCAGAAACTTTACGCGGTCGACCTTTTCTCTTGAAGTCGGCCTGCGCAATTTTTTCCACCGACGACTCCGTCTCCTCCGGATTGTTCTTCGCGATTTTTACTTCCTCGGTACTTTCCGACGATACCTCAATTTCCGCCGAGGAACTTTCGACGATCTTCCCAGCGGTCTCGTCGGCAGAAACTTTACGCGGTCGACCTTTTCTCTTGACGTCGGCTTGCTCAATTTTTTCCACTGACGACTCCGTCTCCTCCAGAATTTTCTTCGCGATTTTCACTTCCTCGGGATTTTCCGACGGTTCTTTGATTTCTGTTGAGGAAGTTTCGACGATTTTCTCCTCGGCGGAAACTTTACGCGATCGACCTTTTCTCTTGAAGTCGGCCTGCGCAATTTTTTCCACCGACGACTCCGTCTCCTCCGGAGTTTTCTTCGTGATCTTCACTTCCTCGGGATTTTTTGATGGTCCTTCGATTTCCGTCGAGGGACTTTCGACGATCTTCCCAGCGGTTTCCTCGGCAGAAATTTTACGCGGTCGACCTTTTCTCTTGACGTTGGCCTGCGCAACTTTTTCCACGGACGTCTCCGTCTCCTCCGGAGTTTTCTTCGCGACAGATTTTTCGGCGGGAGCCTCAAAATTCTCTTCCTGTGATTCGCTCTTTGGAAAATTCGAAACAGCGGATTTTTTGGGACGACCTTTTTTTCTAGTATTTACTGGTGGCTTTTCCGGCGATTCAGAAACGACGGCAGCAGTGAAGTCGGAATTTTCTTCCTTAGGCGACTCGTGATTATTTGATTCTGGATTTTTGTTTTCTTCCGACTCTGCATTTTTGTTTTCTTCCGGCTCAGAATTTTTGTCCGAATGATTTGTCTCATTTTCATTGTTAGCTTCGATCAACCGAATATAAAGCGGACAATTTTGAAGAGATGACGTCTCTTCCTCGTCACTCTTTTTCAAACAATCATCGCAATTTTTCGTCGAAGCTGTCGACGTCGATTCCGGCGATTCTTTCGAGGCATCGAACTCCAGACTTTCCGATTTCGAGTTAATCTTCGTTTCCATCTCTTCCTCCTCCGGTTTTTGCGATAGTTTCAATTCTTCGGGTGTCTCAGAATTTTTCTCGTCACTCACCCGAGGATTTTTTTCCATCGTCGAAGCAAATGTCGCGAGTTTCTGAATATTCGTCGCTGAAATTCTCCGCCGTCTACCGCGTTTTTTCTGTGCAATTTCTTTCTCTGCAAATTCGGGAGTTTCAACGCTCGCCGAATTTTCGGGTTGGCCGGTTTCTTCCGTTTTCGGTGCTTCGGAAATTTTCACGCTCCGATCGTAATTTTTCCCCGGTAACGATGCAGTTTTCGCGGAAGAATTTTTAGCGTTTGGTTCTGAAACTTTCCGCCGACTTCTGTTTCTGGTCACCACGCCGGTCGGCCATTCGGCGATTTTTTCCCTTCTCTTTCGATGAATCGCTCGTACGTGATCTCGAGCTCTTTGCAATGCTAACGTTGAGTATCGTGGCAATGCATATTTTCTCTTTCTTTTAATGAGACCCAATTTCAACTGCATTCTGTAAAGTTCCAGCCCCCATCCCATTTTTTTAGGCTTGACACCGTCGACCAGTTTCTCTCTTTTTGACGTCACTATTTCCGTCGATAATTTCTGTTCTTGAGAATTTTTCTTCCCGTTACGTTCGGCACTTTTGTCGGACCTCAGATTCCTCCTTTCGACGCCTTTCTCACCAATTTTTTGCCGTATCGTCGACGATTCTTCGGGACACTCGGAAATCTTCTCAGCGCCGCTCGTCTCGCGTTTCTCCGTCGACGTCGCGGCTTTCGGCGAATTTTGCGCTTCGCTCGGCTCGGAATTTTTTCGCAAACGTCTTCTCACCCTCTTGAGATTCTCCGCCACGACGATTTTCTCTCGCGACGAGTCGAATCCCCTCGAATTCGCCTTTTCGACGTTTCTAATACTTTTTCGTAGAGACAACAATCGCCCGGTCGGCTTCGGGATTTTTCCGGAACGACGTTTTCTCCTGGAGGTCGATGGAACCCTCGATTTTTCGTCCTCGTCAATTTTTTCCTTCAACGATTCAGATTCGTCGGACATTTTTTCACTGATTTCCGGAGGATCCTTCGCCGAACTCGAAGAAGATTCCAAAAACAGCTGCTTATCGCGAGACCCTAAATTATCAGGTACGACAGAATTTTTTTCCTCTCCGATCCCCTTCGCTATTTTCTTCCCAGACATTTCCGAAGATTTCACGTCGACCGAAACCGCCGGCGACGAATTTTCCTCCGCTTCCGAAGGATTCGATCCCACCGCCGATTTTTCTTCCTTCGGTCCCGAATTTTTTCCAAACGTCGCGCTTTTCGCGTTAATTTTTTGCGCGGATCGTCGACGATAAATCAGGCAAATATTTTCCTGATCGATTTTGTCGGCCGGCGTTTCCGCGACCGACTTGATTTGCAGCGGCGGCGATCGTCGATTTTCCACGGAACGATTCTTGGAATTTCTCGTTCTCATGTGCAGACGCCGAAGAATCTTCGGTTTCGCGTTCTCGTCGCCCGACGAATTTTCCTCAACGTACGCTGCGCTCATTTCCGGCGACGTTTCCCGCGAATTTCCCGCCGAACTTTTCCCAACGCGGCATCGCTTTTTTCGCCCGACGCTGGGCGCTGTATTTTCGTCCGGTATTTTCTGCGTCGTTAACGCGAAATCGCGTCGAATTTCCTCAGTCGAATTCGCCCGAATCGAAGAATTTTTGAAGAACGTCGAAGGGGACGAAGAATTTTCCTCGGCCGGCGCGAGTTTCGCCGATTCCGCCAACGTAGGACTCGAGAAATTCTCGGGAACTCCGCCAGACTCGCATTCTGGAGTCTTAATTTCCTGCGACGAGAGATCTTCCGTTTTTTTCCGCCGACACGACTCGGGAGACTGAGAATAATTATCCGCGACGATTTCACTGCTTTCTTCTGTCGATAATTGAGGCGCCGCTTCCACGGGCTGCGAGATCTCGGTTTTTTCGACAGAAATTTGAACGCTTCGACGCTCCGTTAACCTCGGCCTTCTTGACACCTTTCTCGTCCCTCTTCTTCTCCTTCTCCTCCTCCTCGTTCCCGTTGAGCTCCTCAAGGCCGCACTGGTTGCCGATGATTCCTTCGTTTCCGTCGTCGTTGCTTTCTCCGGCTTCTCGATAATTTCGTCCGGAATCTCCATAATTTTCTCCGGCGTCGCGATATTTTTTTCCGGCGCCTGGATAATGTCGTCCGGCGTCTCGATAATTTTCTCCGGCGTCTCGATAATTTTTTCCGGCGTCTCGATAATTTTCTCCGGTGTCGCGATAATTTTTTCCGGCGCCTGGATAATTTCGTCCGGCGTCTCCATAATTTTCTCCGGCGTCTCAATAATTTTTTCCGGCGTCTCAATAATTTTTTCCGGCGTCTCGATAATTTTCTCCGGCGTCTCGATAATTTTTTCCGGCGTCTCGATAATTTTCTCGGGCGTCGCGATAATTTCGTCCGACGTCTCGATAATTTTCTCCGGTGTCGCGATAATTTTGTCCGGCGTCTCAATAATTTTGTCAGGCTTTTCGATAATTCCGCCCGGCGTCTCGATAATTTTGTCCGGCGTCTCGATCATTTTCTCCGGCGTCTCGACAATTTTCTCCGGCGTCTCGACAATTTTCTCCGGCGTCTCGATCATTTTCTCCGGCGTCTCGATAATTTTGTCCGGCTTTTCGATAATTTCGTCCGGCTTCTCGATAATTTTGTCCGGCTTCTCGATAATTTTGTCCGGCGTCTCGATAATTTCGTCCGGCTTCTCGATAATTTCGTCCACCTTCTTGACAATTTTGTCCGGCGTCGTCGATTTCACCGGAATTATCGGCTCGGCTGTTTCGCGCTCGGAAGTCTCGATCGGTGAGATTAAAATTTTCTCGAGCTTCGCGCAGTCTTCGGCGACTCCTATCGAAACTATTTTTCCTCCCGAAGACGTCGTCCTCTTGTCGTTCACCGCTTCCTCATCTTTCCCCTCGAATTTCGTCGCGGGAACGTTTTCCACATTTTCCTCAAAGAGTCTACGGATCGGCGTGCCGAGCGCATTTTTCGTGATCGAAGATCTCCTTTGGTGTTCGGCCTGGGAGTTTTTCACGGGCGACGGGAAGAATCTCGACTTGAAACCGTCGAATCTCGACAGATCTATGTTCACCGGTTGTATCGAAATTTTCGGCGAGAATTTCAGCGGCCTTTTCACAATCTCCCTCTTCGATATATCCACCGATTCTTTGTCGTTCGACTTGCGACGTTCCGAATCAGCTTCAGAATCCGATTTAACCGGAGTCCACGCGGTCGTTTCGTTTTCTCGCGATTTTTCCCGCGACTCCAAGTCCTCCGTTTTATCTGTTCCTTCCGAAGCGAAAATATCGTAAATCTCCAACTTCTCGCGATCAATTTTCCTCGCTAATTCCTCTCGTTTCTCATGACTTTCGCTTCCTGCGCCAATAAACGACGTTTCAGTCGCGAGATTTACATTCGACTCGTTCCCAATTTTTCCGACGACTCGCGACTCGCGATTCCGAATCTCGTCCTTCAACCCCGATTTCTCTTTTTCACCTCGAGTTTCCCCTCGCGAATCGTCGATTTTATTATCTCCATTTAAATCAACTAAAGTCTCATCGACTTTATTATCTTTATCATCGTCCGCCGATCGAATCGCCGTCAACTGATCTCCGAGAATTTTTCCTAAATCCCGACTGCCCGATCTTAGAGGACTGAGAGCCTCGAATTCCGGCGAAGCTTCCTCGAAGCTCGACTCCTGAATCTCACGAGACTTTTCGCTCCTCGACGCTTCTTGGCCAGTAAGACTCTCGACGACGCTGGACTCGACCGTCTCGGACGAGTTCAGCGTCGTTTCGGCCGCGTCCGAAGCCGCCTCGTTCAGCGCGACGAGCGAGCTGCTCGGCGTGAGACTCGCGACGTCGTAAACATCCGCGTCCCGAGGATCCACGCTGATCCCGCTGCAATCGTGGCGTTCATTTGACGAATTCTTCGCCTCGGAATCCGCGCCCTTCTTCGGCGTTCTTTTCTCCACGAAATTCGAGTCCTCCTCGAACAAACACGCGGGCATCTCGAGGCTCACCACGTCGATGCTGTAATCGTTGCCGGAGAAGAAATTTCCCTCGGCAATCGTGCTCGGCAATTCGTCGCTCTTGTACGCCGCCTTTTTTCTCAATTCCTTGTCCGCTTCCTCCCCGGGAATCTCGACCTCCAGAATCTCAAAAACGTCCTGATAAATCGCGTCCTCGTTTTTCCCGCATATATCGGGAATCGCGGTGGAATTGAGAAATTTGTAGCTCGTGTCGAACGGGTCGGCGGGCGATTCGGAGTCTCGCGGATTCGCCTCGTTGACCGTGGCGAACGAAGCCGTCTCCGAGTTGGTCGATAAATCGTGGTTCTTTGATTTCTCGAATTTTTCCTCCTCCCCAGAATTTTTCGGCTTCTCGACGATCGTCGTAACTTTCGCTGAAACCTCCGAAACCTCCGAATCCACGGTTTTCGCTTCGCAAACACTGCGTTCCTCGTCGTCCGCCCGTTTCGCCGAAATCTCCGTCTCCTCCTCGCCCAAACGACTCGCCTTCGTTCTCCGTCTCGTTTGCAGCAAAAAACTCAGTTTAGCTCTCGTTCTCGGACATTTCACGTCGCGCATCATCGAAGCCAGCGTCGCGCACTCCGACGACATTTCATCGTCCTCTTCATCATCATCTTCAACGTCTTCAATTTCGCGGGCGAATTTCTTCGGCGTCGAGGATCGATTCATCAGCCGCGTCGGCGTCGGATCGTTCGAGGCGTCGCCGTCGTCCCTCGATTTCCGTATCGGCGAGACGGCCGGAAATTCGAACAACGAGCGTTTTTCCGCAGCGATTTTTCGATCGTCCGCGTGGCCGTTTTGCGGGCAATTAACGAGGCCGTTCGGACGTCGGGCGGCGGCCTCGCGTCTCGTCTCCCAACTCGCGAACAACACCGGCCGCAGTTTTCCCCTCGCTCGTCGCGGCGTCGCGGCGGCGCCTCCGTCGTCGCCTCCGTTGCAGCAGGCGTTTCTCGAGCGGCCGCCGCGATTCCGGCTCGATCGATACTCGCCGGCTTCGTCCTCCTTCCCCCCTTTCGTCGTCCCCCGACGCCGCAATCCGTTCCTCGCGCCCCGCGTCGAGCACATCGGTTTCTTCGAATTTCGCGCCATCGATCGCTTTTTACGCGAGTATCTTCGACGCGCGTTTTGCGTCAGCTCGGTGGCGTTGAAGCGCTTCACGAAATTCTCGCCGTCCGCCTCGGCCCAGTCGCTCGACTCGGCGTCTCGTCGTTTGGATTCCCCTCGACGTTGACGATTTTCCCGCGACGAACTCGAATCCGAGCTCGACGAGGCGACTCGCGATCTTCGGGGTCGACTTTGACGCGTTCTTCCGCGCTTTTTCGGCGATATTGGCGCTTCTTCCACGGGCGACGAGGTTTTTAATATTCGATTTTTTGCGGAGGTTTTTAGCGAAGAATCCGCAGCGATTTCGTTCGTCCTGGAATTTTTCGGCGAATCCGCTTCGATTTCGGCTGTTTTGGAATTTTCTGACGAATTCGCGGCGATCTCGTTTGTTCTGGAATTTTTCGACGAATCCGCGGCGATCTCGTCGTGAAAAGCTGCGATTTTACGCAGAGCGACCACAGGAACGCCGCAGCCGACTCCGTCGCAGGGTTTGCGCCGCCAGCGTTTCGCCTGGCGTCCGCGCTTTCGTTTCTCGATCACCCACAGTTGCTCGGACGTGAAGACCCTTTTCTGAATTATTCGGCAGTCCCGCGAGAGCGTGCAGTGACGATGACGCTGGCGGCGACCGCCGGCCTCGTGGGATCTTTGGGAAGAGTAGTAAGAAAAACCCTCGGGAGTTTCCGTGATTTTTGTAGCCTCGTCGATTTCGGCCACGCGATTCTCAGTCGCCGCTGCTTCTGAGTCGCTGCTGCTTTTTTTCGCGGCCTCGTCGAGCCGACGATCGATCGGCAAATGATTCTCCACGTCCGCGCACGCCACGAGAATCTTTTCCGCCACGAGAATCTTCTCAGCCTCGACGATTTTCTCAGCCACGACGATTTTTTCAGCGACGAAAAACTTCTCAGCCACGACGATCGATTCCCTCGAGGCTTTGAGACGCCCGGCGATCTCGGCTTCGTCGAAATTCGGCTGCACCTCGATCTCCACTTCGGCCGCGATGTGGGGAACTCTCGGCAAGCCCGGACAGCCGGCGGCCACGCTGGCGACGAGTTCGACGCTGTCGACGACGATCGGACGCTCCGTGGATTTTTTCTCCGCTGTCGTGAATTCCGAGCAGATCGGCGACGCCGTCGCGAATTTAACGGGACTTTTTTCCTGGCAGAAAGTAGAAATTTTCCGGGGTAACGAGGGGGAATCGCTGTTGACGCCAGGCTGAAGACTCGACGAGCCGTTCGCGATCGGCTCGAAGTCCAAGCGGAGAATTTGACTGGCTGGTTTTTCGTCCACGCGTCGACCGGGTTTTCGTCTGCTGCGCCTCGATCCCGGAGTCATTTGGCCGCCTCTTTCGCGGCTTCGCGATCTTCTCTCCTTCTCCACGAACTGCAGATTCTGCAGCTCCGCCCACGTCGCCACGACGTTGCAGTTGTAGTCGCTGTTGTCCGTGGAGACACGCTGGGAATCCTTGCAGGCGTCCGTCGCGCATCGTCGACGCGACTCCGGCTCCTGAATATTCGGCGCGACGTTCTCCGAGGACGAGGAACTCTCGCGACTCGCGAGTGACGAACGCGGGCTTCGCGCGCTCAGCAGGATCTCGCAGGTCTTCTCGCTCGTTTGGTAATCCGAGTCCGAGTAGTTCGAGGAGTTGCCGAGGTCGCTGTCGATCCGCGGATTCTGGACCTGAGTTATAAATCACGGATTTTTTAGAATAATATAATATTGACGGTACGATTGGGTTTGGAATTGTGTTTTTGTTCAGATTTTTTTTTTCAGAATTTTTTCAGATTTTTAGGTTGACTTTGAATTTTGTGTTTCATCATATGGAAAATATCTGTGCAAAAACGCAAATATCAAAGTCAATTTAAAAACCTGAAAAATGCATACGTATTCAGAAAAACGAAGGAATCATTTCCCTAAAAAAAAACTTGGGTCATCGAAATATTTGTTAAAGAATTATTTTTTTCGTCAATTTTTAATGTGCATCATTTTTTTCCGATTTTTAAACCATTGAGAAGTGTTCACGATTCTCTCTCATTTATCTCGAATTTATGCGAAATTAAATGAAGAACAGTCTTCGTTCATTTTCTCATAAAATTTCCCCGAAAATTTACCGAAAAATTCGCTTTTTCTTACTCCTCAAAAATTCACTGTGATTCGTTGTAAAATCGTAACTGGAAAATAAACTGCTGTATAAACATTATATTTACAAAAATAACGAGGTACACTTACGACACTAGCGTGAACGTCGGGAAGCAGCGAATTCCCAAGTAAGCTGACGTACTGATCCTGCAATTCAGTGAGGTCGGACTTGTCGAGTTCGGCGCTCTCCGTGAAACACGGATCGCCGTTCAGCACCGTTTCAAGCGGAATCGCCTCGTCCTCGAGGGTCCCGTCCGCCGAGTCCGGGGAGTCGGAATCCGCGCTGGACAGAAGAATCCCGATCTCCATCGAGGAATGAAGACCCTCGAGGTCGGGCACGAATTCGGGGCCGAGATCGAGGGGCTCGTAGCCGTGGCTGCTGTTGTAGTGAGTCATGTAGGCGTCGCTCGCGTTAACCGCGAGCGGCGGCGACGAGACGTCCTCGGGGCTCCGACAGCGATCGTCGATCTTTTCGCCGTCCCTAAAAGTCGGAATTTTCGACGACGGAATTTTCCGGGTCTCCTCGAGAGCGTCGCTTCTCTCGCCGTCCCTAAAACTCGGAATTTTCGACGACGGAATTTTCAGGATCTCCTCGCGATCGTCGCTTCTCTCGTCGTCCCTGAAAGTCGGAATTTTCGACGACGGAATTTTCAGGATCTCCTCGCGATCGTCGCTTCTCTCGCCGTCCCTGAAAGTCGGAATTTTCGACGACGGAATTTTCAGGGTCTCCTCGAGATCGTCGCTTCTCTCGCCGTCCTTAAAAGTCGGAATTCTCGACGACGGAATTTTCAGGGTCTCCTCGCGATCGTGGTACCTTCGCGACGACGTCCCGCGATTTTCGTTGTACTCGGGCAAATGGCTGAATTCTTTGGCGTCGGTGCCGTTGCTCTCGTCGTCGGAGTTGAGGAGCGTCGGCGAAACGTCGCCCGCGCCGTCGTACTGAGGCAATCGGTAACCCTCGATTTCTCGTGTTTTCTCGTCGTTCGCCGATCGCGAGGAACTCGACGTCCCGCAGGACGGCGTGAAGGGGCTGAGATCGATGTTGCAACGAGTTTCGAGGCTCCGAGGAGCCTCGGTTGACGCTCCGGCGATTTCCAGGGAATCGAGCTGCAGGGATGTCAGGTTGAGATCGACGACGTCGTCGTCGTCGTCGTCGTTGTCGCTCTTCTCGTCGTTGAGGAGAGCCGAGACCTGGGAACCGAGGAGGCTGTCCAGGTCGACGGAGTCTTTGCTCTCGGCGCCGCCGCCGCCGGCTAATTGGACTAGAAGATCGATGAGCGGGATGTCGTCCGTTCCCACTGGAAATTCGAATTGTGGTTGTTTCACGTTAAGATGTCGGAGATCAACGAGAAATTAAAGTCGTTGGATTTTACTGGTTAAAAAATTAAGATTTTTTTGCCCCCGATTTGTTTTAACCGAAGTTGTAAATCCCTCGTTTTTATAGAAATAACATTTTTTGTATTTATTTTTTTACAACAATAAATCGTAATGATTATAATCATATTAATATTTTTTGCTTCTATTTAAAAGTTTACATATCATATTATATTTGATATAATATTTTTTGCTTATAGAAGCAAAAAAATAAATAATTCTATTTTTTGCTTATAGAAGCAAAAATAAAAAATCGTAACTGGAAAATAAACTGTTGTGTAGATTTTTATTCTTATGCACGTTGTTGTACTCACGAATACTGCAATCCGGCGTCATCCGCTGACTCGCTGATTCCGCGGTGGAGTCACCGACGAGCGCGCGCAGCGTCGAATCGTCGCGCTGAGTCCTCTCGGCCGTCGGCCGGGAAAACGGCAAATGGGAAGAGTTCAATAAATGCTCGCCGTCCTGAATCTCCGCCGCGTAGGCGACTGACTGGTTGGTGGTCGTCGAGAGGGAACTTTCGTCGCACTGAAATTTTCACAAGAAAACGCATGGAAATTTTGCAAATGAGTCACAGATTTCAACTCCATTATAGCCCATTGTACAAAATAAGAATCGATCCGCAGTAAAAGCTGTCGATGACCCGACGTCTCGTTGTCTTCGCAATTGCGCGTGAGTCACACGCGCGTTTCGTGTCGAGACACGAATCGCACGATTTTCCTTATTTCCCGCGTGAATCGCTGCGGTGACTCACAGGCATCGTAAAATCGACAACCCGATATATTACAAAAAATTTCGGGAAAATTTCGCCCGGCCGAACAAATAAAAATTAACCCGTAACCAGGCTGCGATTGATCGAAAAATCAAAGTGTGATGAAATCACAGAGAAAAAAATTAAAATGATAAATATTAAAATATAAAATAAAATAAATATTTATATATAAAAATATTATATATTATTATATATTATTGATTATATTTAAATATTGATATATATTATAAAATATATCAATATATATCAATATTAAATATTGATATATTATATATTTCTCAGTGTTTTTGTTTTAATACCTGCGAAATGGTTAAAAGTCTTCGGGCGAGCCTCTGCTCCTGATAAACATCGTTATCGGTGGGACGAAAAGCCGGTCTCGGCGGGCTCTTTGGATTAACGAGCTGCGAATCGCCGCCCTGGAGTCCGGCGAGGGCTCGCCTCGCGCGCTCCTCCTCCCAGATCGCCGCGAGGCCGGGATTCAACTCGAGGCCGCTCTCGATTTCCCGCCTGTTCGTGATGTCCGACGCCAGCGCGTCAATCTCGAGCTCGCAGGTGCTCTGACGCTCGACCGTCGCCGGCAGATACTCGACGTCGCGGCACGCCGAAGTCGCGCTCTCTCCGGACGACGCGACGTCCCCGAGCGACTGCGTCAGTCGACGATGCTTCACGCCACTCAAATTGACGAGACTCATGCCGTACACGTTGTAGTCAATCATAAACTGGAGGAGGTACGGTATGTGGGCCTCGTGCGGCTGGAGGCTGCGATTCAGCACCGAACCGTTCTGAAATTGCGAAATTTTTCGAGGGTAAATTTTTCGACGCGTCCAATTTCAATCACGTGCGGCGTCGACTCTTTCTCTCTCACCTGCAGCAAATCCGCGGCGCGTTTTGTCATCGCGGGATTATAAAAATATATCTTTAAATACTGGTGCTCCTTCCTGTGATATCCGTAAAATGGGCTGAAAACAGAGGACACATTTTTTAATTTTTTAAAATATTTTTCTTTATTTTTTAATAAATTTTCTTAATTAAAAAAAAATGTTAATTACATTTTTTTTTTTATTATAAAAACTAACGACTGAAGTTGCGCGAAAAAAAAAAAATCGTGAGAGGAGTTGGAAGACTTTCTCCACTGATTAGACTTTCATAACTTTTTCCCTCCGTGTTAAGAGCCAAAAACCAAGAGTCACAAAAATTGGAGGCTTTTCACTTTCTCTCCATTGATGGAACTTTCATAGCTACTTGAAATGAACTTTTCTGCAACACATTTTTTACTCACATTCCAGAAACGCGTTGTATCAAGTAAACATGCTGTGTGTTGGAAGTCGCCGATCCCAGGGAAACATTGATGGCTGCGTCGAGCGACGCTGCGAGTCTGTAGGCCAAGCCTGTGGGTTCCTCTTCACCGGTGTACGGGACATACAGGTATGGAAATACACCGTGCACATGTAGACACGTTTTTTCACCTGCAATTTAATTGCGACGTTAAATCACCCTTGAAATTCCAATCTTTGTAGATTTGTAGCGAGCAAAATTATTACCAGTGGATGTGGTGCCGAATATCCTGATGATCGGAACATGTTTGATCTCAGAGCCTCTGAACTCTGAAAACGCTGGATCCAGCTGAGGCAATGGTTGTGCCTGGTAGCTGTCCGCGCTCACCAATCTCACAGAAAACATTGGATTCTATATCTAAAATAAGAAAGAAAAAATAAAAAATAAAAAATTATTGGTCTTTGATTCCTCAATCGCATTAATACAGCAATCGTCAATTGAAAAATCATTGGAATTTGGTACTGGAAAAGCATTCCAAGAATCAATTTAATTTGAATTAAATTAATTCTTGGAATCAATTTAATTAATATTAAATCAATTCTTGGGATAAATTTAATTACTATTAAATTAATGATTAAGAATCAATTTAAGTGGAATTAAATTAATTCTTAAAAATCAATTTAATTTGAATTACATTAATCCTCGTCTGAATCAAGAGGAATAAAATTCCTAGTACACCCCAAAAATTAATTTTTTTTTCGTCCCCCAAAACCATCCAGGCTAACGACCACCGCTTTATTTACTGTTTACAATATCCCGGCCAGCGTGTCGGGAGGTCCGGGGGGGGGGGATCTCGGGCTTTTCTGCGTCACGCAATTAATTTTTCCACCCTTTCGCCCCCCCAGAGTTTCCCCGAATTAGTAGGTCACCCGAGTCGTCGGCGTTCGACACGCAGCCAAGCGATTTGTGGAACTGGAGCATCGACGAACAAAAAAAAAAAAAAAAGAAAAGGGGGGGGGGGGGGCACCGAAACGAAAGCCGCTGGCGGCGCGCCGCGTCGGCGTGACAAAGACTCGAAGAAAATCTCTCGTGTCTCGCGGGTTGGCGAACGACACACAGGGGGTGATGAGCCTCCGATTGATCGGAACCCCGTCGCCTGGGGGGGGCGGAGGCGAAACATATGCGTCGTCGCGGTCGTCGTGTTATATCCCTCGTGGGTGTGCGTCGTCGTCGTCGTCGTCGTCGTCGTCGTCGTCGTTTCTCGGCGCGAAATTCACGGTCACCCGCGGGCGGCGCGGCGCGCGACGCGTGGGGAGGGCGGCGTTCTCGACGACGACGACGACGACGACGAAACACGACTCTCGAGAAAACCCGTTCGACGCCGATAAACACGGCGCGCTCGACGCCGAGCGTGGAGACCGCGGAGGGGGTACGAAAATAGCCGCAAAACACCGCGACTCGCGAGTCACGCGAAAGCGTTCGGCCCCCCCCTCCCCCCTCCACCCCCCTCAGCGATCACTCGAGGAGCGACAAAAAAGCGAAAGGAAAACCCGAAAAAAACCATAATAATAATAATAACAACAACAACATCACAGCGATCACTGGAGAAGCGACAAAAAAGCGAAATGAAAACCCGAAAAAAACCATAATAATAATAATAATAATAATAATAATAACAACAACAACAACAACAACATCACAGCGATCACTGGAGGAGCAACAAAAAAGCGAAAGGAAAATAAATAAATTCGAAAAAATAAACAAATAATAATAATAATAACAACACCATCACACACACGTAAATTTCGCTGCAGGGAGTCTCACGCCCTGGTATTCGCGACACCGTCGCACGTCGTTCGCGAGACACGTCGGGGGAGGGGAGAAAAACGCCGATGTTCCCGTTGATAAAAAAAAACGTGATAGTCCTACGTCGGCACACACGCGTAAAAATCGTCGCGCGGCGGGCGCGTTCAGAGGGTTTACACACGAAACGCAAGCGGGGAAATCTCTCTCACCAGTCGTTCGGCTCTCTCGGCTGGATCGTCAGCAGGACGTGTCCTGGCTCAATCCGTGGAGTCTTCTTTCGATTCGTCGCCCGAGGAATAAGGATTGATCATAATCGTCGGCTCGGCCGGGGGGGTGGCGGTTCGTGGTGGGGGGAGGGGGGGGGGTCACACTCGTAAATGTGCGACGACGATCCGCGCGTTTTATTATGCGCGTTGTTTTTTTTTTTGCTTCTTCTTCTTCTTCTCTGTCTTCGTCTCCGTCTGTCTGTCTGTCTCACTTCGATCGCCGATTTTTTTTTATGAAGCACGAAATCCGCGTAACTCGGGTTTCACAGGCACCGCGAGTGTGTGAAATATTTCTTCCTTTGGCGTGGGAGCGACGACGAAAAACGCGAGCCGTCGTCGTCGTCGTGTCGACGTATCGCGTACGGCGTATCCGAGCGACTACCACAGACTACTGTTTACCAGCGTCCCTCGCCACACTCTGACCACTGACGGTTGACGGCGTCGCGCACGCGCAGATTCACTTGCATAACCTCTCCGCTCCGCTCGCGCGCCTCTTCCGAGTCGCGCACGACCGCGTTTCACGTGAGGAGATCGCGGCTTTAGTCCCCCTTCCCCCGCCCCCCTCCCGACTCGCCCCCCCGACTCGCCACCTCGCCCCCCTGCTGCGCCCGCCATTTTTTTTTTTTCTTCGCCTTCAGTGAAGGCGAGTTTTGACGCGCATTGACGCGTTCATGCGCGTTAGATAGGTACGCGGAATTATCGTGTGTAATTCGATGATTCGTGTGTATGAATGAATTCGTGAAATAGGGTGGAAGTACCGGTTTTGAAAAGCTTTGGGAGAATTGTGGATACCGAGGTAAAGGGATTTTAATTGTTTATGTTGGGAGATAAAGAGAAAAATGGGCTTGATTATCTTGTTGATTTGTATATGAATACTTTTGAGGTAGCATCTGAATATGGAGAAACAGATATTTTGAATTAAATTCGTGAAATAGGGTGGAAGTACCGGTTTTGAAAAGCTTTGGGAGAATTGTGGATATCGAGGTAAAGGGATTTTAATTGTTTATGTTGGGAGATAAAGAGAAAAATGGGCTTGATTATCTTGTCGATTTGTATATGAATACTTTTGAGGTATCGGCATTCGAATGTGGAGAAACAGATATTTTGAATTAAATTCGTGAAATAGGGTAGAAATACCGGTTTTGAAAACCTTTGGGGCGATTGGAGATAACGAGGTAAAGGGATTTTAATTGTTTATGTTGGGAGATAAGAGAAAAATGGGCTTGATGATCTTGTCAATTTGTATGAATACTTTTGAGGTATCGGTATTCGAATATGGAGAAACAAATATTTTGAATTAACCCTTCGTGGTCACACGATTTTGCCCGGACCATCTTTGACCGCGTATTGCGAGCAAACTATCGACTTGAAAAATATAAAAAAAATTACAGAATATGCTTTAAACTTTGTTGATAATTTACAAAAAAAGAAATTTCCCAATATTAAATTACGACATATTTTAAAAAATTAATGAATGTGAAAGATCGAAAAAAAGACGTTTTTTCACTAAAAAAAAATCATAACTCCGTAAATAAAAGATCGATTTACCTCAAATTTTAACCTGATACTCTCTAAATATAGTACTTTTGATAAAAAAAATATCCTAGTGCCCGCCACAAAAAGGGTATTTATTCCGGACAAAGTCCCTTTGGCCACAGGGAACTATTTCGATTTCGCGCCGAAAGATCGATCTCGGGTCGAATCGACCCTGAGTGACGACGAGGAGTTAATTACAATGAAAGCCACAAACGGTACTCCTATATGAGAGAAGTTAGCAGGAAGGATGCATTTTTAAAAAATTTTATTACCGCACTCGCTCGTCGCGTGACGAGTTTGCGGGTTCGCTGATACAGCGTTGATAATAACAACAGCCGCGCGAGGACGTCTTCGCCGAAGCGTGGAGTGCTCTCGATCTCTCTCCGGGCGATCTATATACATCGTCCCAATTACCATTATCACCGCGGAAACGCGGGGCGCATGCTCGAAACTTTATTCGCTCTCGTTACAGGTGCGCGCGTGCCGGTTGATGACCAACCGCGAGGTTTTCGTCGCGCGGCGGACGACGGAAATTACGATGAGGAGTTTTTGTCTCATTGGAAACGGGAAGGAGAAATCAATCGCCCGATATTATTGTGTATATCGCAGCACGCGAGTCGGTAACGACGGGTGGGGCGACGGAGAGACGCTATTGGCTGTTTCAAGAATTACACGCACGGCGATTGGTTGGAGGGAGATCTTCGATTAATCCCGTTGAACGGTCGCCCTTCGCATGCAAATCGTGAGATCGAAGGTAAACAACGATGACGATACCGTTGTTGCTGATCTCTCGTGAATCTACTCGTGACTCCTGTGCTCGGCCAATCGTGACCAATCGGCGTTTCCCACTCTTCGACTGTCAGCCAATAGCGAAGCGCCGTTGCCAATGGTCAACGATACGAGTGTTTTCATTCGCTGGCGAGTCGTTTTCTCGCCGATAAATACGAAACAATGAATGAAAATGACTGAAAATCATGATATTCGATCGACGAAGCGATTAAATTTTATGACACCCATGAAATTTACCGGAAAATCGTGATTTTAATGCTCGATTCTCGAGTTCGTTTTTCGATCGTCAGCGACCGGTAAGGCTCGGGAAAATTCGGCTCACATCGTGACAACTCGAGGTTTCCCACCCTTCAACTGCCAGCCAATGGCGAAGCTCCGTTGCCCCTGGTTAACGATACGAGTCGTTTTATCGCCGATAAATACGAAGCAATGAATGAAAATTTCGTAAAAATCATTATATTCGATCGCTGAAGCGATGAAATTTTATGACACCATGAAATTTACAGGAAAATCGTGGTTTTGATGC